>VWZP01005323.1:358-107922 GCA_013396995.1 Dicaeum eximium | reverse complement strand
CCCCCAAACCCTCATGGCCCCCTCGCCCCCATCCCATCCCTCAGCCGAGCACAGCCCAGCGCGTCTCCAACACCTTTATTCCCGGCACAAGCAGGGAATGGTTACAATAAAATAAATCCTTCTACGGAAGGCCCATGGCCAAAGCCCGGGTTACCTCACAGTATTTCAGTATTGCTTCCCTGACCCAAATTGCAGGTGTTTTCAAAGAGCCCACACAGGTGTATTCCTAATAGCAGCGCTGGGTGAAGAGTCTTGGGTTTGTTTTTTAAAAGTGGTTTTGGGTGAAAAAAATACTGGGGAGTTGTTTTTAATTATTAAACAAGAATAAACAGTTCTCATTAGTTCTCTTCTAGGATAGATGGTTCGTGTCCTCGTTAATCCGGGTGACAAGAGCTCTGTAAACGCTGGATGTGTGAAAAGCTGCTCCCCCTTCACAGCAGGACGTCACCTCCGAGATACAAATGCTGTACAGCAACTACCAAGCCAAGTTGCACATTTATAACATTTTTTAGCAGAAGCCCACTCTCTCCCCAGCCCAGCTCACACCTGGGCTCTCCATCGTGACCCCAGTGTGAGGTCTCAGTGCTGGGAGCACTCCCAGGGCTCTTCCCGATGCCAATTCTCAGCCACCCAGGGCTGGAGGTGACCAAAGCCCCAATTTAACTCATCTTTGTCCAGTGAACACCACAATGAAATCAAGGTACAGCCCCAGAGCTGGCTGAGCAAAGCCAGAGTCCTCCTGCCCCCCCACCAGCTGCTCTGTACGGGTCTCACAAAAATCTCTGCCACCATCCAGAGGCCCAAAGGGTATTTATTAAGTATTTATTATAATTCTTTCTAGCTGGTTTCTCTATGTAGCTGTATTAACATATACTAACACAGTTATCTTATATACAGTGTTTAATCAAGTTATAAAAGTGACATTCTTTCAAAAGGTGCAAAGTTATTAATGTTTTGACACGTAAACTACTGAGGCGAGATCTGCATCAAAAATAAAAACTTTTGGACTTTGAGAGCATAAGGAATGCCAGGGCTGGCCAAGCAGAGCCATGTCAGCAGCGCAGGGACAGGGTTCTGAAAGTGTTGCCAATGAAGAACAATAAATTAGAAGAATGGGTTTGGAACTAATCTGAAATTTTACTAAAAATTTCAGACTAAAGGAAGGAGAGACGGGGGTGAAGATGTAATTAATGAAGTGTTCTTACATTGGAAATGTTCCCAGTTTCTTTTTATATCCCATGAAGATTCTATACTGAAGTTTGGATTAAACACATTGGTACAATTGTTTCATGCTTTCTCATCATGACAAGGCTTTAAGGTCTTTGAGTTTAAATCCTGGCTTAGACAAAAAGGATGCCAACCTGTACACCTCCTCTTAGAAACAGAACATCTGTACAGTTTTTTTCCATTCAGGCAATTTCTATTTATATGCACTGTTTTAAAAACATCACTCCAGCATCGAACATAGTATGTAGTTAAAGCAAGTTTTAAACTCCCACTGGTCTAATATGTGATTCATTTCAATCCTCACCATACAAAAAATTCCCTATGGCACAGCGAGTTTGGAAAGGAGTTAACAGTGCCTGACACTGTCATTAAAGCTCAGGTTTTGATAAAACTATTTTTATGCTGTTCCATGTGGATCAGCAGTGTCTTTTCAGAAGTGTCTGTGCCCATACTAGGAACAAACACAACCCCACTGTGCCACCACGTCCAGCTCAAACTCAGAGGATTTCTGTCAACACAAATTACAAATTTTGGCAACAGAATCAAGTTGCCATGAACAAGATTCAGATTGTGCCTTTCCTTACTGCCTTGAATTTTTACAGCTTCTCTTATTTTTCCAATGAAGACAACTAAATTTCCTCCACATGTAATCCAATTGTTGCAAATATGATTTGATAGAATAATTTCTCTATGAATACATTTGCTTTTGCTTTTTAATCCTGTGTCTGAGAGAGAAACACTTCAAAAATCTATTTTCTGGATTAAATCACAGATGCTTTGGACACAAATCAGACCAGTTCTTTCTTGAACTCTTCATGTTGCTGGCACTTAACACCAACAATTTCTACATTACTGTAAACTTCACAGCAGCACAGCCGCTCTCCATTTTGACCTGGTTACTCAACTAAAAACTTTCATAAAAGAAGCAGCAACATTAGGATTAGTTTTAATTACTGGACCTAATTTTTCAAGCCTCTCTCTGCACCCTGGCCCCTGAAGTATACCACTTGAACGAAAATGAATGCTTCAGTTCAGTAATTGATTATTTCCAATATTATATGGCTTTGATATGGAACAATAAAAAAAAAAAATCCCGCTTTTTGACATCACGTGTTCACAGGAAACTTGTAATAGGTATAACTCTGCCAAAGCTTTAAATTGATTCTGCTTTTTCACAACATACGAAACAGACATGACCTAATAATGAGAAACATGCAAACCAAAACTTCCCCAAAACATGAACCTGTGTGGATACACACACGGAAGTGCTTCCAAAGGAAAGTTTAGTCTAGAAGCATACACAGTGCCAAAGCTGCCAAAGGTAGTGCAGAAGAGTTAAGCCTCCAAGTGGTAGCAAGCAATATATTGTACATTGGAACCACCTCGACATTCCTGCTATTGCTTCCAAAGCTTCTCCTATGATAAGAACAGCATTTGACCTCAGGAAAAGCACATTTTGGGTGTGCCCTTCCCTTCTCCTAACGTATGCTCTATGGGATTTATCACAGGTATACAGTTTAATGCTCACAGTGTCCCAAAGTTGTAGACTCTGTAACAGACAACTACAGTGCGAGAGGCTCGGGCTGGGTTTTGTGTCCCGAGTCTCTCAGTTATGGAATTATCGAGAGCAGGGCTGGGAGCTCCCGTCCCTGGGGAGTGCTACATACATGACAGGGAGTGTGGCAGGACTGGGTTGGATCCTGTTGGTACCACGTTGGCTTTCCATCCCTGCTCCGAGTGCCAAAAACTTCAGCTTCTTCACTATTGAACTAAGTAACGAGGATATTATCTCTATTTTATTTAAGTTATGTCGTTTTCAAGGATGTTATTATGTGCTCTACGGATACAGCATATCCTTCTGCCAGAGAAACTAGGGGAGGAAATGGAGAACCAAAGGTCCCTCTGAAAATTAGTGAAAACTTGATGATTTCAGGTGCAGCTTTATGGAATGAGCGCAACAGTATTTAAATATTTGGCAATCCAACGTTAGTGATAATTAAATCATTGATTGTTGACTGACAGAATTTCTGTTAAGATTTACTTAGAAAAGCTGGTTTTCGCTATCAACAAAACCAGAGTAACTGGCTTGGAATGAAATCTAGTAACTAGATGTCCGGATGAGATGAGCAATTGGTTCTGGAATTTCAGTATATGTCTGGACAGTCTGAGAAATTTCTATCAAAATAGCCACCTGAGTACAGCCAATCTGGAGTCCCAGTGTATGGGTTAGGGCCTTGATGAAACCATCTGCAACACAAAAAAGAAAAAGGAGAGAAACAATAAAAGAAAAATCAAACAGAATGAACAAGGAAAAAAAACCCCAGTGTTGCTTCTTTCACAAAACATTCTAAAAATATACTGGTATTTGTTATTTAAAAAAAAAAAAAGGGAAATATTCGGAACATGAAAATCATTGAACTTCCTACACAATTATCACCACCTTATAGAGCGCCTTTTATTTTAGCATAAAGTCAAGCATTGACACTCTAGATTATATATATTAATTTTTACTTTAAAAGATTTCCGCATCAGTTACACAATAATTTTTGGAAATTTGTCTCAAGAGGAAACAGTTTTTGTTCTATGGAGCTGTGCCCTGCACAGAACATCAACAGCTGCTCACTTTTTAACTACATTAATCAAAACCAATTTTATATTCTCTGGAAGAGATCTTTCAAGGCATTAACTGGAATGAATCTGTAGCTACTCCTCCAGGCTCTGGGAAAAGAATGCTTTCTCTTCTGAATTTCATAAAATCATGGAGCATCCCAAAGCTCTTGCCTTTGAAGGAAGCAACTGCAGCGTCTGGCCATCAGCACACACTTGACTGCACAGCACTGGCAGCTGTGAAAAGCACCCTGTGGGAGCAGCAGCCAAATCATACATCACTCCCTGATGCACTCTGTGACTCAGAAATCACTTCAATATGCAATCAAAAAAGCAATTTCTGAAGTATCCAAGCCAAGAAATCCAAAGACTGTGAAAATAAAAGGCCCTGGAGGGCCACAATGTCTTGCTCAACTACCAAAAGCTGGACAGGAATTGGTTAAAGGAGAGATGACACTTAACATTTTAATATTCATTCTAACAAAAACATGACCTCTGTAGGTTTAAAAAAAAAAAAGTCCAGCATTACCACAGTAGTTCATTATGACAGGTTTCAGCATTTATTGTTAGATAATTTGTCCAGGAGAGACTTATCAGCAATTTTGGCTTCCAGCTACATACTTAATTGTTGACCCAGCAATGCTTTAAGTGACACTACAAATTGTGCTGTCATGGAAGCAATCAGGTACATGCTGTCCTGAATAAAAACAATTCAAGCAGTGTACCCAGCTATTCCAGGCTTAAACAAATTCCTCCTCCCTTGCTCCTTACCGTGTGTGCCACTCCACCTCGTCTTTCGCACGCTCCTTGCGAGCAGCTCTTTGTTTCTCCTCTAGCCTCTCCTTCTCTCTGCTTGCCACATCTAGCCAATGTTTCAAGAGAAATTGGTCATTTAGGAAAAAGAGAAACGAAAATGCAGAAAACACAGGAAAGACCAGAGAAATGAAATAGAACTCATTTAAGCACAAGAAAGCATTTGCCATACACAGTTTTTAGCAACAAAAACCTAAAGCTCATTTCAGAGAAGTTGCTGCTACACAGAGCTGAAACTGAAATGTTGGTGTTTTATCTCTCAGAAACACTGCCCTGAGACAGCAGGGAAGAACTCTGATTAGGCATAACAGAAAGTGATTTTTTCACTATTTGGGCGTGTGTTTCCTCTGACAAACACCAGAGCAGCAGAGCACGTCTGCTCACCACATGTCTGTCCAGACAAACTCCAGAGCAAGTGCAGCACGTCTGCAGCTCCTCCCAAGCTAACAAACATGCAAACACACCATAACACACGATAGCAGCCCTGGGGTCCACCTGGGATGCATCTGCTCTCCCAGGCTTTTCTGGGAGAAAACAGACATCATACATTATTCAAAAGCATGTTCAGTGCACAGGATGAAAAAGAGTTAAGGCTGCTCTGGGAATCAGAAACTGAAGACTGTTTCCTGCATCGACCTCCCTTCAGCCATCCCTCCCAAAAGTTACTCATGTTCAAGTATTTCCTGCACAAACACATACCCATGTTCCCGTTCTCCATGTTCCTGATATCCGGACGTAGCCGGCAGTCGGTGGGAGCCAGGATCGCTTCCATGCCCTTCTCCAGCTCATTGAGGCTCACAGCAAAACTGGTGAAATTGTACATCTGAAATGCAAATTAAAGAGAACACACAAGTTATTCCAGCAAAGCAGCGCTGGGTCCCTTGCAATGAATGGATACAACAGAACTTCCAAGAGAAACTGCTGAGTCAAACCCTGCTGGCTGCCCTGAAGGCAAGGTTAGGTTCATACAACACCAGCTGGAGTTTTTGTTGGAGGGGAGGAACAAGAAAGGGCAGATGGGGATGGAAATCACAGCTTTAATTTTTTAAGCAGTCTTTGCTTGTGAGGATTAAGACAGATTTTCTACGATATTGCTATTTAACATCATGATTTTTAGGAAAAAGCGAAACAAAACCACCCACACCTAAAAGACCAAAAAGTCTTGTTGAAACTATACAAATTAATATCCTGCTGCCCAGTTACTGCACCCTGTGGCAGCTTGTTTTGGAACAGCAGGGCCAGCAGAAGGGAATATGCATCCATATTTTAGCCACCCACAGTGCAAAGATCTCCCAGACAGGTTAACCTACATCCCCAGATTCCCAGCTGCACTTGGAGCACACATTCCTTGTGCAAGCTCAGGCACAGCAGGGCTGCTTTCAGCACAGGACCGAAGCAGAGCTTGCTGGAGTGTAATTTCAGTGCAGCAAGAACTGCCAGAGACTGGTCCTATGCCAAGGAGTGACACTGAAACGAGGTTCCCTGGACCATTACTCATGCTCCCCTGGATAAGTCACCAGCAAGAGCAAGGCATGGGCTGATTGAAAGAGTTACCTGTGATGAGTTTGGTGGCCTACTGTTTATTCTCCAAAGCAATTTACTGCCTGGTATGAACTGCACTGTCTCTTGAACCTCTGGCATATCATCAGCCACATCATTTTCAGATTTAATATCTTCATTCTGAAACAGAGATAACATTTGGCAGAGGAACAAAGAAACATTGGATGGTTTAATCTCAGATTATGCAGTGACTGTTGAAGAATCTGTTCACATTTGAGATACTGAACACTCCTGTACTTCTGCCTCACTCCTTCTGTTTGCTTTTCCTCACTCTGTATACAGACCCTCTCATTTTTATCATGTCTTGCTCCTGATATCCCTGAATAGTCTCCCAACACTTAAATAAAACTTGAATATATGTTTTAAAAAAAATCAGTAATAGTAGTAAATTAATGTCTTTCAGAAGTGTTTTCTCCAGTTTCCTTTCCATCCTATGCCACAGCTTAATTTCACCTCACATGACCATTATTTCTTCAGGTGCAAATGAGCCAAGACTGAAATTAAAACCAGTTCCCAAGTTAGTTCTTAAGTCATAAATAGGGCACACCTGTTTTTGGATATTGCTTCACCATTTGCAGAACATTCAGATGTGTGGTTAAAAAAAGACAGGCCTTTGTTTCAGTCTGATCCAGACTCCAATCACAATTATCACTGCCAGTTTTCTCACTGTGAAGACTGTGTCCTGAAGTTTATGAATACAGTGACTTTCCTTCAAAGTTCCTTTGTTACCAGCTGCACTTCTGTGCTGCACATATAAAACTCCAGTGGCTCAGGAGGCTGCTCTCAGAATCTGAGAATCTGACTGCTGCAGGACACAGACAGCAGCATTGTGAAATTTTAGAGGATTTCACCATGAGAACCCATTTAAAACCACAACAACCAGAAGGGAAGTTTGAAGCAATAACATCCTGGAGTGACAGTAACAGTTTTCCTCACTCCCATCCCCTTTCTATTTTCTTTCTGCCCTCTCTGACATGGCTCATTTGTTTTAATCAAAATTACTCTACTAGGTTAAACAGGGCCTGGTTTATACACTAGAAAACAGCTCCATATGGTTTTAAGCCTAATTTCAATCGTTTGGTTTGAGTATTCATTATTTGAAAAGACACTTCTAGGCTACTTTCCATGTCAACATCTGGTTTACTGTTAGATAGTTCCCCATCTAAAAATAGTCTCAACAGGAAGGAAGGAAGGAAGGAAAGAGCTGATTTTCTTAAGATAAACAGAACCTTATTATTTTTTTCAAAAGAGTCAACATATAAGCCTGTACCATGATGGAATCCAGAGCCAAAAGCAAGGTCTGTTGTTGCTCTAGATTCTTCTGATGTGAGTACTTTCAAAATTTCAGCCTCTTAACATCAAGAGTGATCAGCTTCTGTTTAACTTTTCATATTCAGTGAGTAACTGTTGATATAAGTAAACCTAAAGTCCTCTGCTGCACCATACAGTATTTTCCATGTGACACTGAGGTTTTGGCAGCAACTTAGCTGACACTGCTTACATGTGAAGTAAAAACCCTGCATGTTTCCAGACCTCTTTGTTGTAAAGATTTTCTACATCCTAAGTTCTAAAAATCTGCATCACCAAAAAGCATATCTGACTTAAACAAAATTATCATTGATTTTACTGGCAAAATCCTAGTATTTTTACTGCTGGGGTTGGCAGTAGGGCCACTTTCCTCATTCAAGGACTGGACAACATCAGCTTGGGGGTTGATATTTGATGATTTCTCTTTGCCCAGTCTCCAGCAGACACCATTCTACGAGCTCCCTTCCATGCCAGCAGCTCACACTGCGCAAAGCTCCAAGTGCCAAATGCCTTCTCACTGCCCCATCCAACCCCTACCAAATGACAGCTTTTATCCTTATTTCACCTAAATAAGACATTTTGATTTAATTTCTGCCATTTCAGAATGTTTTCTCCCTAAAGAATCCTTCACCTTACCGACTTCTTCTTCTGCTCACTGCCTCTCTTCTCGCCCTTTTTGTAGGTCTCGTACGTGGTGGGATCAGTGCTCCACAAACATTCTGTCCACTTGCCATAGATCACACGCAGCTTCTTCCTGCTGCACAGAAAGCAAAGGACACTGAGCTGCTCCTTCTGACTGAGCCTGCTAAGCCAAGCCTTGCAGATCCTGATCTACATTAAATACTCAGCTTCCTACTTCGCTGCATTTTATGTTTCTATTTACAGATTTCACAGAATCACAGAATGGATGATTCTTGGAAAACACAGACATTTGAGAGGCAAAGAAAAGCTCATTCCAGCCCTCCAGAACAGTTCCTCATGACAGTCACATGATTTTGCCATTGTTAAATGAATGTGGGTACATCAAAGCCAATTATAATACAGAGACTCAGTCACAAAACAGGTTTGGGTTAATTAAAAACTTCTAACAACTGCATTCTCATTATTTTAAACTGAAGACTGGAATTATGACTGTACAAGTAAATCAGTTGCAACTACTCTGCATTTTCCCTTTATTTCCAAAACCTGGACTGGAGAGTTTTTCTAAAAATGCCTAAAAATTATCATCTTGGAATCAGGGGGTTTAATACTGACACAGAGAACAAAAATGGGTTACAAACTACATTGCTAGCAACTTTCAAGTCACATCCTTGTGGTCACTATGCCAGCAAAAGAAATGCCCCAGTGTTCAAAAACAGAGAGACCAAGAGGTTTTTATCACTTACTGCTTGTCCTGGATGTATCCCTCTACTCTGTGAAGCTCTTTCCCAAACAGTCCACATGGTTTAAAATTAAGGACACATTTATCTCCAGTACTGTGGAGGAAACAAGTACATGTTTAATGAAGCAAGCCCCTAAATACATCAGATAATTTATTTTACCTTATTTAGCTTTTTTAATACAGTTACAGTTAGCTGGTGGTTATATTGATATATATAAAATCATTTTTATTTAATTGTGGTTTATTATCTGATCAGAGCATTAAAAATGGCACACAAATTTCAAACTTCCACAGAACTAACAAATTTTTTGCAAGTACAGGAGACAGGATTACAGATTTGATGCTATGAGAAGTATCAAACAGCAGCTTGTTGGATTGAAGCTCTCATTTATTAACAGAGCAATGTGTGCAGGAGTAATGCTTCTCACAAAACTCCTTCCCTGATCATTTAGAAGGTAATTTATTTTATATAAGTAAAAAGCTCTGACATAGGCAGTTGGCAGAGCAGTTGATGCTCTCTAAGTTCTGCAGTCATTTTTCTGTGCTGTGCCCTTAAGACACTGTCCATTATCTAAACTAAAAACAGTGACAAATCACAATCAACACCATGGAGGTCCAATCTGCCTCTGACAATTATTCCATTTAATGGTTCTGGAGTTAAATTTAATTTCTGTTCTCTGGCAACAGGGCTGAATTTGGATGGGTAACACACAAATGTAAACCCTTTGCTCTCCATAGGCTATCTGGCTTTGTGCCTTTTCATTAACAATATTATGGTAGTAAGTCCCGGCCTAGGAAGAGTTTGCATTTGTCAGGAGAACAACAACAACAACAACAACAACAACAACAACAACAACAACAAAAAAAAAAAAAACACCCACAAAAAGACAAAATCCCCCACAAGACTTTGGAGCTACAAAACAAAGCTTCCTGAGTGTCTGACAAAAATCAAAATCTGCTCTGTAACACAAATGACCACAACAACCCCTACAGCCCCTGAGCTCATGATCAGCATTACCTGTGATTTACAATTTCTACCACTCCATACTGTTCTAACCACAGTTTACCAATAATTACATTATGTACACAACAGGTTGGATTTGTCCATGTGTAAGCTTCATTGTGCCTGTCAAGGAAATAAGAGAAATTAATCATTTTCTTGAGCTTGAGATGGAAGCCTGTTTTCAGTTCTGTTCATGGCAGGGCAAAACATTTAGCACTCCTCTGAACAGCCAGCACTCAGCTTCAAAACAGAAGAGAAACAGACTTTTCTTTACAAGCCAACCATGTGCTGTATCCAAGCATTAGTGCAAGTGAATAAGGTGATATTGCCCTTATTCTTCTCCTTTCTCACATGAGTTTTACAGTTGCTGTGCTATAGATTACAAATTTCAGCCCAACATAAAGAGCAGTCCAGGAATTCACCTTCTTCATTTGCATTTTTGATGTTTTAAGTAATAAAGCATGGTATTTGCAGGAGAACCAGACCAACAAACTAATGCCTAACAGTGTCTGCTATTCAATTGCTGCAGCAGCAATAAATTGTATAAGTGGTTTCCACAAACACACCACAAGTTTTCTCATCAGTATTTGAGGCCTGTTCCAGTGCCACTGAAGGTAATTTTGGGAGTGTGAGTGGTTCTTGCTTTTTTTATTTGGTTGTTTAAGACCACTGGGACTCAACAGCACTATTGCAACCTCCACAAACATGACATTTTAAAATTCAGTTCACTGCTCCATTCCATCCTTTCCCCAAAGTTACTGAGAAGGAAAAATCCTAGAATTGATTTTCCACTTAGTTTTATTTTTGGTTTATTGTTTTGTGAAAAGCTTTAAAGGTGAGTTTACACATTCTAAATCCTTAAAAGACATTATTCCATAAATGATCAAAAAGTTAAACAACAGGATTCCTATTTTCACTAGCAGAGTCAAAGCTGTCTATTCACACTCATCTTGACATGCTGGTAAGGGAAGTACTGAAGTTACCTGGTAGGCAATCAATCCATCTAGAAAAGCTTGTAAACTCTGTTTTAGCAGAAAATACTGAAGAAGCATGTCCTCTGTAAAAAGTGCCTTGTACTTGTACTTCCAGTGAGCATGGAGAACACTCCCATGTAATGTTTCCAACCCATCTGTCATTTTCCAGTACAGAGAAATAACAGATCATTGAAGTCTCATTATTTCCCACAGCTCCTTTTCCTCAAGGAGTCTTTAGAACAATGACTACTCTTCAACTGGGGGAAAAAATATCAGAATCCCTCAAATTCATCCCCCAGCCTTTAAACATAGTTTTATTCCTGAATATTCTGACACCAGAAGCTTGACAGCATAAACCAAAACACAACACAAAGCATTTATGGTCAGGGCTGATGAATTGAAGCACTTTTTGTGCTGGAGAAATGAGAGAAAAGTGTCTTCTAATGCTCTGAAAAATAGTCATGGTTAACATAAAGGCACAATTTAATCCTGACTCACAGCTTTGCTTCCCAAACAGCTCCTTGTTCACTCAGGCCTTGAGCAGTTCTCAGACTCCTCAAAGCAACAGAATCATCTGAATCACAACAGTGAGAGGCTCAAAATTTGATTTCAACTTCTGCTGCTAACTTGAAGCAACTACTTAAAATAAATGCTGTAACTGTTTATATTCCAGTTTAAATCTCAGCCTTGATTAGGCTTAGCAAGAATTTTAGTAATCCTCTAAAGAAAGGCTCCCAAGGAACAAACAGTATTTTGGTAACACCTCCATTCTGCGCTAACATTCACAGTTCCTTCTACATTCTGAAGAAATTTCCTTTACTTCCATCACCATCTCCAAGACCAGTTCATACTTTTATGAACTTTGGAATATTAGATGCCAACAGCTGAAAAATTAAACTACTTCCAAAAGAAAGTACAGGAAAAGTCAATGCTTGCTATGGGAGGCAAGTTGGTTTTTTATTGAAACCAAATGTCTAGAACTTTCTTGAGTCAACATTTCAAAACCACCTCAGAGTTAGGCCTCAGAAAGGCTTTTATAAAAGCACCAAATGCAGAAAACTTTAATTACAACTGTTCTAGTGTATCCTCATGTCCCACTTGGGAAAGTTCCAGAGTCTCTGTGCCACCAGGACACAAAACAGCTTGTGGGACGTCACATCATTCATGAGACAAGCCTGGAGCAATCTGGAGAGCCATTCTTGATTTTAGTAGGAAGCTGGTCCTTCTCTGGAAGTGGCAATCCTGACAAGTTTCTCCTGCTCCCTTACCACAGAACAGTTATTGTGAGATGCAGCTCTCTCCACACAAACCACCAAAACCAACAGCAATACTGAAAATTGAGATGAGTGTGAACAGCCCAGTAAGAGAATGTTATCTCTATATTTAAATGTTACATGCCTGCACAGAACAGGCTTTCTGTAGCAACCAATTTGTCAGAAATGCTAATTTTCATGGTAGAAAAACTGGGTCAGATTGCTAGAGCTATGGAAGCATAACACAAAAAAAAAAAAAAGCTCTGAAATTAAGCAGTGAAAATTAACTTGTAAATCAATTCTTACAACCTCTTCAGCAAGGCATTTTTAGGTAATCACCTCTGAAAAGACAACAGGGTTATTACAAAAAGCAAAAAAAGTTATTTACTTCTCATACTCACTTCAGAAGCTCCAAAGTAATTGTTCCCCGAGGCTCTGCTTCTATACTCTTTCCCCAGAATTTTAGTTTGGGATAGATTGATCCATGAAATATGAAGTCCTTATTGAGTCCTTCAGAATAAAATGCACTAATAGGTGGGTGGTGGCTGACTTGTTCAGATATAAACCTAAATCCTAAGTCCTCCCTGGCAACAACAAAAAAAGAGCATTAAACAGTAAGTATATTTTTAATATTTCAAGAGAAAGAGTTGATAGT
This sequence comes from Dicaeum eximium, assembly GCA_013396995.1. Classification (NCBI taxonomy): domain Eukaryota; kingdom Metazoa; phylum Chordata; class Aves; order Passeriformes; family Dicaeidae; genus Dicaeum; species Dicaeum eximium. The sequence goes on along the minus strand of VWZP01005323.1, from coordinate 95,141 downwards.
TTAAAAAAAAGTGAAGTATTTTTAGGCTAAACTGAAGATGAGACCTTTCCTTTTCTAGCTCTGTGACACATTTACAATTAATGAAATGAAAGGATTTCTACTCGGAACAATTTCTTTTTATACCCCAAACCAGATTTCTATCCAGAAAGGCATCTGAAGAAGTTTCACTGAAATAACTCATGTAAATACAGAAACCCTTTTGGGCAACATGAAAAGGTCTGACTAATTTCTCCATCTGACATGATCAGCAAAACAATATTTAAATTACTTAATAGTGTCTGTTCAGGAAGTGTCTTTGGTGGAAGAACATGAACCGATTTTTCTCTAAATAATTCAAAGAATACTCCGCCTAAACTTAGAAATAAAATTATTAGCTTTTTATAACAACTTCTCAGAAATTCTGAGATAGTTTGAGGAAAAGAATTTTAGCTATACTCAGAAATATACTTTAGTGGTATTTTACTACAACCAAACCAGTGTGAGAGTCTGCTAACTCAAGAACACAACCAGCCCCAGCTCCCAGTTTAAAGTAATTATTACCTGGTTAATTCATAGGTTTCTCCTAGTAGTGGGTTAAATGGTTTGCCAGTTCTCTCCCACTGAGAAGCTACAGCAGAAACTGCAAAAGCAGCTACAGCCTGTAAGCAAATTAAGAATACATTGTTATGAGAATAGTGCATTAAAACTCTAAGTTTAATGTACTTTATTTGTTGCACATTACGGTATTTATTATACCAAAAAGGAATTTTTTAATATTGCTTAAGGCAAAAACATTTGTAAGGCATAGAATAAATAACATACAAGTGGGAAAATATAAGCACTTATTAAGAATCTCATTTCCAACAGGAATTATTGTCTGTGGTAAATTCTGCCAGATTATACTCTGCCTCACCCACTTCTAGAAGATCAGCCTGGTTTTTTAAATCTACTTTGACTGCCCCCCACCCTCAGCTCATTGGGAACAGAGCCTCACATTCCCAGTGCCAGGTAAGAATTATTTCTTGCACAGATGAAACTTCTTGAAGCAGGCCAGCAGGTTCAGGTGACCCTGAGGAACTCCTGCAGGCTGGGAAATGGAGAGATGGAACACACACCAAAATAAACACCCCAAGTGCACTTCAGTAAAACCAGAGCTGTGAGCAACACCAGCATAACCTGATGCACACAGGTGTCACCATATTCACTTCCTTGGTGTGAGACCAGCCAGGTGCTGGATCCTACTCCCAAAAACAACCAGTTTTGGAAAAGAAAATTGGGGTAAATTTGTCTCTGTCACAACAATTTTTCATCCAGGAACTTCAAAATCATGAGGCCACTCAACAGACCAAATTAGAGTGATATAAAGCCAAGATTTCATCCTCACAACACATAAAACCACAAAAAGAGTCACAGTTAAAGAAATTGGTTGAGATCCTTGGGCATGGTCAGTGGTGGCACTTTCCTTTCAAACTCTGTGCACAGCATGGAGGGTCAAAGTGTCACAAATATTTGACACAGCCACCATGAAAGGAGAAACTCATCTAGACAGACAAATTGGGCATTCTTACAGCAGCCCCTGAGAAAGAAATACACTCAAGTGAGAAACTGTCTTAAAATCAAAGACTGGGAGGAAAAAAGTTGTGAATTACCCAGAAGGTGGTGGGGGTTCTTACCTGCATTCTTTCCAGGGGATCTGCATGACTACAAGCTTTATTGATGAGGTATATATGCTCCATATATTCTGTTATCCTTTGAAGGAAACTCAAGGGCTCGTTGAAGACAATGGGCATTGTAATCTTGGACAGCTCCTACATAACCAAAGGGCAGGTTGATTTCTTAGACACAACACTAAGCAAACAACTGGCAACAACAAGAATTTTGAAAAAAAAGTTGTGGGTGAGTTTATTTATAGTATTCCTCAAAGGATATTTGGCCAGCCTGAAGCAGAGCTCCAAGTGCTACAGCTGAAAGGGGCTGGAAGCACTGCAGAACCCGACCTGCAATCTGAAATAACTTCAAACATTGATCCAGCCAACCTAGTAAGTTCACAGAGAAAGCTACCCTCTCTGCTGTGCTCTGTGTAAAGCAGAAGAGGTTAAGATTTCCCTTTAGGTAGCAGCAATCATGTGCCAACCAGCTCCATGCTGATACTGAAATGTCACACACCTTGGAAAACCTCACATGCTTATTTGAATAAAATCTATCTATTTTACTGCAGCAACCACAAATTATTTTTTGAAAGGAACAGTTACATAAAGAATAGTACTTGAATTGCTCTAACAGATTTTAGTGGTTTATTTAAGCAACCTGTTATTTGTGTCAGACCGTTCATGGTTTCTCATGTGGATACAACACAGACGTGAAGTTCACACAGAGATTTCCAACTCCCCAGGTCTTTTACTACACCCAAGCAAATTTGGCTGTTTAATTACAAACTTGCACTCATGACTGAGCACTAAAACATTTATGTAAGTGCTTAAAACTTAGCAGAAAGCAGAATGCCACCAGATGAAGTTAATTCAACATTCTCCTCACCTTGGCACAGGCAAGAAAAGAAAAATGTTAACCTTAACTAAATTAAACTGATTTGGTCCAAGCAAAAGGTTTGAGTAGATAGGTCACTCATCCCACCAAAAGGAGTTTTGAGAGAATAACTGCATCTCCTAGATGACATGAATTAATAAAGTCCTAAATCGCATTTTGCTAAGTAAGCAATAAAAAAAAAAAAGCAGGTAAGAGAGTATTGTGTCAATCAAACATATTTGACTATATTTTAATGGCTTTAGTCTAGCTCTTACAGAACAGCTTCAGAAATCCAATCCATGTGCTCTAACAGCTAAAGAAGATATGTAAATAGTACTGTTAATAAATAAATGTTGAGATTTTAGGAGTTTTAGTTTAAAATTGTTTCCTAGTGCAAAAAAGGAAAATGCACCAGGTGTTATTTTGTGTCTTGATGTTTAAGCAATAAAATTAATGAGCTGATATTAGGAGACCTAACACAGATGCTTCATGCAAGCTAACTTACCAGTCCAATGCATTTTTTTAATATGCTCCACACACTAAAATCACTTCTAGAAAACATTGGGGCAGGTAATGATGTCCTGTTATGGAAAAAAAAATCCAACTGTCATTATCAGCCCAATAAACAACAAGCCATTTTCTTTTCTATTGAAGCAACATATAAAGGAAGCAAAGCATCACCCCAGACTTGGCACAGGAAGCAGACACATGAAATGACTTTCCAATCCCAGAGAATTACCCTCTCCCATGAGAACAGCAATGCCCCAAAAGGGATGGCCAGCACAAGGTCACCTCTCATCTCCTATGCAGCTCTGTGTGTTTACCTGTGTCTCTTAATCCCATTTTCTTGTACCTCTGTTTCTCCATTATGCTTTTCAGTTTTATTGCTTTGGCGTGAATCTACATCAAGCATTTCTGGAACTTTATGATTTGCCTCAGAAAACTCTCCTGAAGAATTGTCAGAATCAAAGCCTGTAAAAAAACCAATATGGAACAGTTTTCTTAGGAACTTTACCATGCCACAGGTGTCAGGAGTGCCACTGACATTTTGCAAGTCTCACACACCCTGAAGTACACTTGGACTAGGTCAGTTTATTTCAGAGTATTAGAGTGAAAACCCTTATTAAGTGACCTAATTTCCAGGAGTATTAGGAGCCAACTATTGCATTAGAATCAAGAATTATCATTTTTCACACTGCTGAATATAACACTAATTTAGAACCTTAAAAGCTCTCAAATAGCTCCTAATCAGATTAGCTGCATTGTCTCTTTTTCAGAGCTGCAGTGTAATTACAATAATTTGTTTCAGTTATGTAGTTTTCCTCAAAGACCTCAAATAAATCAAAACTTACACTGCTAACAGGCAAGGAGAAAAAGAAAAAAAGAAAAGAAGAAACATCCATTTCACAATGCAGGGGCAAACACCCAGACAACTGCAACCACAGAAATGTAGGATATTGAACTTCTTTCTGCCACCCATACGTGCAAACCATCCAACACCTCCCAAATGGCTGCAGGAACATGTGGACACCAGGATCAATCATTCCCTGAGCCCTATGTGCCAAATCCATCCACTTGGTCCAGAGCTACTGGAAACACCATTGTAACCAAACCCCAGCTTGCAGCAACGTGCTTGGAACAGCTTTAATCCCAAAAATGTAAAACCAGCAGGAATCTGTAGAACACAAACTTGTTATCAAGCAGCCCTAAGTAAAAGCTGAACTAAACCAACAATCCAATATTCCAGTCTCATGATTTTTAGTCACATAAATCCACACACAGTAATATAAATAATGACAATTTTTGCATATGGCTTTGAATAAGAAGATTTTAAAAGCATTTTATGCACCTCTGCACACGCCCTTGGTCTCAATCAACAGCAAGAGGTCTCCCCCCAGTGCTGCTACTCGGACTGACTTCAGAAACAAACGACGTGTAAACCACAACAGCATCACCACAGAGCACCCTGAAATGATCAATCCAACCCTTCCCAACTGCCACAGCACTACAACAGAAAACACTGCTGGTCAATCAGTGCAATAAAGGAACATTTTTGCTGAAATTAATTCTAAGATCATTAAGTCCTTTCTGAGTGCCAAAGGGGTGAATTCTTCCTCATTAATTCAGTTTCCAGCTTCCAATTGAAGAGTCAGAATCAAAAAGCAACATTAAACGTGGGTATTTGCTGGCATGCAATTTTTGTCATGGTTTTAAGGAATACATAACATAATTTTTGCATTCCTTTCATTCCAGCTCTTACAGCCTGAGCAGCCCCTCGTCTTTGTACTGAGTTTCCATCACACTCAGCTATGGCCTGTCCCAGAGTCCAGCTGTGGGTACAGAAAGATTCTGAACTATCACAAAACCTATAAATACCGTAATGGAGTAAAGAAATCAGTTGTGACAAAGATTATTTCAATTTTAAATAGACTAAAATGCTGTGATCCTCTGCCATTAACTTTTTTACAAAGCAGTACTTCAACTTTATTTTAACCTCTCCAATGGCTGCTTTTGCTGCATTAGAACAATTCATGCAAGGCCCACATTCCAGAAACAAAAAGCTGCACTTCTTTCAGGGATCAAGACCATGGCAATAACATTCAGAACTGCACCAGGAAGTCCCAGTGATATGATCTTATTTGGTAAACAGCAAGTGTAATGGGTGATGTCATGTCTTGTCCTGTCTCCTACATTTTGATGTCACAATAATGTAATTACACAGCAATAACCACACCTTGGCACTCTCAGTACTCAACTCGAAGGCATGACAGTCACATATAGATTCAGGTCATTAAAATGAGGACTACCCTGAAACACCGGTCTTAAAAAAACCTTCAGTCAACTCACAACAAAATATTTATGATTTTAAAATAATATTTTTAACCATATATTAGCTTTTTTGGAACCCGTTACAGTACAAGCAGCAAAATAACTTATTAGCTTAACTGTAAGTTGGAAAAAGAAGAAAACAATTTTGGTACAATACCCTCACCCAGAAAACTGATCAAGCTCAAACAACATAAGGAACAGCATCACTTGATAATGAAATTAACACACCTAAATGTAAAAGTAAAGCTTCACAACAGGAACAGTCCACTGGCTCATAGGGGAATAGTTCTGAAAAAAATAGCTCCTTATTACTGTAATCTCAGTCTTTACATTGTACCTGAAACCCTGCAAATCCTATCAAATGGTCAATGTGTTATCCACATTAGTGTTTCTGTTTCCTATGATTCAGAATTGTTTTGTCCTGTTCCTGTAAAGCACAACAGGAATTTAGATGCAATTATATATATTATTTGTGGACAACAATATCTCACTGGTAAGTAAAAAAATGCCAACTCAAATGAGTGTCTTGCAGACAAACACCAAAAATTAAATCCCTTCTCCAGAAAAGGAAGTACATCAGAGGGTAAGTTTGCTTTTATTAGACTGCACTTCTACCTAATTACTTTAAAAAAAAACCCAAACCAAAACCACTATGGTACACAGCCAGATAATCACAGACTTTCAGCTGCAGTTTCCACCTTAGCATCACATGACTTATCCACACAAGCCCTCTGAGAAAGCTTAGGAAGATGCTTCTCAATGAAGTTCTAGCTATTATAGTTCCATTAAGAACTATGCAGACACTGTTTTATGCAGATCTGTTTTAAGAAGATCTGGAAGAAAAACAGCTTACAGAAATGATTTGTTGTAGTTTTTCTAGAGTTCCAAAAAGAGCCTTACACCAGCTGCCAATAAAGCTTTGAACTTGAGAAAATGAGTAGGTAAGAGTTACTTACAGGACAGTTTTCATACTGAAAAGCCACTGGGAGTGAGGATAAAAATGGAGATTTAGAAGGAGGATAGGGGACCAGAGACAGAAATACAATGTCAACAATTAACTTAATCAGAAGTTCCACTTACGTATGTCAAGGGTAAAACAAAAGCTTTTAAAAAGTCAAATTTTTTAAGTAAACTACTCAAGCTGGGTTCCAACATAAATCTATTTCAAGAGCTTAAAGAAAAGTGACTTGCCAGTAACTTTAGTTCTCTTAGCCTTCCTCTTCCACATCCTGCACGTGAAAGAAGTGCACTCAGGGTGTGCTGCACACACGAGGCACAGAGGCCCTGCTCTGAGTCATGCACAGGCACAGAACCCTCAACTTCCCTCACTACTAATTAAGCCTTGTCAGCCAAGGCAGAAAAGGAATCAAAATACCTTGGTACTGAGAGCCTTCAGACCTAAAACAGGCACAAGGAATAGGACAAACATGCTGGAAGTGCAGACAGCAAGGGAAGCAAGAGGTATTGTTTATCTTTGCCAGAAATTAACAATTCTCGACTTTCCAAAATAAGTCCATTGTCACAAGCTGTAGCTGATGGAGGCAGGTTTGCCTTTCACAACATCTGCAATACTTACACAGCCACTGATTCAGTCTGATCCAGACAGAATGAAAATATATCAGCTTGGCAGATAACCTCACTTCCTCCTCCCCACGTGTCCCCTCCCAGAGAACAACATCCTCACAAATACACCTGGCTGGATGAACCAGCTGAGCCTCATGGGCACAGAACACATTTCCATGGAACTGCAGGCTAATATTTAAAAAAGCAAAATTAAACTATTCTTGTTCTCAAAAATAAATTACCCTGATAAAGAGCCAGGCGTTTTTCTGCTTTGTGGCAACACTTTCACAAAACACTTTGACAAAAGATACCTGACAATATCAATGAAAGATACATCTCTAAAAGAGGTCCCTGATGGTATACAGCCTTTACAAAGTCTGTGATGACATTAACACACCCAAGGTGACATAGATCAAAGCTATATGCTCCTTGTTTCACAGAAAAATTCAAAGAATCTGAAATTCATCTAAGGATTGACCACCTTTATCCTGATCCAACCTCAGAGAAGGCAGCCACTGGAATTTGAGAAAAAGCAGATTCTTGGCAGCTGTGATGTCTGGAATTAAGTGAGATCACAGGTAACATTCCCAAGGGATTCCCTAGGGGAGTACTCACTCATGAGGTAAGGCTGTCAAGTGTCCTTGATTCATCGATACCCCTGTCCATGCTGCACCTCCACAAGTGCCATCATCATCCAGTCAGGGACAAACCATGTGCCAGGAGGATGATTCCCAGTCACACAATTCCCTCCCATGACCATGTCTTTTGGATGAGATGGGGACAGTGTCAGAAGCAGGAAACTTCTCAGCCAAGGAGTTAAATCCAGCACTACAAAATCAGGGGTCTCCTTAGGAGAGATTCCTATTCTACAAGTGGATGGCATTAATTAACAACTATAGAAAAGCTGTGACTTCCTCAAGGAGTGAGTCCATACTACCTTAAAGCAGGCAGGAAACTACCTGGGCTGCTGCTGAGTGTGCTGCAGAATTCTGGAGTAACTCCCACAGAGTCCAAGTGCTCTAAGTCTGGTTTACTCCCTACAGGACACAAACCCCAGTACCCAATTCCTAAAATCAATGAACTCTGGGAACACACTGCAGCTCTTTCTGGGGAAACCAGGGCCCAGGGCACAGCAGGAGCAATAGGAAAGTATGGTACACACACTGTTTTCATCTCAACACTAAAACACAGCTGGAAAACGTGCTCCTTCCTGGCAGCCACATCCCAATCCTAGACTTTGGGCAGATTAAGTACATCTGAAGGCAGCTTCTGCTCTTCTGCTGATCTGACCTAAAAACAAGGAGAGCATCCTTGGAAAGAGCAGACTGAAGAGCCTGCCAAGGGAATTTCAATTTTTTTTAATCAAAATTTGGAACCTCAGATCCTGAAGTTTTCACTGGAAAACCTTGGAAGCTCAGAAAGGACAGTGATTGTGGACTTGATCTCCTAGGAGTACTGCACCTACACATACCATGTCCAGACCATTAAAAAACTAAGAGACAGGCAGGGACTACCAGAACCCATTAACATCTAAAAAAATTCACTAAAGCACCATGTCAAAGATCCACACTGTTAACAGGAGCAGAAAGTTACTACAGGCATCAGCAGCTAGGAAACATGAATGCAGAGACGCCCACTTAGAGTTATTGGCATCACATTTCTGAATGACCTGGACAAGACACAGCTACAAAGAACTAGGTCTGACTTCACTAGGTCTATGTAAATAACTCAAACTGTCAGCATTCCTAAAGCACCCAGCTGGAGAAAGGCATTGAGCACCTGTCCTTAAAGACAGACAGTCCTGAGGGAGAACAAATCTGAAGCAAAATAATTCCAAACCTAGCNAAAATCTAATCTCCTGCTAGCACATTACCCCCTGAGGAAGGATAAGATGAGGAAGGAACAAGGAATGCTCACAGAACTGATATACAACACCCCAGTTCTGAGCAGAGTCAGCCACGACTGCAGGTACAAGAACAGCTCATGCACAACAGCTCAGTCACCATCACCTGCAGCACTTGCAGGAGGAATCAGCTTTTTGAGGTAGAAGGGAAAAAGAAAAGGAAGAGGAAAGAGGACAAAACCAGAGTGTCTAATGCAGATGAGTCAAACACCAAGGGCTGTGCAGTTCTGCAGCAGGGCACAAAGGAATGCATCACCATCAAAGCTCTGACAACACAGACCTCATGTTTACAGGTACATTTCTTTTCACACCTTTTTCAGTGGAAAAAAAAAATCTAGTTCATTTATGGCAGTGACCCTGAGCTCTTGGAACTGAAAGACTATTAATGACATACAGAAAGATTTGAATGGTGCAATGGTTTGATTTTACAGATGAATTTGGGGTACTAGTCCCCATCACTCCCAGCTGGCATGAATGCAAACCAAATTTCCTTCTCTCCTCTGTGACACAGTTGTGACAAGTCCTGTACAGTCTGCTGTCAGTCACACTACTTCACCCAGCCCCCTCTGTTTACTCCTCACATGAATTTCCAACCAACCATGTCTAAGTTTATCTTACCTACTTCTATCTACCATGCCACTTCCATTCCTTCAGCTTTCACACTTATCATTATTCTCTTTTAATTCTTCTGATTTTACATTAACCACTGTACACTCAGTATTTCTCCTTTCACCTCTGCTACAGGATTTCTCAAGAGACATTTCAATGGAAATCTTTAAAATAGTTTTAAATCTTTAAGAGGATTTCCTTTTTCTTTATTAAAATACTTCAAGCATTTTATTTCACCACTAAAGCTCTTATAAATAACTATTCATCCTTATTAGTTGAAAGCAAAGTATTATTTTATACACTGCTCAAGTGTGAAGTGATTCATGTTTGCTTTTTTAGAAAAAATAGGATTGCAAAGACTTTTGGCTCCCTATCTTGAAAAGGATAGTTTTTTAAAGTAATTGGTTTCTGACTAGAAAAACATTTTTCTACTTCAATTCTTTAGGATAAGTTTTCCATTAAAATTTAAAAAATGAATACAGTAACAATAAAAACAACCCACAGGAAATATTTCACTTTCAAAGGGCCTGCTTCTCAAGTTGTTATTAAATTGATTTTTGCAGAAATGAAAGCAAGACCTGGCCACTAAAGGACTGTTATAGTGATGAAATAATAACTGGCATTAAACTTTAACAAAAAACCCCCTCATTTCCAAGCCTGAACACGAGCTACAATTTTCCTTTTCTACTTTTCAGAAGACAGCACTACAAGTTTTACCAATACAAGTTTACTTTTGATTTATTATTAACAGCCACATATTACCAGCCCCTCACCACACACACAATGCAATTTATAGGGGTTTTCTTCCCCTTGGCACTGTGCCCATCACTCACCCGAAACGGCATCATAAAACTCTTCTTCACTGTTCATCCTTCAGTGTGAAATCTCTGTGCAGCCACTGCAGCTCTCTCTAATGCATCGTTGAACTTGATTTAGAGATTGAGTATCTGTGTGCTGTCAGGGTCTTCTTTTGCAAATACCCAGCTGCTTTAGATGATCTATTTGACAAGACAGGGAAACAGAATTAGCAGCTTCCACATTTCTCCTGTGTACTAACACTCACACTTGACAAACACTAATTTTTCTGTTTCTTCCCGTGGCAAAAGATGGATTTCTGCATTCATAAGTAAACAGCTTTCTTTGATAACCACAGTAATTTTCAAGACAACTACTACCTGCCACACGAACAGCTGATTTACTGTGTCACACTTCTCTCTGTATAAATACTTCACATACATTACTGTAAAATGTATCTTATTTACAGCAAGTTAAATTTCAGGCAAGTACAGCTAGAAGGAGCAGAGAACTGACAGAAGAAAAAGCCAGCTGGCAAACCAAAAATTCTCCTTAGCAAGAGGCTAAGCCTTACTGCATCTTTAACCAAGAAAGCTGGGAACAAGAACCTTGGTATCTCAAACTCTGACCACTGCATGAAAATGTTGGGTCTGAGTCCACATCATGCAATCAATATGTAGTGACCCTGAGAGAAGTTTTGTCAGGCTACTGCTATGCACTCTTGAAGAGACAACTGGAGATTTTTCCCTCCAGAAGGAATGCAAAGAACCAACAAACCTTTCCTGAGCAGAACCACGCACTCTGCAAATAACTTACAGATTTATGTAGCATTCCAGCTCTACTTTATGGATAGACTAAATTAGATTTTTTTCCAGATGGTTGGCAATGGTGTAATGCAAATATTTTTACCTCACCCAATTTTAGTTTAAGGAGAAGAATGAGAAAATTTCATTTTGACTCTTACAAATGTTTACCAGGTTCCAACAATGGGCCAAGTACACAGCAGTAAGTGACAGCATGGCAATGCTATCAATATCTCCTCCAAAACAACCTCAATCTGTCAGTCCCAATTTTTTCTGATCCTGAAGATTCCACTGCTTTTGTGACTGTAGTTTCTCCAGAGTAATTATAATTGCACAATTCCATTCCAATTAAGAGACACAAAGCCAGAAGTGCACTCTGCTCCTAGGAGAAGAGTTTACCATGTTTGAAGCCAATTCTTTCTTTTTCTCTGCAAGAAACCAGACTGTGTTTCAAGTCTTTTTCCCCCTCACTGCCCAGAACAAAAGCTGTTTGAATGTCTCACATACATACAGTTCTTCTAACTGTCCATTCAGAGGGAGGAGCTAAACCAGCCCATTATGGGACTCATCTCAATTAATGAATTTATGTGTTCATTCAAATTATGTTTTATGTGTTCAAGAATAGGTATTTCAATTTGTCACTTTTCCCTTAGGAACCTCCCATTTCCTTGCTATTATAGGATTTCATATCAATCTCTGCACCAGCAATATCAGATTTACAAGTCCTCACCCTCAAAGTGTCTTTGAAGATGCAAGATATTTATGCTTTCAATTGTCTGCAAGCATTGCATCCTTCTAGCAAAACAACTGCCAATATTTCCAGGAGGAAACTTATATAAGTACAAGACACAGCTCTCTCAATATCAGGACTACAACTACATTATCTTCTCCATGTTTTCTTGCATCTTCCCATTTCTGTTTAGTGTTGTATAGAAGGCACTAAGAAATAAAAATTATTACTTACAAAACCGTCAAATATCATTAAGAGCCTTAAAATAAATAAGGTCATAGAGATGAATGCCAGTTGCTCCTCTCCCCTCTCCTGCACAATAATAACTGCATTACAAAAGGCCTTGTGAAGTGGAACTACATCCCACAGAGTGCAGAGACAACAAAGCTTTCCTATAAAAAAACCACTCACCAAGTACAAATGAAGTGACCAGAATCAGAGACAAAAGAAAAGCAGAGTTATGTTGTGCTCTCCTGACATCTACCTCACATCACACCTGAAGCTCACTGCTATTTGAAAATTCAATCATATGCCTGTAAGTTACATACAAAATAGTCATTGAAATTGCTTTAAATAAATACAGTCACAAATTGTCCTAGGGTGTCAGGAACATTTTAAAAAGGGAAAAAAAAAACATATATTTTGCTGAGTTACACTAGAAGTAACTTCCCACTTGTGTCACTTCTTTTACATTCAGTTCTTTTATACAGCAGAGATTAACATGAATTTGCATGTAGCTGAACAGCATTCAGCTTTCATGAGCCAAAAATCTGGGATTAAATCCTGTTCTTTTACTAACAGCAACAGCAAAAGTTACTTTCAACTAGGCTGAAATACCAGAAGACAAAAACATCCTGGTGCCTTCATATTCAGTATCTGTAATCTGTATTTCTTCTTCCATTCCCTGGTGCTCCCAGAAGAATTCACCTGCACACCAGCAAGTGTGGTCAGCAGCTTTCATCAAAATTGCCATTGAAAGAAGAGTGCAACACTCCTATGTCAGACAGACCTTCAGGAGCTCAGGACCTGCTGCTGTCCTGGAAAATCTTTTATAGAGAATAAACATCCTGTCATGTTTCTCACCCTTCAGTCCTACAGTGTAGAAGAAACACAAAGTCTGTTTGGACAGGAATGTAACAAACAGGGTTCCATGCAGACTTTACTTGTTGAGAGAACACTGTTTCAGCAGTTGAGGTTTGCTGGTTTACAGGCTGAAATTATCTTGGTGGGCTTCACTTTCCAGGCAGGGCCAAGGGGCTGGGTGCCCAAGACAGAGAAACCCAGAAATGTGCTTTTCCTGGGGATCTCAGCCCAGCTGCACTCACCAAACCATCTCATCAATAACAGGGAAAAGCTGCAAGCAGAAGCACCTTAAGAGAACTGGAAATTCTTCATTTAATGATGACAACACACCCCTGGCCACAACCAGTACATATTTTGTGGTTTACAGGATAAGCAACAATGCTTATCTACTTCCTCATATTTTAAGGCCGTGGATTGGTACAAACTGATTTGATTTATTATGGGATTTGTGTGCATGAGTACAAAAGGCTACATTTATTTTTGGTTTTGTATCAAAATAATCTCCCTACAGGAGAGATGCTATTCTTGAAGCTCACACTGAAAGACAACAAACAAAAACATGCAAAAAAAGCCTAATACCCATCCCAACAGTACAACTTTGATTGGTAAATCTGTACTGCAGCTATCTTATCTTATATTTCACTCTGATAAATTCTGATACATTGTCCAGAATATTCACAATAAGATTTTACTCTTTGAAATTACCTTTAAAGGTGAGTGTTAAAGCAATTTATAGAAAACAAATAAGCCTTAGATAACTCACTGAAGCAAGTCTTGAACAAGTTATTTGGCCAGAACCTAGATTTTCTAGTCATTTTGCTTATTTGCAGGCCAATGCCTAAAATATGCAAACCCAAACTATCTAAGCATAGGATATGAAGTCAAACACTTGCCAGATGCTTCTGGCATCTTCTAATCAAAGAACAACCTCTTGCAAGCAATAAGCTTGCACCTTGGTGATGCTGTAAAGCCATAAACAGGTTAAACAAGATATGTTGTCCAATAACAAAATTTAGAAATACAGGTACCAATGCTGAAATAAAAAAGCCACTTTTGTCCCGAGGAAGAAGCCCCAAAACCTGAACAGGCAAGGGATAGACGTATAACTAACTACAAATCACATGGGCACAGAGCCTGATTTGTATTTTAGCTGTTAAAAAGTGTCATTGGTACTGCACAACAACTCAACAGCAGGTTACCTGGAGGGAGCCTACAGGAAAGGTGGAAAGGGACTTTTTACAAGAGCATGTAGTGACAGGACATGGAGGGATGGCTTACAAACTGACAGAGAGCAAGTTTAGATTAAATATTGGAAGAAATTTCTTTCCTTGAGGGTGATGAGGCCATGGCACAGGGTGCCCAGAGAATCTGTGCCTGCCCCATCCCTGGAAATGTCCAAGGCCAGGCCAGACAGGGCTTGGAGCAGCCTGGGACAGTGGAAGGTGTCCCTGCCCATGGGAGGAGGTGGAATGAGATGAGTTTTAAGGCCCCTTCTAAGCCAAACAATTCTGTGATTCTGTGATAATCATTAAAACTCCTTTAAATACTCATCGTTTATCAGAGAGGCTCACACATTCCTGATTGATGACCATGGGCAGCCCCTTTCTTAAAGGACAAAACAAAGCATGCAGCTGAAGTAAAAACTGCAGAAACACATCCACAGCACACCTTGAAATAGAATTTACAGAGGGGAGGGAATTACTCAGAATTCCAGAGTTCCTGCTTTTCCAGAACTACATCTGTCACAGGAGGGGGAACAAACAGAAAGGGCAGTTCCTAAACACAGGACAGGTCCCAAGAGGAGCTCAGGAGCAAACTCCCTTCTCCCAGCCTCGATGCAGAGAGGGTAACAAACCATTCACAGCACCCACCAGGCCCATGAGCAAGGAGGAACAAAGTGGTTGTGAATAATGTCCCACAAAGGGCTCTGTCAGGCACGGAGCTGGACCTGTCACTCGGCAGTGCCACGTCCCAGGTGATCTGGCTGCCAGTAACACACTCTGCTTCCCAAAGCTCTGTGCAGGTCACTGTGTCCCCTACAGGGGCACAGTCCCCAGCAGTAGAAGGTACACAAATTCTCTTCCAGAAATACACCAGTCCCAGACTCTGCACAATTCCTATTTTAAACCATTTCCTCCCACTTGAACTTATTTTTAAAACCAGGACAACAAAAGCGCAAGACTTTGGAAATCACTTTATAAACTGCCTAATTTGCTCCACGCATTCTGTGACGTGCATGTGAGCATCTCTGAGAGGAGATGCACATTCCACCTTCAGGGCTGCTCTCCAAAACCAGCGTGTGGGAATTCACTGCCTTTATCTTGGTAAATTAGTAATCCCTCAAATTTGTCACTTCGTAGGCTTGTTCCCTCTCAAATCTCATTTTTCAGGAGAAAAATAACAGAAACAACCAACCTACTTCAACCATGATCCTGGATCCTAGGAACTTATCCACCAATTAAAGAACCCCAAAAACCTGTACCCCTGTAAGAGTTTAAACCTGTAACTACCCTAGAGTTAATTCGACTAGTTCCTCCATCCTAACTTGTTCTTCCAGGTTAATCCTCAACAAAGACCCAGCTGGATAACCAGAAGTTACTCCTCCTTAAAGAAACATTTACATTTCTATAGAAAGACCAGCATTTACAAAGAGTGGCTCACTGGGCTGGAATGAGGCTCAGCAGGGTCAGGTTTGAAGCTGGCTGGGGACAGCTGCAGTGCCTTTTTCCTCCAGACCTCAAGCTGAAATTTCTCATCATGCAGCAATTCTGGAAAGCTTTGCTGACATCACCCTGCTAAATTAAAAATCCTATTTTTTTTTTCCTTTTGCTTTGAAAGCACATGTTCTAGCTCTACATGACATATAAAACACTTGGCCCTATTCATTACACAGATACTGAATCTACTTGTGAAATCCAGGAGTATTTAAGTAAAACCAAGTACAGAATCAATAAGCAGTTATTAAAATAACCACAGAGATTCACCAGCACGAGCAGGTAGGGTGTTAGGAGTTCAATACCCTGGAATTAAGAGTGCCACCAAAGAATTCATGAACTAGCACATTCATCAGCTTTTTCACATGCCTAACAAGGTTTTGTTGGATGTGCAATTCCACAGCAAATTTTAAAATCATTTAAGTTATTTAATGTAAAAAGAGAAAAATTACAAGCAATTAAGAAAAAGGAAGAAGAAAAAAAAAGTCACTTGGGACCTTCCTCTTGAAAAACATTTTCATTGCTTTGATATGGCAAGGGAGAACATGAATTTTCTAACTGACAGAGGGCAGGTTTACATTATATATTAGAATTAAATTCTTCCCTGTGAGGGTGGGGAGGCCCTGGCACAGGGTGCCCAGAGCAGCTGTGGCTGCCCCTGGATCCCTGGAAGTGTCCAAGGCCAGGCTGGACGGGGCTTGGAGCACCCTGGGACAGTGGAAGGTGTCCCTGCCATGGCAGGAGATGGAATGAGATGAGCTTTAAGGTCCCTTCCAGCCAAACCATTCTGTGATTCTGTGACATCCTGGGTTCAGGATGTACCTTCTGTCCAGAAAGAGATTGTCAAAGAGCCAACAGAAGATCAAACATCCACATCCTTCATAACAACACCAAAAATAAGAAATGGAGGGGAAAAGAACACAAAATCCCCAAGTCTACAACATAACTGGTGGAATTAGAGCCAACCCCATCATCTCTTGAGTTACCAGCTGAAATAAAACACAGCTGTAGTACTTCAAGGGAGAGAAATAAATAACTTGAACTAGAAGATAAATATTCATGTGTGTTTAATTCATACACATCTCCTGAAAACATCAACCTGCAATGTTTCATCTCTGAATGACCGCAATGTTTCATCTCTGAATGAAAGCTTCAGCAAGGATGAATCTTAATTTACTCATGAAATTAGGTTACCAGCAACACTGGATCTAAACCATCTACAAAATTAGCCAAGAAGCAAATTTAACTGGCAATTTAGATTAACTGTTACACACTTAAAATCTCTTCAGCCAGAGAACAGCCACACAGACAGCAGAATCCAGGAGGGGATTTTCTTTACCAAGATTTGTTTCTTACTCCAAAGTTTGAATGTAATACCATCTGCCAGATGTCTTGGCAAGATAAAGCTCTCTCTGCAACCACAGCAAGAGAAGGGCAACTTCCTTCTCAAATCTGTTAAATAAAGTGCAGAGAGGCTGAGGGAAGAGGATCAGCTGAACACTCGGCCCACTGTCACTTTTCCATTTCTTTGGAGATTGCAGCTGTCCCTAGCACAGGCTTTTATGTAGTTGGGAGTTATGAAATGGCCTGGGGACAGTTCAGTGCCAGCAGTGGAAACAATGATGACAACAAACTGAACATCTGAAAGGTTAGCTTTGAACAAATGAGCGATTTATGGCAGGCAGAACCACGTTCTGTTCTCTCAGAAACACCAATTTTTGGTGATGCTTCACAGGAATTAAGAGACAACTGAAACACTACAAGTCTGGCTTTCAAAGGACCAAAGGCCACACAATTTGTTTCTGCATCAGAACAAACGACAGTAATTGTCCCACACATTAATCATTGTCCCAGCCCAAAGCTCCTGTGCTGCTATCAGAACCATTATTTATTTCACATAAAAATTGTAAAGATGAATGTGGACAGAAAATATCCTCCCAAAATAGTGCTCAATTACCTATGGAATCAATGGCTATTCCCCACTTTCACTTCAGCCAAAAATTCTCTTCTACAGCCAAGGATACTGGCTTGCAGAACTTCCTCCTTTTATGCCTACCCCCAACTCCTCACACATAGATTCCACAGCACGAGCTCCTGCACACAGCTAACAGACTATTTGTGAGGGGGGTTTTAAGATGATACCACAAATTTGCAAAAGCTTTAGGAAGTCAAGAGTTTATGCTGTGATTGAATCTCCTTTAAAGCTGCACTTGCAGTAAATACCTACTGGATTCCAGTACACGGTTGTTACTCCATTTGCAGTTGTCAAGACATAAAAAAAATTATCAAAATCAACTTTGACTCCTCAAGACAGGACAAATATCTCCATTTAGAGCCCAGATTTAATAAGGAATCCACCCAGCTATCTGCTCAGTAACATTAACCCACCTGGGTAACAAAACATGCACAGCACTGTTTAAAACAGAACGAGAGCATGTAAACAAATTATTTACACCTCTGAAGATGGGTACCATTTTTGTTCCACTATTAAACAACCACCCAACAGTTTCATTGTTGTAGAGCAGAACCTAGAAAGAAGCTACACACAGGGCAGCTCTGCTCTGCTTTCAGTCAGCACACGCTGCTGAAGGGCCCCTTATGAACAGGCTGGGGAGAGAAATTCTCTGCAGCCTCAGCACACACAGGTTTCATCACTGAGAGCTTCCCAGTGATGGGATTCCCATCCTCTGGAAATGGGATTTCCCATCCTCACCTGACTGCCCTGACACGTTGTAGGGAGCAGAGGAGCTGGTTAGTGAGCTGAACAAGTGAGTGAACACAGACACCTCAGAATTCACACCACCTTCAGCCTCCACTGCTTGGAACTATCAATAGAATCAAAACACAGTGAGATCTACTAACAGATTCTTTTGGGAGCCCTAAAAAAAATTTACTCAGAAGTAAGTAAAAATAACGCTAGTAAAAATATAATGAAGTTATTTCTCCAGTCATGAAAACACATTTCTTGACAAATATCCTAAGCATGCAAACTTTGCAATACCCCAGAGGTTCACAGCATCCCAAGAGCCTTTATCTCATCCAAAACTGAGCAGCACAGCAGAGGAACTGGACTGGGGCAGGAACACCACAGACCAATTTGGTCTAACACCAAGCACAGCCATTACATGTCCAACAGAGCAAAGGCAGCTCAAGTTTGGGACTACAAAACCAAGAGAGCCAAGACTAAAAGGTCCAGCTCTGTTGCTGCAGCTGCAGGGACAATTCACCTTTTGTGAACCCTCCTTCCCACCAGATGGATAAACAAGCCCAGGAAGACAACACTCTGCAACCTCTGCATTTTCTGAATGGAGAACTGCTGCAATCTACTACAAACCTGTCTCATTAAATTATGTGCATAATAAAATATACTGAATTAATCTAAATGATCTGTCTAGACCAGCAAATTAATTTCCAATTGTAACTGTATTTAAGGAAAGAAAATAATAATCAATTCTAAGTAAGCTTAGTCTATTCTTGTAACTTATTGATCCTGAAAATTAAGACATTATCTTTGTGCACTGAATCAACAATACATTTTTAAAGAGTAAAACTGAAAGTTATGGCAAGCCACATTTGACACATTCTAATTGCTTGATGCTCTCTCCTGCAACTTGCTTTTACAAGCCTTTAAGGATACAAAGTAAATAATGACACCATCATACATTTGTCTGCACAGTAATTACTAAGATGCAAGGATTGAGATAATGAATTCTTGAATTCCAAGTTCTGTGATGGTCTCTTTCATACCTCTATTTTTGCAAGAGGAAAAACATCGAAGTCCCCTGACTCCAAAGTGGCAGACACAGGGTGGCCAATTTGTTCCTTGCTCTCACTTTCCAATTTACTCAGCTTGGAGAAGATACCCATGTGAACAGCTACATATCTGCAAGCTCAGCAACAACATTCAAGTTCTTGAGCACTCCATATTTAACACGTGTTCTTTGCACGCCTCATTTTGTGCATTTCTTCCAAGAGTTGTAAGAACCAAACATTTTAGTTACTTCACAAAGAAGAGACTAAACATTAAGCATTTTACAACATCATACCAGAAATACAGACATTTCTTGTATCACCATGAGGCAGGTGACAAAACTGATGCTGAGTGGAGGACTAGAAAAATGGCACCTTTTAAACAGAAGGCCTAGATACAAACAGCATGATGTAACAGTGCATTTGTTCAAGGACAAATACTTCAAATACTAAAGTTAATAAATTATCTGCTTAAAAAATCAGCGTATTTGCAGGCTAATCTTGCTTTCAAACAACAGCAAAAAAAAAATCATCTGACTGGCACTACAAACAGTGATTTAAAAATATAGCCTTATCAAAGCAAAAAAAGCCAGATTGGGACGTTTTCCAGCCAACACTGAGATAACAGAAAGCAAAGCTTTCCACCTTTGTTCTAGGTCAGCATATGTGAAGCTCACACAGTAGAATTCACAAGAAGAAAGACTGAAAGAAATACCAGTTTCAGTCATAGGACCTGCAGGCAAGTACGAATCCTGGAAAGCAGTAACTATTAAAAGTGACTGAAAGAAATCACCCAGGAGTGGAAACGATCTTCTGTGATCAGTTACCAAAACATGTCAGCAAACAAATAACTCATAACCACACTGATTTTGAATATTGCATCAACTGAAACCTTTAGCCCATCCAGTCTTTAACTACTTGTAAGCACAAGGTTTGTTGTCTAATCACCATTTCCTATCTCAAACTTTTGCCTTCTGTTTCTAAGATTATTTTGGCATGGCTGAAGAGCCGTTTCTGGAGGAAAAATGCCATATTTTTTCCTGGACAGCAGACATCTCAGCGTTTCCTTTTGAGGACTTCCTGAAGTTACAAGTTCATCGTGAGGTGCTGCTGGTTCAGGAAAGCAACAATAAGAATCACTCCTGATCTCTCCCAGACTGCTCTCAGCTTTCTGTCACATGGTCACACACGTATATGGCTCAACAAGTATTTTTAAAAAAAGCTGTGTTTACTGTAACTGAAAACCCAAAGGGTTATTTAGGGGGAAAATCAGCACTCAGAATTTCTTGCTTCCATGCTAGTTTAGCCAGTTCTCCTACTCCCATCCCACAGCACTTCATGTCTGGAAGTGATCCAAGTCACTGCTTCCAGAAATCACCCTGAGGTTTTACAAGTCCCTAAGCATACTATGTAAAGTTTGTTAAGGTGATAACACATGGTTGCCCCCAGATGACAACATGAATGTGGATTTACAGAACTTTGGAAGGTTGAGTTGGAATGATCGAATTTATTTTCCCTTGCATGCAAAGCTTTAGAAAAGGAAACACTGTGGGAAGAGTGGGGCAAATCAACATGCAGATCCACCATGTTTCCTTTTTACTTTTCCTGGGATCTCAAATGAAGACTATGTAATTTGACTGAGAAAATTCACAGTAAATGGAAGAAGTATCTGCTCGCACTCAACATGCTTTGGCAGATACTTCTGAGAGGAAACACAAGGTTATAGCTCACATAAAAGCCAGGAGGTGCTTTTGGAACTACATCTGAAATTCTGGCCTGCAAGCACTGCACAGTAACAAACTGCTTCCAAAAGAAGTCCTGAATCCAAACATACAGAGAGCACAAACATGATCAATACCCAAATTAAATAAACGGCATCTGATACCTTTATTACCATGCAGAAGTTCTGGTGGCATGTTATTTAAAAAAAAGCCTTTTTTCCTGCTATTTTTCCCATCTTGCTTGTCTCCTTTCCTGTAAGAGAAACATCGAGTAGGTAACTGAAAAACAAAATTAAAAAAAAAAAGTCAACCCCAAATAAACCCCAACTCGCTGTGCTTCAAGCTGTGACCTAAACGGCGCCTTGAGGCTCCTGTTCTGTGCTGAAACCGAGCCCAGCACATTCCTCCGGGGAGCCGGGTGTCGTAGGCTCCTTTGCTCAACCACCCAGCTGCAAAAGCGATCGGAAAAATGTGGTAAAATTAGAAAAAGCCCCAAAAGCCGGGGCTGACGGAGCTGCGCTGACCCCGCAGCCTCCGCACAGCAGCGTCCGGGGATGGGGGAACGGGGCAGGGCTGGGATCACCGGGCACGGCTCGGCCCTGGCTGGGATCACAGCACCAGGCACGGCTCAGCACCGGGCACAATCACAGCACCGGGCACGGCTGGGCCCTGGCTGGGATCACGGCACCGGGCACGGCTCAGCACCGGGCACAATCACAGCACCGGGCACAATCACAGCACCGGGCACAATCACAGCACCGGGCACCGGGCACGGCTCTGCACCTCAGCCCGGAGCTGCCGAAGCTGCAGCCGGGGCCTGCGGCCCGCAGCGCCCCGAGACCCCCGGGCGGGTCAAGGCCCCCCGGGCCGCCGGGACGGGACAGAAGCGNGAGGACGGGAGCCTCGAGCCGGGCCCGAACGGGGCTGTGCGGGCGCTGCGGCCGGCGAGGGGAGCGGCGGCCCCGGGGTAGCGGGACGGGGAGCGGAGCGCGGCGGCCCCGGGCCCGGCCCGCGGCGTTACCTGCACCAGCTCCAGCGACGGCACCGCCGACACCGAGGCGGAAGTGCGGCCCTGGCCGCGGTAGATTGACAGGCACTTCCGCCAATCGCAGAGCGCGGCCGCGCCCCGCCGTTGCCGAGATGACGAATCAGCTCCCCCGTCCGCCCGCTGGGAGGCGGGGCGAATGCTAATGAGGCGCCGAGCCTGACCTCCTCGAGCCGCGCCACCGCTGGGGAGACCGCTGGCCAATGGCGCAGGGGATATGCAGATGAGGGCGTGTCTATGCAGATGAGGCAGTACCGGCAGCCCCCGGGGCCACGGACGCCTCATCGAGCCAGGCCCCAGAGGTTTTTGGGGTCCCCCCGGCAGGAATGAGCGCCTTGTGGCTGCACTTATCGTGTGATTTGTGGGACACTTGAGCTAGCAGGTGACTTCAGAGTGCGTATTATGCTCGCTGTAACCTAAGCAGGAAAATTTGTCATTCTCAAAGACACGTGGAGGGGAAGGTCCTTTTGCCCTGTCAGTCTCGTGGTGGTTCATCGGGGTGGGCTGGGTTTTCAGCTGCATTTCCTGCATGCTGCTCCGAGGTGAGAGCTGAGCTGAAATCAAGCAGGCTTGTAGGGTTATATAACTCACAGGCCAGCATCCCTGCGGTTATGAATTCCTTCATCCCATTGACATCCTCCGCTCCATGCTCTGTCACTCGGAGCAGCTCAATGGACACCTCAAAACCCCAGAGAAATGGTCCACAAAGCCATGTATGAGTATGAAATGGTAGGGAGTGAGGGAGGGTGATGAGACACAAATACTTATCCTCCAAATTATCTTCTCTTGCCGTTGATTCAGCTCTCGGTGCAAAGCAAATGTAGGGATGAGCAGATGAATCCTGCAGCTGGCTCACCAGAGGTGGATACAGACAGATGTTCTTTAACAAGGGAATGGCTGCAAGGGCAGTGGGGAAAATCATCACAAAACCTGAGCCACTCCTTTGCTGCAGAGTTCCCGCTGGCTATCCCCAAATCCTTCTGCTGGCACTGTTGATTCTGGAGTATTGCTCACCCCTGATCCTGGCCATCAGCCACGTGCTGACAGCGTACGAGACACAGCAGTGACAATGCTCCTTGCCCTGGCACAGTGTAAACACCTAAAGAAATCTCCATGGGGAATTTCTCCCACGCTTTGGGACTGAGGAGTGTTTAGGGTGGGCACAGCTGCCTCCAAGGATGTCTGTTTGTCCTTCTCAATCCAGTCTTGCCATACCCACACGTTGTTTCACCCTTCATTTACCCAAAGCTGTTGGACTCATCTTTAGCGAGTACAAAGCTTTGGGACTAAAGGATAATTTGTATCACTCCAAATATGTTTATAAGGTTTTCCTGATTTGCCCAGAAATACATCTTTTTTTCCGCTGTAAGCTCCAATTCAGCCACCCCTCTTGGCTTGCTCAACCTTATACGTCTCAACATGAAGCACAGAAATATTTCTGCTGCAGCATTTAAGCAAAGCCTCACAAACAGAAAGTAATCAGGAATTTAAATTATTATTTTCTGATGGTGCAGGCTTTTGTCATGACTAAGCAGCTGATCTGGAAGAGTTCTCCAAAAGGACCACAGCAAGACAAATCCACTGATTAGATGGCCAAGATATATTGAATTTTTGTAGCTTTTTCTGGTCTTAATTGAAGCCATGGGCATCCTTCTCCAGGCCAGTTTGTAAGCATTTCAGCTAGATTTCCATGCTTAGCAAAAAGGAGGATAATTGACAATTTCTTCCTTTGTTAAATATTCAGGAGCTATTCTCTAGCCATCCAAAACCATAAAACCCCAAAAGTGGACAGGGAGAAGAATTTAGCTCTCTCCCTTCTGCATTGGCAATGAGGCAGGAAAGCAGTTACCTTGTAAAGGAGATGGCACGGAAAATTTGCCTTGTTGGCAAAGTTTTGCAACGTTAAAGTAATTAAACAGGGGGAAAGTGTTGGGCAACCGTCTCAGGCATAGGTGTAACCATCAGCTCCACCTACAATGAACCAAACTGCTTCCCTCCTGTGGAGAAACACAATCCACTCACAAAGCTGATCCCAGCCAACCTTGTTCCTGCAGCAGATTTGGGAAAGCCAAATGCTGATACAAAACGGAAAACCAAAAAAGTCTAGAGATGTTGATGTAGAGATGTTGCAAGGAAGCAGAAATACTGATTGTCAGCAGCCAGCCATCAGCCATTGTCCGTAGGCAGAGACAAAAGCCTCTTCCCTCCTCCTCAAATCACCCAGCAGCCAAAGCAGCCTCTCAGCCCCAGCATGTTCGGGCAAGCTGTCCAGCTCTGCCATGGGAAGCTCTTTTTAGTCCGTGCCTCCTTGCCAGGGAGTTTCAAAGCCAAGCCCGTTTGTTTGGTGGAGGCTCCAGCAGCTCCAGCGTGTCCCGGAATTCCCAGCGCGCGGTGCCTGCTCAGCCTTTCAGAGCCTTTCACAGCAGTGTCCCCACAGCTCTGTGCCAAACGCCCTTGGAAACGCTCCCAGAGCTCCTCCTCACCAGCAGCTTCACCTTAGAGGAGTGAGGGGCTTGTCCACACTTGATTATTTGGATTAAGGGACAGTGTGGATTGAAAGCAGAATGGGAATCCCAAAATGTCTCTGGGAAATAAAAAGCCCAAGTTATCAAAGCAGCTGATGGAAGAGTTTTCAAGTTCCTTCTCTTCCTGCATCCCCATATGACTGAGCCAGACACCACTCTGCAAAATGGGAAACATCTAAATCTTCCATAATCCGAATAAAAAAGATTTCTTCCTGCAGTCTACCTCATTTTAAAAGACGTGAATTTTGAGTTCTATTGGCAGTAATAGAGTGGTTTGAGCTGCTGGCACTGAAAAAGAGAAGATAGTGTGAAAGAGCTACAGTCACAGAAATTCATTTAATATAAGAAAATATTAAAAAAGCAGACATTGGTAATGCTGATAAGGCTGTAATGAAAAACGTGGTAATGCTGAAACCACTTGAATTTTAACCAGTACCTTGAAGAAAAGCAATTCAAGAGAAAAAGGAATCTGTAAATAATGAGGAACATGGCAAAAGCTGAATAAGTAGAAATAGCCAGTCTGTTAAAAGGCTGAATAAGCATGTTCTTTGTAATGGCACGGAAAGGAAAAGACACAACAGCCTCTATCCTCCGCTTCAGTGACAATTTCCCTGGGAGCTGCACCCATTCAGCTGAGGGCAATTCAGGGGCTGAGCCACTTCCACTCAATACAAAATAAAGTTTCAAGAATCTCTGTGGTCAAAGTTGTGAAAGCTTAAAAACTTGAGAGTGCAAGGGGCTTTCTGCAGGAAGCCAGAAAGCTTATCAAAAACATGTTTTCTCACAAAGTCTAGACACAATCACAGAATCACAGGATTGTTAAGGTTGGAAAGGACCTTTAAGATCATCAAATCCAACTGTCACCACCATGTTCAGCATTAAAACATTCCCTAAGTTGCCATATCCACAGGTTTTTGAAATGTGTGATGTACCCCTCTGCTGAGCCCTGAATTCTTCTAGTTCCAAGTATGGAAAATCCTGGAAAATCCTGTTCCTGGAGCTGAGTAGAGATGAGCAGGAGCATGTGCTCAGGATAAAAATATTTGGGCCAAAGTAGCTCACTTCCACACATCATCTTCCCTGGAATGGAAGTCCGTGGGTTTTTTGCATATTCATGGCAGGGAAGATGGGGATAGATCAGATTTAATTCACCATTTCAATCCTTCACACACCTGTGCAGGGTTTGGGGCACTCCTTAGGGGGATACTGTGGAACCTGACTTTTAGGAACCCCCTCCCAATAAGGGCTGGTACACGTGAGCTTCAGCCTGAGTTCCAGGAGCAGATCTGAAGAAATTTTATTTTACCAATGCCTACACACCACTGCTGCTGGTTGATCTGTCTCCAGTCAGTGATGCTTTATGTACTAATTGGTGTTTAGTTGTCAAACTTAGCCACAGAAGCATCTTATTTAGAATTAATTCCCACATCTGGGTTTAGTTACGTGTACAGCAGCGGGGCAAGTGACCCCTGCACTCTTGGGACCACATTTCCCTCTATGATGGCAGTGGATCAATCCAGCAGCTCATGTGAGGCTTCTTTCTGGAAACTCAGGTCAATAGAAGTTAATTATACTTATTGATGCAAGGTCAGAATTGACGTGGGAGTAAAATTTGACTGGAGTGCTTCCTTGGTAACTCCCCTGTGTCACCAGGATCCCGCTCAGAGAAGCAGCTGAGCAGGGTGGGTGTGCTCGAGCAGAGTGGAGGAAAACTCCTCACAGACAGCAGTGGAAGGGATTTTTCCTTTTAGATATTCCCTGTGCCAGCTCAGACAGATTTCTGCTGCCCAGGTTAGATGTTGCTGGTGTTGGCTAATTTAATCTCATTATTCACTAAATTCAATACTGCTGTTTCAGTAGCACAGCCTTTCCCCGAGGCAGCACCAGTTCCCTCTCCGTTCTGCTGGCTCTGTGGATGAAGGGACAGCGATGAAATGTTCTCTGTGGCATGTACATGTATTTTCCAAGTGTTCCTGATGACATTTCTGCACTGTGCCCCCCTGGCAGAGTGCACAGCACAAAGACAACTGCTCTGACACCCAGGTGCCATCTCCTCACGATGCAGCAGAGAGCTCAGGCACCTCCTGACTCCAGGAATGGGCTCAGCACAGTTCAGCCCTGCAATTTTGCAAAAAAATCCGTGGATTTTAACCCTGTGACTTGTGACAACCAGCAACACCTACAAAAAGGAAAAATTGAAAAGAGGGGGAAAAGCAAAAAACCCCACACTGTGTAAAGCAGACTGTCAGCTGTGTTTACTGATGCACTATAGATTTTTTAGCATGTAATTTTCTCTAGCTTAGTAAAATTAGCACCTTTGATCCAGCAAATATTTATGTGCACATATTACTAGCTGGAATAGTCTCCTGTACTTTGTAACAAAGTCCTGTCCACTTGTCCCTAGGCAACCACTAGAACAAGCTAATTAGTAATTATGAATTCACACATATGCATCAAAGCAAGATCCAGGTTAATTTTATGGTGCCTCTGTATTTTCTGTGCTTAAAAATTAGCATCTCAACTTTCCCAAAATAAACTATACTAATCCACAGACTGGTTTTAAAAAGGTCTTATCATGAAATTCCACCAGAAAAAAAAAGAAAAAGGTAATGAAGTAAATAAGATATTTGAGCATGAACAAAAAGAAAAAATCAGATCCTGTCCCAGATGGAGTTGGGAAGTTTGGCTCTGGATTTGAAGGCTGCTACACAAGAAATCCCTGACAGGCAGACAAACTAATGTGCCTCCCTCGTCAGCTTCTGTGTCAGCTACAGCTGACTCTATTTACTTTTAGCCCAGAGTAGGAACTGGGAGCAGAAGGAAAAGAACAGAAACCTTCATTGATATTCACAATGCTGTCTTACATGATCAGCATTATTTTTGTCCAGGAAGCCCTTTCAGAAAACGAGAGAAAACAAGTGAAGAGGTGGAAGAATGGCCATCAGAGGGAAAGAAAGGGCCCTGTTGTGGAGGAAGGAGTTTGTTTTATTTTGTATTAAAGTACCATGAATCATTTTGGCTTCTGTTTGTATATTGGGTATCAGAAGAATGAGGTGGATTCAGTCTGAAAAAATTGACTTTTTTACCATAACTAAGCTAAATGCCAAATTAGACACCTCTAACGACGAAGGCGGGTCAGTGGGAATCGCAGCTCACCCTGATGGTGCAAATCCCCACTTGTCCCCATTTCCATAAACGATGTCCTGAAACCAAAGCACAGCAAAATAAAGATGTCCTGAACCCAAAGCACAGCCCTGCTCTGGAGCAGGGTGCAGGGCAGGCCCTGAGCTGTGGCAGGAGAGCTCAGGCTCTGCTGGCCGTGCCCCAAGCCGCTCTCCCGGTCATCCGGCCCCACGGCAGCAGGAAGGAGCCCTGCCAGCTGGCACCCTGCTAAGGCTGCCCAGCAGCCAGGGACATTCTGCCTGCAGCACTGCCCAGGCCCCCTTCACATCCCCATGGATTCCTGTCACCAGGGATGGGAACCTGCAAGGAGGAGAAGCTGCTTCACCTGAGCGCAGCCGCTCTGGGTGCAAAGCACAATTGTGTTTTTCCAGCCCTGCCATTCTGAAGGGGATTTTGCAGCTCCTCTCTCCTCGTTTACACCCAGTGGGGGTTTCTCCTTGGCTGACAGAGCTCGATTTTGGCTCCAGGCATGGCATGTACACTGTTGGGAATAATGTCCAAGAAGGCACGACTGACAGGAAAGTTCAAATTGACCACGGTGTGATTCATTGGGAGGCTCACACTCTCTGAGTTAAAATAGCATCACTAAAAAAGAGAAATCACTGAAACCCCCAGGCTGTCTGGCAATCAAGTGCCCCAGGAGCCTTGATGTGCTCTGGTGGGACGTCCAGAGCTGTTTGCTTCAGGTGCAGCTGGGCTGGAGCTGCTGCAGCCCCTCACATGCAGCTCAAGCAGGGTCCAGCAAAGGCTCTCCAGATGCAGCCAGTTGTTTTTTGGAAGTGACTTTGCACAGGTCAGGAAAAACAGCCCTCCTCTGGGAGCATGGAGGCAGAAGGAGTGAAGACTGAGGCAGGAAGGAATGGGGTGAGGAAGGAACCAATGAGCCTCCCTTTTCTTCAAATTAGTCATAGAACTGTAGGATTTCCTCAAGTTAGTCATAGAATTATAGGATAGTTTGGGTCAGGAGTTTTGGTCCATTCCCCCTGCAATAAGCAGGGGCACCTTCAAGTAGACCAGGTTGCTCAGAGCCCTGTCCAACCTCACCTTGAAGACTTCCAGGGATCCCTTCTCTGGACAACTTGTTCTGCTATTTTACCATGCTCACTGTAATTTTTTCCCCTAATATCTACACTGAATCAATCCTTTTTTAGTTTCAAAGCATCACCCATCCTTGACAGCGCTCAGATCAGCTCTGGGACTTCTGACCTGGAGAGGGATGAGTTTGGAACAGCCCTCTGCCGAGAGAGGAGACACAAGTGCCCTTTCAGCCAGAGTGAACTTTATCAGGTTTTTAGTAGAAAAAAAAACAACATTATCTGTTCACAAGACCAGACTTGTGAGGCTGCACATGCTCTCACTGCTTCAGGCAAACAGAAGTGGAAGGACTTTTTCCTATCTTTTGTGTGTGCAGCTGCTATTTAATGTAAATGTACTTACCAGAAATTGAATAACTCCCACACCAGTAATTTTATACCCATCCAACATTTAAATTATGAATGCAATAATCTGCAGCACCACGACTCACAAGGCAAGGCTAAAATTCCCAAGGCAAGAAAAGTCTATTTTTAGACATTTGCAGCTGAGATTTTTACTAGATGTAGAAATTTTCTCTCTTCTGCTGCCTCAGGGGTCGATTTGCGTGCAAAGTTTCAGGGTTTTGTCTTTCTGTCATTCAGGGGGTCAAACCTGAAACAAGCAAAGCAAAAAAGCTGTTTTGGGGGGAAGGAGGGCAAGAAGAAATCCCTGTGCTCTGCCTGGGTGAGGGATTGCCTAATAGAGTAACTCAGGGTTACTCTGAGGCAGAGAAGTGATGAAATTGGTTGTTCCTGTGAGAACATCCTCTGGCTGGGCTGTGACCTGGCTCAGGAGTGGTGTGTGCTCCCTGAGCAGGGGCTGTGCTGGAATCATTCCATCTCTAGTCCATGTAGCTGGCAGCAGTTTCACAGAGGATGCTCCTGACTCATATTTGCAAATGCCATTTAAAATATTGGGTTATTTTCTTCACTATGTTTCTTAAGGGGTTTTTTTTAAATCTATTTCAGTGACTTGGTGTTTCACTTGTTGCTTTTGTTCTCTGTGTGGTACAAAGAAGGGACCAAAGCAGTGAAAAACTCTTTGTTTGTGTCTGTGGCAATAGCAGGAAATGAATGAGAGAGAGAAAAGGATCAGATGCACCCCAATAATCAGGAGCTCCCTTCTGCTGGGCCCACGAGGGATTTGTGTCACCCAGAGCACGGAGGCAGCTCTGGTTCAGGCTGAGTTCATCACTTTTTGTGCCACATAAAGGCATTGATCAGCAGGGCTCATAATGACTGCTGGATGAGATGTGGTGCTCCTTCCAAATCAGGACCTAGGGTGATGTTCTCCATGCCAAGCTCCATCTGGAATTACAGCCTGCTGAGAAATCCCAGCCCTGGCACTCTCCTCCCCACAAATCTCCCCACTGCCATTTCTTGATCAAAGGCTGCCAAACTGGGAGCTCTAACACCGCCTTGCCTGCCCAAACCCAGCTGAGTGGCTGCTTGGTGACAAGAGTTAAACACAGTTATTTTGCCTTTGAATATCATCTGTGGGCCAGGTACAGAAAAAGATGCTAAATCTCTGTCTCCCAGTGCCCTGTGAAAGGCTCTAGCAGAGTAGGTGGACAATAATTTCCTCTCCTCTGCAAAGTAATGCACTGCTTTCCCTGATCCATCAGGCTTTGGCTGTGCTTGAGGGAAAAAATATTTTTAAAAAAATATTGTGGCAAATGGAGATGCAATTCTTTTAAAACATTGGCTTTTTTGAGAGATAACAGCAACAAAAATTACGTGAAGATCAAAGAGAAAAGAGGCTGTGCTCAAGAATAACTCAAAAATAATATAGGGCAGTTGCTGAGCAACTCTCCAATGCAAAGTATTGCTATTTTCTGGTCCCTTCCCCCGTCTGCATAAGAGGGATGGTGTCTAGTACTGGTCAAAGAAAAAGTCTGTGTGATTGCCTGGGTACAATTAGATCTAAGGTCTTTGCAAACAGTTCCTATCAATCAGCCTCGAGCCACTGATCTTACATCTAAAGCACTTATTGAAAAATAAATTATGGCTTTTTTGATCTAATCCACTATTAAGGATTCCTTTCTTCCTTTTTGAGGCTGGGAAATAAAATTCTTCCATCAGAACCTGCTTAATAATTATGCTGGACACGCAGCGGACCAAGTCCTGAGGGTGAGCAAAGCGAGGACTCAGAAGCTAAAGGCTGATTTCTTTTTCTCTGATCTTTTTTATTTTTTTGGAAGAGCTATTCTTTAACCAAGGCATTGCACAGTGCTAAATGCATTCCAATAATCAGGGTATTGTGTGTTATCTGCCTCGAGCTGAGCAGCACGGGTGCCACAGGGCTGCAGCGGTGCCCGAGGGCTTCACCTTCCTCCTCCCACACTGGGTCTGTCCTTGTCCTGCTTCTGTGCAGCTGCTGCCACTCGGTTCCAGATGCAAAAGTGCTTTTTTCCTCCGAGGGGGGATTGTCAGTGTCCATCCATGGGGACCCTCCAGCATCCAGATTGCACTGAGGCCATCAGATGGAGGGGCAGAGGCTGTGACAACTCTGACAGGGCTGGGACACAGCTCAGGTGGCCGCCGTCCCTCGCTCCTGCTGGGGTCTCTGGGGAGATGTTTAGATCTCTGATAACCATGGAAATATATTGTGTCATCTCATTTTGTCTCAGAAAGGAAAAATTCCTGAGCTCCACCCCAGCCTGCAGAAATGGAGGGGGATCCCACTTTTCCATCTCCCTCTCCAGCAGGGCAGGATGGAGATGGGACTCAACACCACACTGTGCACCCCACTGGGAAGGGTTCCTGTGACCATCCTGGCAGTGGGGTCAGCCACAGGGTCAGGGACCCAGAGCCCCTGCTCAACTCTTCTTCCCAGGGGATGGACCTGAGGCAAAGCAAATGCTTGACCCACAGCAACATCAATGTGACAAGGCTTGCCCTGCTATTTCCCAGTATGGGTTTTATTTTTTTTTTTTTAATACCCCTTTGAAAGCAGTGCAGCCAGCCCAGCTCTGCCTCTTGGATGCTGGCAGGCTGCCACCCTTTAATTAAGCCTGCTGTTATGTCTGATGCTGGTGGCAGCATTTCAGGGCACCAGCGCAGAGGCTGTGGGAGTGGGAGCAGGAGATGAGGTGGCTGCAGAGCTCTGTGGTGACTTGGATGTTCAGGCTCACATGCCAAAGTAAGAGTGTTGATTTTATCCTCCTCACTGTCAGATCAGCTCGTGAGCACAGATCCAGCCAGGCCATAGAAAAACTCCTTTTCCTGCAGGGAAGAGGGCAGCTGAGAGCAGAGAACATCGCTTTCAAAGCCCACCCCTCACTTCATGGCACAAAAGTGGTGCCAGAGAGCTCTCTGAAATTCCCTGAAATTCCCTGAAATTCTCTGGTAGCCAGGTGTGTGCCCCCAGCTCAGCAGGCTCCACACTGCAGTCACCCACAGCCTGTGCACAGGGGCACCCCACACCTGGCTGGGCTTCCAGCCCGGGTGACAGGAGCAGGGACTGAGGAAGGGACAGCTTTAGCATCTCCCTCCGTGCTGGAGGCCACACTGCAGGTCAAGTCTGGGGAGTTTTCCCTCCACTTCCACTTCAAATTCCTGTTGTCCCCCATCGTGTGCATCACCCAAGTGAGTTGTGGCCAGGTGCATTTCACTGCCACAGAGCCTCTTTGCTACAAGTAATGACTTGATTCCAGCTCATTCTTCAGCCTCACTGCTCCTCACACAACTCCCAAGAGCACAACTCTGTTCCTTCCTCTCCTCTCCTTGCAGCTGCTGCCCTTGTGCAACCCCAGGGCTGAATTTCCATGCCCCTGTGCAGTGACCGTGCACAGGACAGGATGCCGAGGCACAGCCAGGACTGTGCAATCCCAAATCCAGGTTCCTGCAGCTCCCTGTCCCCACAGCCAGCCCTGGATGCTTTGGAAAGTCAGCCTTGCATTGCAAAACCCGTGGGGATGCTAACTGGGATGTGGGACTCTGCCACCACCAAGTGATCAGTGGGAAGAAGAGAGCAGCCTGCTCATGGCAGGATAACCTCAGAGGGGTGCCCAGCACCCAGGGATTTGTATTCTGCCTCTTGATCTCCAGCAGCTGTGCCCTGCTGCCCCTCCTGATCTCCATCAGAGCACTTCATCACCCAGCCCCACGAGGCTGATCTGCTCTGCTCTGCTCTGCTCTGCCTGCATTAGTGCCATGGACAGAGCCCTGCTGCAATTAAACACTGCTGGTTCTGTGCTAATGAAAGCAGGAGCACAATGCACAGTGGCAGACACTTACAGGACAGCAATTACAGACACAGTCTTCCCTCTTCCTTGTCCTTGCACTGTTTTTTCCACTGTTGCACACTTGCTGAGAGCCTGACACAGCGACCAGGGCCCTGAAGATGATGAGCAGAGAAATAAAAAAGCTTTTGAAGCCCATCCCTGAAGCTCCATGAGCCCTGATCATCCCTTCATGCCGTGTTTCTGCAGCCCTGCTGGCCAGGGTAGCGAGCAGGAGGTCCACTTCAGGTGGTCTGAGCTGCTAAAAGTAGTGTCATTAAAAAACCCCAACTTAATCATGATAATTGAATTAAAGGAATATTTCCTGCTTGTTTTCAAGAGGGCTTGTAACTTGTTAAAACTTTTAGAAATCCAGCTGCTGTAAAAAGCAGCTCATGTGCTTTCCTAATCTCTTACCTTTCTTGCTCAATACTGAGTATCTATTTAGGAGCTGTTTTTCAAAACACTGTGCACTTTGCACAACTAATTTGGGGAAGTCTGTGGTGTCCCAATGCTCAAAGAAGTGCTGTGACAATCTGAGGAAATCACATGTATAAAGTCAACCTATAGAAACAAATAAGCACATTTTTATACATGCAATCTCTGGCAGGATTGCTTAGAAATTGTGAAGTGTTTTTAAAAAATGCCATAATATTCTTAAATGCCAGATGTCACAAGAAATATTA
Source organism: Dicaeum eximium (assembly GCA_013396995.1). Classification (NCBI taxonomy): domain Eukaryota; kingdom Metazoa; phylum Chordata; class Aves; order Passeriformes; family Dicaeidae; genus Dicaeum; species Dicaeum eximium. Next base: position 61,404 of record VWZP01005323.1, on the reverse strand, counting down.
TTCAGAATCACTTCTCTCTCCTTCCCAACCTGCCTGCAAACAAGTGGGATCTGCAGAGCCCGGCCGTGGGTGCTGGGAACAGCATCAGCTGTGAGTGGTGCATTATTAACAACTGGAATTATTAACTCTGTTTCAGAAAGCTGTTCTGTGCCTCTACACACAGTCGTTTGCAAAATTATTTGGAAAATTCATCTTGCACCTGATCCCTCCCTTTTATAATGAACCTTGTGGGGCTGTCAGACAACACTGATGGACAGAACAAAGCAAGGAGAAAGGGAAATAGCACCTGAAATGACAGGCAGAGCCTTTCCCACGGAGCACCTCACTCACAGAATTACAGCAGAGCAGAGCAAGGGGAGATTCAAAGAGAAATTGCACCGTGGGAGGTGGGGGGCAGTGTGGGGGGACCTGTGGGGAAGGTGAAAATCCCAGTTCCTCTCTTACTGCCAAAACCTTTAGCCACCAGGAAGATGCTGATGGTACCTGGCTCCAGTTTGGTCCCCTCCTCTATTCCCATTGCCCTGGCTCTGCTTTTTCAGCTGCAGCTCCAGCAGCAGCTCCAGGAGAGCCCCTCTGCTCACAGGGCATCGCTGCTTTTTGTCTCCTTCAACATCTGGCTGGAAAGGAGGAAAACTCCCTCTTTGTAGTGACCAGAGACACCCCTGGGCTCCAGGGGAGCTGTACAACCACTGGAACCCTTGGAATCCTCACTCCATGCTCAGGTCTGCATCTCATTCCTATTTTTGCTGCTCTTTTCTTTTTCCAAGCAAATTACTGAAGAATCCTCCACCTGCCAAGCACCAACCCGACCTTCATCAGATAATACTGCCTGCAAAAAATTTAAGACAGGGATTTTTGTGTGGTTGACATTCATTTTCAAGCTTCACAGTGTCTTGTATGCCCTGTGAAAGAAAGGAAAGAGACAGGTGGGAATGATTTCATGCTTCCCCTGCCCTGCTAGGGTGATGTTTCTCAGCCTCTACAGGGAGGAGACGTGTGTGAAGCAAAAGGGTGAGAGTTTCTGTGGCCACTGGTGTTGGGATAAGCAGGTACAGTTTGTCATGCACCCTAAAAGGGGATCTGGCTTCTGCATCCTTCAAATTCTTGCTTCTCTACTCTCTGGGCTACACCATGCAGAACATTCACTGACTGACCATCATCCTCTGGAGGTGGTGGATCTGATCCTGCTGTGCTGAGGCAGAGAACAGCAGGGGAATGACAGCAAACAACCTTCAGAAGAGTGACCCAGCTCCTGCACATCTTGTTTTGCTACAGCTCCTGTGTTATTCAGTCCCTTAAATCACACTGAAAGTGATTATTGTTCCTTGTCCTCAACTTCTCCCTCCAGCACGGCTGCACTCTGGTTAGGCAGAGGTCAGAACCAGCAGGACATGATTACTCATTGGAGAGAGAAGGACTTTCAGTTCTTCTTTTTCCCTTTTTTTTTGTTCCAGGATGGTCTGAACTCAGATCACAGCAGCTGTGACACCCAGTGGCAGCTCTGTAGCGTTTGGAGTCCTCCAAGACAGCTTACCAAGACAGCTTTCACAAGAAGAGCCCTCTCATCATCACAGTCAGGGAAAGGAGAATCCTGTTACTTACAGCCACAGCAAACTCCCTCTCTTGAGGCCAGAAGCCTCAGCAAAGCCCAGGGTGGCTGATGAGATGGATTTATTTGCTAAAACCCTGTTTGCTGCGAGCCAGACCAATAAAGAGACCTGCTGGAGGTCTCAGCTCTCCAGACCCAGGAGGGCTCTGTTTCCTTTGCACAAATCTGATTCAAAATGATTTTTCTAGAGGTCAAACTAGCTTCAGCAACACCGATTTGGGCTTGGAAGAGGAAGACAGTAGATAACAGCACGGGCAGAAACATCCTGAGCATCATTGCAGCTTTCCCTGCAGTGAGCTGAGGCTTCCTAAATGCTTCATCTTCCTCCTGTCACTGTGTTCCTTTTCACTCCTCTTCCCCATGCCTTTGTAGCTGGATGCCTGGCATACTCTCTGTTAGTCTCTGCTGCCTTATAATGAACATCAAAAGAATGAAAAGGTGATGAATCAGAGATCAGGACCCAGAGCAATCGTTAATAGAAGGGAATACATTAGGCAAACCACGGCTCAATAGGAAATACATTCTCCATCTGCCTTTGTTACAGCTCTAAGGGCAGGCTTGGCATTGTCTCAAGCAGACAGAGATAGGGTTGAGATGTGTTTTTTTATGAGAAAAGCCAGGAGTCGGGGAAAATCCTTGTGCAGATAAAGTCTTTCTAAATTAATCTGGAAACTGCGGGTCAGGCTCTGGAAGGCAACGGGCACGCAGGGGGAGCAGAATCATAACCAGGGAGCTGAACAGAATCCAGCCCCTTCAGAAATGGAGAAGTGGCCACAGTGGCTGGCAGGAGTGAGACAGGGAACTGGGCAGAGCTGGAAGAACAGAGGGATGTGTTACCCTCTCCCTAGGAAGGGCACCTTTCTCTGGAGAAAATGCACTCGATAAGTGACGCTTTAGTGTTGGACCTTAAACCTTGAGAGGGCTTTTAGAGACACAAAGACTTGAAATCCCTGCCTGAAATGGCAGCATCTCCAGAGAGATAACAGAGATGGTGAAGCAGTGCTGCCCAAAGAGCCTGGGCAGATGGTGCTGCATCATCCACAGGAGCCACTGGAGAGGGAGAGAATAACAACAAGCTTCAGACCCTCTTGGCTAGACACTGCCCAGTGTCTGGGGGCACCAGTTTTCATTATCACAGAAGCCAAATGGCCAAATAAACAAGATAAAATTAGCTAGAGTGCTGATTCTCCTAATCTCAGACACAGAGATTTGTTTGCCCTCTACTCTCCAGAGCACTGTGTTTCCCTCTATTTCATGTTGCTTATACAACCACATATAGTTGGGGAAGAAGTGTCATACAGCAAATACAAGCTTTGGCTTTCAGAAAAATCCCTCAAATACTGTGCCTGAAGGACCCTCCAGCTTGTAAGACATCTGATGGGAGCCTCTGGGAGCAGCTTCTGCTCTCCACTGCCTGGCATGACTCAGAAGAAACTTTTGGTTCAATTAAGCTGGGCAGAGACAAGAGCAAATTTGTCTGTGTGTTTGGAAGGGAGCTGGTGAACCCAGGGCTCCATCATTCTCCCTGATGCACACAATTAATGGATTTGCATCTTTATAAGGAGAAAGAGAATTGGGCCCACGTTGAGTGGCGATAATGAATTAAACTGAATTAAATTTTGATACATATTAGAGATATGTTAGTTACTATATAAAGTAATATACTTAATTAGCCCAAGAAGTCTGTTAAATATTACATAAGGTTACCAATGAGTTCCTGCAGGAAGCAAGTGAGCTGACATTTGTAGGTCTCCTCACATGAGAACCTGGTGGTAGCTCTGGAGATATCCATGGACTCCACAAATGGCCTTAAACTCTCCCCCTCTAATTGCTGAGTGACCTGAAGTTTTATGAAGTCTGATGGAGTGAGAAGCAGCCCACTGTGCCACAGCTTGCACCGCAGCCCAGAGAATCCCAGCTCATTTCTCTACAGCTGCTCTGTTGTCCATCTGCCTGGGAACAGAGCTGGCTTTGATTAGAAATGTTTTAGTCCTTCCCAAACCTCCTTTTGTCACCCCTAACCCACGCTGCTCGCTGCCATTAAGAGTATTAGAAATAAAGGCCAGCCTTGTCTCTTAAACCATTGCCTGATGGAGTACCAAATTTAACAGATATTTTTTCAACAGAGCTTTAACATTCACTCCTCCATGTGGCAAAATGTTTCCAGCATGGTTGGTAGCAGCTGCACACGGATTTCACATCTTCATACTCAGACCCTGCTGTCTCTCTGAAAACATCTATTGGTCTGAACAGCAGCTGCCAACTCAGTCCAGGCTGACAGATGTAGGATGACTTCTGGTTTCATTCCCCACTGTGCTCTGAAATTTTCATTTCAAAATACAATACTGAATTGGCCTTGACAAGAATCAGGTGTTAACTCTGATCAGACAGTTCCTTCATTACTAATGGCATTACTCATCCTGCTCTGCATTGTTTTCCTCCCCCAGAGTCGTTAAACTCAGCATTCCCCTGCTCACAAAAGCCTTGTTGGATTGAACGAGGATGGAATTGTGACTTTTTGTGGTGACAAGGTGATTTGTAATTTTACGGAGCTCGTTCCCAAGAAGCCAAAAGCAGTCATGGCAGTTTGACACAGGGCCAACTATGAAAAGTCTCCCTGTACTAAAGGATGCATTTTTTAACACTTTGGGAGTTTGGATTTGCAGGTTACAGCTGGAAACGGAGAAACAACAAAGGAAGGAGAGGAAAGAAGGAGGGAAAAGAAGAAGTGAAAAGGTACAGGACATGTTTTGAACGCAGGTGGACACACTCTGTGCCCAGATGGGGACAATTCCCCTCCAGAATTTGTGATCCTTCTCAGGGACACGGTGACTTTGTGGCCATTTGCAGCTATCAGCCCGTGTTGCTTTGGGAGTGGAGATGTTAGCTCCTCCTGCCTTTCTGAGAGCCGGCTCACAGCTTATTTCTTAGCATTTTCAAGGATTATTCCCATCACCATTGTCTTTGTTCAACATCAAACTCACTCAGTTTTGTTCCTCCTGCCACCAGCAGAAGCTGTTGTGACACCTGGCTGAGCTGGGTGAAGCACATCGTGTCCCAGCCAGGTTTGGATTGCTGTGCTGGTTTTCAGTCCTAATAGCTCCCCAAGTTTTGACAGACAAGTTGCTGTTGGGTTTGTTTTTAAGAGAAATAGATATCAAAGAGTAGCATTTCACTGCAAAGGCATCTCCAGCATGGGAAATGTTCCCCTGGTGTTTTCTGTGTCCTACTCGTTGGTGCTACACGTGAAATATTTATACTGAGGGTTTGTGCTGTATCTTGGGAGTCTGGCAAAGCAGGAGCTCAAGGGCTCCTTGGAGATTTTGCCTTCAGCTACTCTGGAATCTCTTTTCTCTGCCTCACTGCCCTTTTCTTCACCTATGTGTGCTGGTAACTTGTGAGAGGATCTCAAAACAGGGAATTTTCCAAACAGAATAAACATGTCCCATGATGAAAGGCAGAAGAAAAGGAAACAAAACAAAGATTTCATAGTGACAGATACTTGTATGAATGCCAGAGGACTTTCAACCCTCATCAATAAAGACATGAACACAAAGAGATTTTTTAATAATCTCTTTCTTTAAAGTTTGTTTCAGAGACAAACTGGCTCCATGGGACAGAAGTAAGCAATACAAAAACTACAACTTGTGCATATTCTCCTAGTTCTAGGAGTACTAGAACCTAGTCCTAGACCCTAGTTCTAGGTTTATAGGGAGCTATCTGTGGGCAAGTGGTGCAGGCAAGAGAAGACCTTCTGGCTGTGAGGCCAGTCTGGAGGGCAGCTGGAGCAGATTGTCTGTAGGGGTTATGGAGTCTTCATTCCCAGAGATTTCAAACCCCAACCAGACAAAGGCCTGGGCAACCTGCTGTGTCTGACCCTGCTTCAGCAGAGGAGTTGGCCTAGAAAATCTCAAGAGGTTCCTTGCAGCCTGAACCATCCTGTGATCTGCCACTCCCAGCTCTGCTCCTGCTTCTCAGCACAACCTCAGATCAAACAGAAATGAGGCTCAGGAGAGCTTGGAGCTGAGCTACAGCTCAGACCATCCAGAAAGGTCCCACTGTACAGCTCCACAAGGATGGAGCAGTGGCCAGGAGATCTCCCTGCCCAGGAGAGGGCCCCATGGCCTGATGCAGGGTGATCAGAACACCCTGTATGAACTTACAGAGGCACTTGTGAGCATATGGGACACCTACACATGGCATATGTGCTGTGTAAACCAGGCCCAAACGTGAGCTGCCAGACCTCCTGCTTGCATGTCTGAGTGTAATCTGCTTTAACCACAGGCTGTGTGATTTCCTTTACTACCAAGATGGCACATTTCCTGAAATACATGGGAAATACACTTGTCCTGTCTGCTGAAGCAAGAGAGAAACACCAGGATCAGGAAACCTGTAATCTGAGGTCTATCACTCTTGTTTATCTAAAATCCTAGCAATTTACTCTGGATTAAAAAAAACCCCTGTGATTTGTCGTCATTGTATTGTATCATTTTTTAAATTACCTTAGGTACAAAGTAGGGGGTTTGCTTTCTATCCGGATGGTGAAAATTCTGAATAATGGGTGACAGCTGACAAATAGCAAACTGCTCCTAGAGAGAGGAGTGCACAGCACACACCCCATCGTTTGCAATTTGTAAACATTTCAGTGAATACAAATGCTTGACTGAGTAGCTGGAGATTACAAATAACGCCAGATCACAAACAGCCACACAGTGAAAGTGGATCGTGGGTTCGTTAAACATCACTGGCGTCAAAAAAAACGAAGAAAAAAATCTTTCTCCGTCACATCTGCAGTGATCGGCATAAAATCCATGTCGCCTCTGCCGCCCAGCTGGGCTATGGGTGGGTGGCTCAGTCTCATCACCCTCGGAGCAGCGCTGGAGCCTCAAGGCCGTTCCCCACCGCCCGGGAATTCCTCGCCCGCCGCATCCCCAGCGCTCCCACCCGCGGCTCCACGAGCCCACAGTGACATCCTCCGTCGGGATGCGGCAGCAGCGGAGCCTCAGCCATCCCCGAGCGGGCTGGGCTGCCTTGGGGACACTTGTCCCGCCGAGGAAGGGGACACACAGCTGTGCCCGGCAGCTCAGGCTTGCCCGATGCCGGCTCACTTTGCGCGCAGCTGGGAGGAGCAAGCCCGGTCCGAACGCGGAGCCAGAGCTTTGTCCCAGCGCTGGGCGCCTTCAGGGACAGGATGAGGCTGGTTCTGGCTGAGGCCACCCTTTGGTGGGTGCCACAGGGGCCACCCCCGGGGAGGGCTGGGGAGTGTTGGCGCTGCTCGGCTCTGCCGGCTGCCAACGATTCTGTTCCAGAGAGCCCTCTCGGCCCCCCCAGCATCAGCAGGACAGCGGCTGTGGCAGTGTGTTTGAAGAGGAATTCTGTGAGGCTGTAGTAGTTCCTGAGGTGAAAATAGCTTTTGGAGCAATCAGAAGGTGGCAAACCTCCTGGGCCTTAACTACAGGCTTGTTTCTGGGTTTGCACAGTTTTCTCGCTTTGCTTTTGTTCTCTCTGTTTCTCGAATTCCCCTGACAGAAGGATGCTTGGTCAGGGTCTCCAGCCAGCGTCCTTCTCTGTTCTGCAGCTGCTGCTCGGCACATCCCTGTGCTGCTCTCCAGAGGTGTGACAGCAGAGCTGGTCCTGCCCCTGTGACAATAGCTGTGAGGGTGTTTCCCCTCCTGCCACCTGGGGCAGGCACCGTGCCCAGGGGCTGTACAGAGCCAGGTAACTTCATCTTGCAGAATCGCCGGCTGAAACAAGTCCTCAGACAAAAGTTATTCTCTTTAGCTGTGAAGAGTGAGCAAGTGGTGGGAGAAGGAAGAGTTAATCACCTTCCTGGGGCTGGGGACCCCAAGGACTCCTTGGTTTGCAGACCAAGAATTGCCTGCACCCCAGCAACTTTACCTCTTCCTCCTGCTGCCCATGAGGAGCAGAGGCAAGATCATCACCCTCTGTGTTCCTGCCCAGAGAGCCCTCCTGGCTGATTAAAAGGCAAAAGAAGTTCTGACTTCTGTTCATTAAGGCACAGACCCCACGGCAGGAGCAATGAACTCATGGTGGACGCTTTGGAGAGATGCAGGAATGCTGCTGTGCAGCAGGGAAAGATGCTCTGGGAGAATACAAGGATGCTTCTGAGCTGAGAGGGGAAAGAGGAATGTAGAGATGTTCAAGGGGGTAGCAAGGACACTCTGGGGTAATGCAGTGATGCTCCAGGGCTGAGAAGGGAAGGGAAGTGGGAGAAGATGCTCTGGGGGGATTCAGGGATGCTCTGGGGTAATTCAAGGATGCTGCCAGGTTGAGAGGGGAATGCGTGGATTCTCAGGGATGCCCTGAAGAAATGAAGGAATGTTCTAGGGTAGTACAAAGATGCTCCCGGGCTGAGAGGGTGCGTGGGAATGTGCAGCCGCTCAGGGCTGCTCTCGTGGCATGCCGAGCTGCTCGGGCGGCTTTAGGGATGCTCCGTGTGTTTCGGGGGGTACGGAGGGTGCCGGGGGCCGGAGCGGGAGGCGGGAGCGGGCGGGGCGGGGAGGGGCAGCAGCCCCGCGGCGGCGGCGCGGCGGGAGCGGTGCGGGCCATGGAGAGCGGCGGGGNGTGGCGGGCAACGCGCTGGTCATGCTGGCCTTCGTGGCGGACTCCAGCCTGCGCACCCAAAACAACTTCTTCCTCCTCAACCTGGCCATCTCGGATTTCCTCGTAGGTAAAGTGCCGCCCGCGGGGCGCCGGCACCGGCAGCGNCCCCCGACACCCTCCCGCAGCCCCCGGTCCCCTCCCGCTGTCCCCCGGCCGCTCGCTCCGTCCGGGCGCGCAAGGGAAGGAACCGCCCGGCACCCGCGGGGCCCCCGGGGCAGCCGCCCCGCAGAGCCCGGGGCTCACCGGGAACGGACCCCTCCGCTTGCAGGTGCCTTCTGCATCCCCCTGTACGTGCCCTATGTGCTGACGGGGAGATGGATCCTCGGGAGAAGCCTCTGCAAACTCTGGCTGGTGGTTGATTACTTGCTGTGCACCTCTTCGGTCTTCAACATCGTACTAATTAGCTACGACAGATTCCTCTCGGTGACAAGAGCGGTGAGTCCTGTCATGGCAGCTGAGAGGGACATAACTCTCCTCCTGCTCTATTCTCCAGATTGTCTGCAATAATTAAAAGTTCTTTGAATCCCCCAGAATTTATTAATCTTTCAGCCTGGAAGGCAATAATCACCCACAAATACATAATTCAGCTGTGTAATTCAGATTAGTATTCCTGGCATAATTAAATCACTTAAGGCTCAGTCCCCGTTGTGCAGGTGTTCCCTTCCCAGGTGACAGGATAGCAGCGTACGAGCAAGCCAGCCAGGGAAGCAGACTTTAAACTAACTTGCAAGAGCTTATTATCCCCAGGACAAACAAGTGGGTTGCAGTCAGACTCGCAGCTGAGTCTGTAGATTGTTTTGGCAGGGAATGCGGCGAGGTCTCGGAGCTGTGGGAGATCAAAATGCTCGGCCTTTTGCAGGAGGTAACGAGCAATTCACAGGCAGATCTGACCCACTGCTGTTTGCAAAATACAACACGGATTTAGCCCAAGAGTTTGTCAAGTGCCTCTCCTTAGGAGTTACAGGGAGTAGCTGGGGACAGCTCAGGTAAGTGGTGGGTGCAGACAACTGCCAGGCTCCAACCAAATCAGTGCATTTCCACTTAGCAGACACCATATTTTTTGAGCTGTAAAATGAGTGTTCTAAATCTTCCCTGTAAGAGTGTGATTTATCTAGCACTTGCTCCCGTTGCCTATGGCATATCAATTTGTTGGACTGCTGGGATATTGCCTAGCAACTTTCCCAGGAACACTAATAGTCCATTTGTGAGGAGTCTCAGCCAGCTGGGGTGTGGGACTGTGTGTAAGAAAAGGCTTTCTCTTGCAGGTCGCCTACAGAGCCCAGCAAGGCAACACCAGGCAGGCAGTGCTGAAGATGGTGCTGGTGTGGGTGTTGGCATTCCTGCTGTACGGACCTGCCATCATCAGCTGGGAGTACATCTCAGGCCAGAGCATCATCCCCAGCGGGGAGTGCTACGCTGAGTTCTTCTACAACTGGTATTTCCTCATGACAGCCTCCACACTGGAGTTCTTCACCCCTTTCATCAGCGTGATGTTTTTCAACCTCAGCATTTACCTGAACATACAGAAGCGCACCAAGATGCGCCTGGATGTCTTCCACGAAGTGCACCACCAGTCCTTCACTGAGGAGATGGAAAGGAGCCCAGAAGCAAAGCTTTCTTGGAAGTGCTGTAAGTGGGAACAGAAGGAGTCAGCTGCAACCCTCGACCTCTCTAAGAGCAAAGTTCAAGCAGCAGCCTCCACTTCCAGCCTGGATGCCAAAGACCTACTGGCAACGAGTTCAGAGAGCTCCAGGAAACCCAAGTGTTGCAACAAAAAGAGCTGTAAAAATTCAGCCTCCACTCTGTCCTCGGAGAAACAGGTGAAGATTGTGTCCCAGAGCACAACTCAACGCTTCAGGCTCTCTAGAGACAAGAAAGTGGCCAAATCACTGGCAATCATTGTGGGCATTTTTGGGATTTGCTGGGCACCGTACACTCTGCTGATGATCATCCGCGCTGGCTGCCACGGCCAGTGCATCTCTGAGTTCTGGTATGAGACTTCCTTTTGGCTGCTGTGGGTCAACTCAGCTGTCAACCCTGTCCTGTACCCTCTCTGCCACTCCAGCTTCAGAAGAGCTTTTATTAAACTCCTCTGTCCCAAGAAGCTGAAGATTCAGCCTCACTATGCCCTTCAGAACTACTGAGAGTGAAGCCAGCCCAGTGTGAGGATGAGAAAAGCCTTGGTTTACTTCTCCTGTACTGGTGTGGGACTGGAGCTTGTTTCCTTGGAAGAACACGAGAGCAGTGCTGTGGGGCAGGTGAGGAAGGCAGAAGAGAGCCCACTATGAACTTATTTTAGTCCATCAACAACAAAATCCCACCGCAGAGAGGGATAAAGGGGTTTATAGACATCAACCACAGGTAATGAAATCTGTCTGCCGCTTGCAGGTGCCACAAAAGAGCTCTGCTGCCACCTAGTCAGCCTGAGCAGCACCAGCATTTTGCTCCAATAAACTGAAAACTGAAAAGAAAAAGCTAATAAAAATAAATGTCTGGCTTAAACTACGGCGCTAAATTACAGCTTAGCTGTAGCTAAACTACTTGTAAACTGTAGCTTAAACTACTGTGCTAAACTACAGCTTAGCTGTTGGCAGACCTGATCTTTCTCATAAATGGGAGTGTTTTTTCCTCACACCTATTACACCTAGATGATCATACAGAAAGAAAAGAACCAACCTCAGAAGGAAAACATCTCATTTATCATTTTTGTTCCAGCAGCTGCAGCCATAATCTGGATCCCTGTTTCATGTGGTGCAATAGATGTCCCTTCCACACCCCAGGAAGGGACAGATCTCTGCTCTAAGGAGTTTACAGCCAGGCTCTGAGGCACTGAGCATCTTGAAGCTTCCTGTTGGCACTGCCTGATCCCTCTCTGCTTCAAATCTGCTCTGATTTGCTCTGGCTCCTGCCACAGGCTGCCCAGTGCTCCCTCCTGCCCGGAGCCACAGCAGGAACCAGCCCTGCAGGGCCCCAGAAAAGGGTTCCTGTGCCCTGTGAAAGGGGCCAGCACAGTACCAGCTTCTCCACAGACTCCACCCTGACAACACAAAGGCATTTTCAAATCTCTTCTGGGAGATCTTAAAGATACTCTTCTGGCACTGTGTCAGGGAATGACAAGCTCAGAGAGAAGCAAATCTTGTGTTGTTTTTTTATGTTCCTTTTTTAAATGTTCCTTTCAGACCTCTTAAATTTTTCGTTTCAGAACTCTTGCATTCTTTCTTTTAAAATACCTCACTTCATTGGAGACCTGGCTTGAGCTGATTCAGTCAACACAAGCATCAATTCTTTTACTGTTTAATTTTAATTTTTTTTTTAGAGCTGTCAATTAATTACACAGATAGAGCAGCAGATTCAAGAGACCAGGTCTCTAGCCTTGGTCTCACCATAAAATCCTGGGCATTTTATCTCTGCTTCCCATCTCATGCTTCATCACAGTTGCCCATTTGTTCTGCAACCTCTTTGGGCACAGAGGCAGTATGACCAAAAAGCAGATTAATTCCACTGCTGGCACTGCTCAGTGATGTAGTAACACAAATAAGTAATTAGTTGCCATGGCAAATGCTTCTATTTAACAGTATTGCACAGAGAAACTCAAGATCCTAAGTCTGAAAACTACATTTACAAATAGGAACCCAAATGTTGTAAAGTAGTATCCAAAAGCTTATGATGTTGTGATTGCCAATTACATTTTGCTGTTGCAAGCAAACTGCTTTTTGGCTGCTGCTCTGAGTAAAAGAAAATGTCATGCGACTGTATCTCAGTGATATTTGTCAAGTAGATCAGTATTGTCATCTGAAGTCAGGTTTGAAATGATGTCTTGTCTTGTGTATGTGATATTTCAGACTTGTGACACGTTCTGTCAGCCTGTTATATATGGGTTAAAATGCACCCTTGGAGTACGTGTGCTGTGAATTGACAGGATAAATGTCGAGCCTGCTCCTGCCTTTCCCTGTGTCTGCTCCCTTCTGAAAACTTCAATAAAGTATTTTTATAAGAAGCTTGCTGAATATTTTATGGTGAACAAGGTGTTGTCAGAAATGATAAAATCCAGCTGGAAGCCAAACATCTATGGGTTTGCCTGAGGAGGCAGATACACGTGTCACAGAAAAAGCAGCTCCTGGAACAGCTGAGCTTCTCTCACCTCTGGTGAGCAGGTTCCTGCCAGCCCCCTGAGGGTGTGGGGAGGGCACATCACTCAATTCTCTCCAGCTTCTAGTCCTTTCCAGAGCATCTTACATGCAACTGGGATCTGGAGAGGTTACATCAGCAATAACTCTTCCTGTAACTTACAGACCCCACTGCTCTACTTAAAACTGGCAAAGCCACAACGTGCCCAAGGCAGCAGTTTCCAGCTGTGGTTCTTTCATCAGGAGAGGTGGAACTATGAGATCATTCATTCTGCCTAGTGTGACACCTTCCTTTATCAGAGGGAAGAAAAAATATATTTCCTTGTGAGCCTTTTGCACAGTATTTTCATGGTCTCTGACCTCCACATGGGCAGAATTATCTACACTTGGCTGAAAGTAATTTTATTCATTGTTGGATTTTGCGGGGAAGGTACTTATATTCCTTCCTGAAATAAGAGCTCTTGCTTTGCCAGATAAAAAGGAAAAATAACTACTTATGCCTGGACATGAGGTCAGACCTGAACCTGGTTTTCATACTGAAAATCTTGGGAGCTGCTCTGAAGTTTCAGAGTAGCTGATGACTAATTCAAATATGCTTAAAAGAGTATTTGAACTCTGCTGATTTTCAGTGTTCAGAATATAAATGTCTATATGTATTTGGAAGAGGCAGGGACTAGGGAGCATCTAGACATAATCCAATATGAGTTGTGAAAATGCAGAACCACTAGACCAGGCAGGGATGCTTGTCATCCAGCCCAGCAAAACGCCTGTGTATCATTTATTTTTAGAGGCTAAAAAAAAATGCTTCTTCCCTATTGTCTAGGCATAAGCTAAGCTGGCAGGACCTGTTTTCAACAGCCATGAAGGCAGGCTTGCTGTAATTGTGAATATGATTTTCAAATATTTGGGGAATCACATAGACTTCATTTCCACAGCACATCTCCACAGAGGAAAGAAACCTGGCTAATTCCAGAGAGAAGCATCCAATTTATGCAGGGAGTGTTGGTAAATAGCATCCACACAGCTGCAAGTCATGCCAGGGAGCTTTTTTGGATAAGTGACTTCCCACAGGAGCAGTGTGGAGGTGATGCCAGTTCCCTTCTCTTGATACAAATCTACACTCCATTAACTCAAGGACACAAAGCTGTCCTAACGAGGTCTGTGGTCTTTTCCTACAGCAGCATCTGCATGTCAATAAACTATCAAAAAACTTTTTTTTTTAGCACAGCTACTTTCTTTCTGTCTCTCTAAACGCTTCCTCTCTCATCACCAGTAATGAAAGATCTCTTTACACAGACAGAGGAACTTTGCTCCTGCAGCCTCTCCTCCAGCCCCTCCTCAATTACCATCCCTTATTTGTTCTCTCCAACCTGCAGTTACAGAAATTGCTCCATTGTTTCACTGAAGCTTCATTAGCTCAAGTAGGAGGCTGGAGAAGGAGAGAGAATGCAAGAAAGAGCTTTTGTTGGAAAACACCTGTCTGTGATAATTAATGAGATTTGCTGGAAGGGAAGGGCTTTGTAAGTAGCAAGATGTGATTATATTTTGATTTGAAAGAATGCTAATGGTTTGTAAATGACCATTCATTTTCACAGCAGAACTAGGATGGAAAAGATCAGAGGTTAACATCCTTGCCAGAAAGAACTTTTACAACATCATTTCTATCAGGGAGGATTAATTTTTCACAACCCTTATCTGTGGAGCAGGGACACCAACACAACTTTGCAGTACAGACCTGGTCCTAAAAGAGACCTCCTGCACTCTAGAGAACTTGTTCTGCAAATAGATGAGGCACAGTAAGGAGTGTTGTTATCTTTCCTTCTGATGTGAGAATTGCAGAGAAGAATAAAAACTCTGCGAGCTGCCCTGGATGAGTGCCACAAAAGAGAAAAGCTCTCTCACTTTCTGACACCACAAAGCCAGCCTTTCATGCAAGATTTCACAGATGTTCCTGTGGACAGTAGGGAACTCACAGCATTTCTCTGTTCCCTTAACCTTTAAGTCTCCTCCTTTCCTCCTTACAACAATTTTCTGTCAATATAGTTGCATTTACAGGATTAAGGAATTAGGGGATTTAGCAGAGCAATTAGGAATTCTGCAGGGTGAAAGGTCTTACCTATAATCCAGCACCACCATTTTACTGAGATTTAAAACTATCGTTGGCATTTACTTCAACAAACCCACCACTACCTGAGGGAGGAACACTTGTGAGCACCTCAAAGGCAAAAAAGCCCAGCTGTGTCCCTGCACCTCTTGTTGCAAGCTCAGGAATGTCACTGACTCGTTCAATCAGCACCATTTTTATTGCTAAGGGTGCACGAGCATTACTTATTTACAAGCCCCACACCTCCACTCCATAATTTGCAAGCTGCTTGCACAGTCTGCAAAAGGGAGCTAATACTTAATCCAAGTATCAAACACCATAGGCAGAGCTATGTGTGCACTTCTGTGGGGGAAGAACAAGACTATTTTTCCATTTTTAAAATGCTACAACCTGTTTTGGTTTTTTTAAATACTTAGAGGCACTAAGCAGGACCTTTGGTTGGGTTGTAAAGGCTTCATGACAAAACTGGAGTTTTTTATATGCAGACTGAACCCACAACTTAAACATCTGTTCTTTTAAGCACAAAAATGTGTCTGTGGTGTGACACTGACTTTGGAATTATTTATAACACAATATCCTAGGATTTAGCAGCACAATTAACACTGAAGGAAAACTGATTGCAAAGTAGTGAATAATCTCATTCAAGATCTCTCTGAGCATTCACAAACAACAAGCTCTCTGCTAGGAGGGCAACAACAGTTGTGGCAAATTTTTTAGCTGTCAACTAACAGCTCACACACAGCTTTAGCCTTTATAAGCTGTTTATTGAAGAACAAACAATAATGGGGGTTGCATATAAACCCTTGAAGACGAGGCTGCAAGCACACCCTGCAGAGTCCATGAATTGAAGACAGATTGACAAAGCAGAGCAATTACCCTCCATTATGAAAATAATTTATACTTTATATTCTAAGAAGCACAAATTTCATAGTCCACTATGGTTAAAACACCATTTGATAGCTCTTACACAGCTTGTATTCAAAATATACAGGGATAAATTAATATGTGTAATACTTTAATGAAGCCTATGGTCAGTGCTCTGGGAATTAAGCTGCTGTCCAAGAGCTTTCATGAAAGGAACGAGGTCTTTTGTTGCTGTCATTAAAGCTTCTAACCAAAATGAAGGTTGCAAAAGCTGTATGGAACTGTATAGGCAGAGGAATGCTGACACACAGCTAATTCCAGAGTAAGGAAAAGACTGAAGTCAAATATGACGACTGTCATTGGAAGATCAGAGCAGCAGGGCAATCTAAAACCTCAGCAGAGGGCCAAAATGCCCAACACACCCTTCCTGACCCTCTCACTGGGAACAGCCCATGCAGAACAGTTCATCCTTATTTCAGAGACACAAAGAGCTGAAATACCTTAGAAATTCCCCTCACAATCCCACGTGCTCCTGTCCTCTACTACGAAGTGAGAATCTCAAAAATGAGATAATCCCTGAGAACACAGGGATTGTACTGACTTCCCTTGAAAAAAACCAGAAAATCAACCTTCCTTCACTCACCTCTTGAGAGATGCTCCAGCAGTACTGAACAAATGACTAAAACCTGGGGAAATCAGGAATTTTAGCTCATTATGATTGACTCATTTAATAACCATGTTTTCACCTGAGCAGTTATTTCACTGAGAACCAGCAATAGGCACCACTTCAGAAAAGTGCCTTCCAGTCACCATCTGTAAATAGGAAATATTTGTAATCGATATTAATCACTCCCAACTGTGGCATAACAAGTGATCAAAACAGAATTGCCTCCTTCACCACAAAAGAACACAGAACATAAATTTTAGTCAGCCTAAATGCCACTTTTAAAAAAGATTCTGAAGAGGTATTTGTGGGCTGACAGAATCTACCAAATTGCCTTTGAAAAAGCAGATATATTAACTGAAAGACCAGAATGGGCATAGCATTTTCTGAGAAAATCTGAACAAGTTTCTTCTTTATTCAATCACATTTGTGGCCCTCTGCAATTATTTTCTCCACTAATGTATGAGCACTCAGGCTTTCCTGGCATGAAAGAGGGAATATAGCTATTTTTTAGCTTGAATATTAACTAAAAGCAAATCTTCTACTGTACACCCATTCATCAAGTGTCCTGGTTAGCTAAATGTGATATCAGTTTTATTTCAGGCTAAATACATTAGGAAAAGAACTTCTGTAGCACTAATTTAATTTAGTCTTAACATATAATTCTAGAACTGTTCTGTTGATCAGATTCATAAGTTGATCACTTCAAGCCATTGAACAACAATTACAAAAATCACTATCTTCAGCACATTTAATTAGTGATAATTACATCAATTAGTAGCACCAGTCAGTAAATTGTACGTGTTTCACATGGCAATTGTTGTTATCCATCTACAGATTAAGTTTTATCTACTGTGAAAGAATTTCTGAATGCCTTAAAAAATAAATAGGAGATGAGTGAGTGAACTCTCCTAAAGCTCCTCAGCACTGCCACGGTCTGCAGTTCCAGGAAGAGGGCAAAGTGGATAATGGAGGATTATTTCCCAAATTTCAGGTCATCTGTCTTGCCACTGAAGTTCTATGTGACTCTGCGAGTTTCTAGGGACAAAATCCAGACAGATAATTTAACTCAAAATGCTTAAAATTCTGTGGGATGTAGGCTTTTCCAAGCCCAGATAAGTTTGGACCTCAGCCTTCTGTGATTCAGTTTCTACCACTGAAAGAAGATTAAAAAGTCTCTCAGAAACATAAGGTACTCTAATTGGAAAAAAAAAAAATTAAACCCATGAAATTTTCATCCATCAAAACAATTTTCCTAATGGCCATAAATTAGTTAATGAAGCTGGAAAATTTTGGTTGATTTAGAAACAGAGATGTGCTATCTTAGCAGAATAAAATCCATTTTTTTCAGGCTATAGATACAAGGGGCACAAGCACAGCTAATGTGGCACCCAACCCATTGCATAGCGGGGCAAACTTCAAACCCACAACTCCTGGCTCTGGAGTTATTTAATGTTGTCAGATTTGGGGTTTTTTAGACAGACCTCAGCATCCCAGTAATTGCTTGCTTTCACCACTGCTTTAAATTTCCATTACATGCCTGCTGTGGGGGTGGGTAAGTGAAGAGGAGAAATATTTTCTAAAGCCATGCAGTAAGAAAATATTGATTTAATGCAGTGACATTTTACCAGGTTACTTTTTAAATGTGATAAATGTGAGTCCTGTCTGGACAAAGCACTCTAGCTGCCCAAACTCGTCTTCCTGATTTATACGAGAGGAAAACAACAGGAAATGAAGAGCCACAAACCAGTATGATTTCATGAATAAGATAATCAAAATAGAGATACTTCATCCATAATATCACAGATGTCTTCTTGATAAGCAGTGTTTTAGCAATTACATTGCCTCATGCAAATATTTTTCATCACAAGCATTTTCCACTTTTAGTGGAAGATTAATTTATCTGGATTTAGAGAGGGAATAGTAACTTCTGTCAGTGGCTGATCAGTGTGTGTGCAAAGGAAGCACTGGGTGGGGATTCACAAGTCTTTGGGAAATAATGATGTTCCAGTCTCAAAGGTAATTAAGCACCGAGAAGCCGAATGCCAAGATTCAAATGAGAAATCTTTAAACCATGACGGAGCTTTTCCATATGCAAAAATTGATCCCAAACCATCAGATGCTTCCTAAAATATTGACTGCTACCAGCACATGAATTGCTTATTGATTTCTCCAGCTACAAAGACAAAAAGGCCCCACATAGGATTTGAATAACGAAAGATAATTTGTTCAGCAGTTCAGCTTTTCAATCAGTCTTAATAAGTCTGGATCTAAAGTGCATTTCTAAACCCGCATTTTAAAAAGTGGTTGTGTCTGTATAAAACATTCTCAGCCTATGTGAATAGCACAAGGATGTTTTGATAACAGCATCTGAGTTTGCTGCATTGTTAGTCAGATTAAAAGCCAACCAAACTGAGCCCAGGTCACCACTGCATTATGCCACTCACTCCAATTAAATTAATTTAATGTTACCAGAATAAAATGGATTGTAACAAAGTAACCAACCACAGCCTTCCTACTGAAATGAAACATGCAGACACGAATGAGTTATTAAACCATAATTATATGGATTTGTAGTATGGTTGGTCTTCTGTTCTCACTCATCAGTCAGGAAATGTACATAAAATACACAAATACATCTCCTCACCTTGGTGGCATAACAATATAGCAACGTGTAGAGAAGACAGCTGAGCAAGGAATGCACACTTCAAGGAGTCAAAGCTATATTTTTTTATATACAAGGGCAGAGAAAAAACCCCCAAACCCTATGGATGACAAATCAGATGCTGTTAAAGCCTCCTTGGACAATGCTATTTCAATCAGAACAGAGGCGATGAAAAATTACTCTCAGTGGGGAAACGAAGGACAAACATAATCTCAACATTAAAACAAGGTTGATGAAAATCTACCTGCCTTTGTCCTTCTACCAACTAGGTTTTATGACTCAGAAAAATGGGTACATACCACATGATAAATTTCAGAACTGTTTAGAGAAAAATCAAGAGTGCAGCCTGAAGGGAGCTTTGTTCCTTTATCAAGAGTTGCAAAATAATCTTTTATCATTATTGGCATAGTAATGTAACTTCCCCTCCAAATAATAATACTCCCCTCCAAGTAATAACTGCAGTCTTTGCAGACCTTACAGTGCAGGCACATTTAATCCCTATCTAAAAAACAGAAAAAATTGTTGCTGGGGAATGGCACTAGGAACTGCAGCATGGAAGACCAGCAGAAAACAGAGCTGTTCTTCAAAGGCCAGGCACACATTAACGCTGGGATGAGGTTTAGCAGGGTCAGGGTGGGGTTTTAATTCACACCAAAGCCCTTTCCACAATGCTGCACTTTCAGTGCAGGTGTTGGACAGTGAGTGAGCCCCATTAACAGGATCCCATGGAAGACAGGACAGAAAAGCTGAAAAGTTGGATGATGGATCTGTGTCCAGCAGCTTGTACCAGCTGTGACAAGATCCCACTCCATGTGCACCAGCATCTCTGGTTCACAGCCACTCCTGCCATTCTTTTATTTGCATTCATGAGCAGGTAACAAGTTGTTCAGCATGTTCAAGTCAAGAGTACTTATTCACTTACCACAAATCTACTACTCTTAGTAAGGACACAGACAATAATGGAACATCTTTCCCTAATGTAAAAAAAAAATTAGGTAATATAAAAAAGTGGTTTAGGAAACCGTAAGTAAAGTAGATTGCAAAATATCTCAAGCTTAAACACACAGATTCAATGCTTCAGTTAATGTACTGCAATGAGTTCTCAGTATCCACATGTTTTAAAGTGTGATCCTTTCTAATGCTTGTTTTTACGTTAGCATTTTTTTTTTTCTGGGGAATTGATACCACTTATATTTTTCAAGGACTTACAAAGGGGAGAAGAACTGACAATAAATATAAAACCACTACAATTAGCACTGAAATAATTTTGTAATGATATACTAAAAAATGCAAAAGAGTACTAGAACTGTAAAGTGCTAAACAAAATTATGGTTCAGGCAGCTCCAGGAAATAGAATTGATTTGACTTCAATTCACACTGAATTCCCATGGCTTGTCAGAATGAGAAATAGAATCTACCATATTTCTCTCCTCTTGCCAGCTGAAGAAGCAAAGTCACCATCAAAGGGCTCAGCAGA
The DNA here is from genome assembly GCA_013396995.1 of Dicaeum eximium. Classification (NCBI taxonomy): domain Eukaryota; kingdom Metazoa; phylum Chordata; class Aves; order Passeriformes; family Dicaeidae; genus Dicaeum; species Dicaeum eximium. Next base: position 41,270 of record VWZP01005323.1, on the reverse strand, counting down.
GGACAGCAAAAGGGAGTTAAGGAGTCATGCAGAAGATATCCACCAAAACCTAAATCAAAACAAGCCCTCCTCAATCCTGTGCCTCCACTGGAATGGGATCCAAGAGATCTTCGTGCCAGCTCTGAAGGAGCACCCTGGAGAAACGTGCCCCAAGTGATTAAAGACTACAGGAAGTCCAAGCCTTACAAAGAGCTGCTCCAACAGTAAAGCTGGAGCTACCTGGCACTTGTCATTGGATCAGGGAGCACCTGATGCTGCAAAGCCTCTTTGAACCCTGTTGGGAACATGGCTTGGGGAGCTTGGTGCTGTCACCTCAGAGCTGGTGGCTGAAAGATAGAATTGATAGAGGATCAGTGATCCAGGATCAGTGGCACTTTCCGGGAGGTGCCAGGAAACCGCTGTGCTTTTCACACATCGGGAAACACCTGGGGGTACCCGAGCTCTGAGGGAAGGGTGGGAGCTCCTGAGGCTTTTGAAACCGCCTCTGGCATTCTCAAACACATTCTCATTCACAGCGCACAGCAGCTGTGGGTATTAAATAATCTGCTAAGAAGCTGTACCAGCTTTGATGTTCAGGCAACCCTCCCCTGGTTTTATTAAAAGTGCTGGGAAGCATGTAGCAGGAAGAACAGCACTGAAGCCTAAAAATGTTGCACAAATGCAAACAGAAGAACAGAACTGGGTATTAACTCCCATTTAATTCAACTCAGTAAATCCCAGGGATGAAGCAAAACACAAGAGAGGCTTTAGGATTTAATATGTGTTGATTTTTTCCTGATCCTATTTATACCAACATCACTGTTTATAATGCACAGATTACGCCCCACACCTGACCACAAATAGAAATATTCAAAGTGTGAATTTAGGAAAGGTAACTAATTGGTTTGCCATAACTTATTAATCAATTCAGGCTTTCAAGTTGACCTGTGTTTTTTCAGAAATAAACCCCTGCTTTTAAGGATGTTCCATGCAGAATGATTTCATCCAGGGATGAAATCAAAAATGTGCAGTGAAAGAAACAGAGAGAATTATCACCTTCACTCTGGTATATTAGAAAAAGTGATTAGAAGCTACTGAGTTTTTTTTTCATATCCACCCAGTAATTTCCTCTATTTCTGACAGTGTTTGTGTCTCAGCACCCCACAAGCCTGTTCAGGTCCCTTATGAAAAAGTTCAATAATATGTTTTGATGAATTTTGACTTTCCATTATTAAGATAATAATCTTTTACAGAAAATATAACCAGGCTATACAGAAGCAGCTCTTCTTTCAGTATGAGGAGAGGGCAAAGACCACTGTAAATTAAGATGACTGAATTCCTAAAGTTTAAGAACACAGTCCATAAAATGACATAGCTAAAAAAAAAGTGACACACACAGAGGAAGAATTGAATGTTTCTTTTATTTCATGTATCTAAGCCTAGGATTTCTCAGAACACTGTCTGAGATTCCTAAACAGGAGAACTCAGATGTGAGTCTCAAACAGCTGGTTCCTGGCCAGTTTATTCAGCTACTTAGCTGCTGCCAGCGTTTAAATATAGTAAATTATTTATATTAATGAGGAAATTATTTCAGTCAAAAATTATTCTTTCATGCTCCTCCTCCCTAAAATTACTGAGCTGTGTCTCCTCTGAAGAGAAAAATCCACACCAAACCAGAACAGGAGAAAAGCTTTAAGACATGACTGAAATTGGCCATCATATAAAAAAATAGATAAACGTGGGACTACCTGATTTCATTTTAGAACTTCTGATCAGTGAAATTTGAGAAAGTGATTTCACTACACTTAATAATATAAGCCAACATCTCCTGCAGATGCTGAATTTCAGTAATTTCTACTTGACAGCATTCTCTTTATTCCATAGTATGTCAAACAAGAGCCAGGTTTCCAGTTCAGCACCCACTATGACTACAATTTTCAAGCTTTGTTGTAAAACTTCAGAGACACCTCAGAGGTGAACAAACAATCTTTCCAAAGCAGCAGTCCAGAACGAATCCCCATGCTGTGACCTTCCATTTCAACAACAAAAACAACTCACAAGAAGCCCAAATCACAGAGATGCAGTCAAATCAAGCTGCTATTTTAACTTTGTTCTCCTTCCAGCACAGTTCACAGCAGTTGTGGCTTCTACCACTTGACTGGGCTTTGTCCTCGTGACTGTTCTGCCTTCACGTAAGTGTCATAGAGCTCTCTCAGGTGCAACAGCAGCTCCTCCAAGTTGTCTCCCGTCAGCGCAGACAGCGCGATGACCCTCTCAGCTACCCGCTCCCTCAGGAGGGGCAGATTGCTCCTGGACTGAGCAAGGTCAATCTTATTCCCAATCACAACACAAGGCCTCTCAGACAAGCCTTTTTCATACGCTTCCAGCTCGTATTTCAAGCCTTGCAGCTGAGCCCAGGGCTGAGGCACAGAGAGGTCCAGCACGTAGAGGAGGAAGCGGCAGCGCTCGATGTGCTTCAGGAAGGCCGTGCCCAGCCCTCGGTTCTCATGAGCACCTTCGATTAGGCCAGGAATGTCAGCAACTGCAAGAGAAATTTCACTGTGAACCCAGCAGATCCAATAAAAACCCCTCCAAAAAAAGCAGAACCAGAGGACACAGTCTCAAGCTGCATCAAGGGAAATATAGGTTGGATATTAGGAAAAAGTTGTGATCAAGTACTGGAATGGTCTGCCCAGGGAGGTGGTGGAGTCACCATCCCTGGATGTGTTTAAAAACAGACTGGATGTGGCACTGGGTGCCAGGGTTTAGTTGAGGTGTTGGGGCTGGGCTGGACTCTATGATCTTGAAGGTCTCTTCCAACCCAGTGATTCTGTGATCCCCTCAGTCTTTTACTGGCCAGTGTCAGTACTTTTAGAATTATGTCTCAGTGCCTCAATACTAAAGCACAACTCACGCTAAGTTTGCTGCTGTTATCTTTTTAAACACCTAAATTTAGATTACTCCAGTGCAGACAGAATACAGACTGACAGTTTGGCACTAAGGTACCTAAAAGTGAAGGTGAAATGGGCTTTCAGTAGAGTTTTGTTTGAAGATCTTTAGAACTAGCAAGAAATCTACAGAATTCCTGAACCTACTTCTGCAGCATTTTAAAGCATTTACAAAGGTGACACAAATTGCTATCAAGGTACACACAACAAACTTCAAATTCTTACCTGCCACTTGTTCATAGTCTTGATAGTGGACAATGCCAACGTGGGGGTTTAGGGTTGTGAATGGGTAGGCAGCCACAGCTGGCTTTGCCCGGGAGATGGCTCTCAAAAGTGAGGATTTGCCAGCATTGGGAAAGCCCACCTGGAATACAAACACACAAATTTCTCACTCTTTACCAAACCTGCAAAATTCTGCTAGGCCAGACAGTTATTCTGGAGTCGCTGGACTGCATGAAGAACATTTTGAAGCAAAGCGTAACTTTCACAGCTTTGGCAGCTGGTGTTAGAGTATTTCCATACTAAATACAAAAACAGCTTAAGCTCAAAGTTGACTGAGCATTTTTCATTTCAGAGGACGATGAACCTGGCTCTAACAAAGTCAAATGTTTAACATCTGTAAAAAGATAAATACAGAAATGAAACAGATTATTTGAACTTTATAATTTAGGGGAAAAAAAAACCCAAAACAAGGAAACAAATAATTTTAAAGGAGTTCTTTATACTGTACTGTTCATCTGCAGAACCAGCAGACAAAGCTGCTGTACATCCTCAGCAATCACTATGAATCTTGTTTCTCTGTGTATAGTATGGATTTTAGCAGAAGTAGGACAACACCAAGTAGCAAGAGAGTGGCAGCTCTGTGAACCACTTTGGACACCCTTCTACCAAGTAACAGCAAGAAAGCATTGAGCTGCATCTCCAAACAAGCAAGCCAGGGACAAGGAAAATGTTATCTCACATTATTTCTTCAATCAGTCAAGTAGAAGCTGAACCAACAGAAACTCACCAATCCTGCATGAGCTGTTGTCTTGAGCTCCAGATGAAGGACCCTCTCCTGGCCTGGCTCTCCTGGAGTAAACAATGTCGGAGCGCGGTTTTCATTGGAGAGAAAGAAGCGGTTCCCTTTCCCGCCAGCTCCTCCGTAGGCTGCAATGTACTCTTCTCCATGCTGAGTGAGGTCAGCCACAACTTCCCCATCCTCCTTCACCAAAGTACCTAAAGGGACCTCAAAGGGAACAGATGCAAGCATTACACTGAAGCTCAAAGCCTGCAGCAGATCCTCCACCAGCCAAGTTCAGATTTGCTGAAAATCACTCTGGCGTATTCTCAAGGTGAGGAACCCAAAAAGAGAGTTGTATTTAATGAAATTCACTTTCTGAACTCAAACAACACTGTCAGACATTTACCCTTCATTACATACGAGACTGGCTCACAGTAAGGTTCTCCAGCTTGAAAATCATCCATGTACCAAGCTCCCACAGCAGGCAACACCCACTGACTTACTTTAACGTACATGTGTGCACCGTTGGCTCCGTAACAGTTTTTGCTTCCTCCTCTCTCTCCGTGAAAACCCTGATAGAAGCGGGACACTGAAGAAAGTGATTTCATTTGCTGGTCAGCTGTAAAACAAAAGACACATGTTTTGAACACATTGCTTTAGTAAAACAGGCACAGAAAAGCCACCTCTTGACTGTTCTTTCCCTTTTTGAATATTGCATGAGTGCACATCCTATTTACTGTCTCAACAATAACATATCAGGGAAGACTAACATCAATCTAAGTTGTGATGAAGTTTAACTGTCTGTACTTAGCTGCTTTATTAATGTGGTCATTCCAAACCAAAATTAATTTGCTAGATTAGATTTTACAGCAGGGTGGTGGTAGAAGCAGCTTTATTTATCTTTAGAGGAATATTTAATTAGATCCCAGCCTTAACATAACACAGTCAGGCACCAGGCACTAAAGTATCTGCAAAATACCTCGATTTTCAAAATTCTTTCCAAGGCTGTCAGTGTCATTTATGTCCTCCTTAACACAGCTCAGGACAAAACTTCAAAAGCAAAGACACCTCATGCAGAAATAACCATTTTAACCTTTTTGCCATTAACCATTTCTTACCATCCATGTAGGGCTGTTTTTGCTGGGGTGTTAAGCAATAAGGCAACAACACAGACCAGAAGACATGCAGTGAGGTTTACCTTTAAAAATGACATGACCCCCATCACCTCCATTTCCACCATCAGGACCTCCAAATACTTTTCTGGGCTCACTGTGGAAGGAGTGGCCCCCTTCTCCTCCTTGGCCTCCAACCACGCGCACTTTCCGCTGATCCACAAAATAACGTGTCTGCAACAAAGGTGGGGGTTGCTCCCTTTAGGTACAGTTTATCAGACTCATCTTCCAAGAAGTTTGAGTTAATAGCATGGCTATTTTTAGCCATGATGAATTCCATTCAACAGTTAAAAAAAAAAAATCAGAACTCTGAATCAGAACTGTGCTGCCACTCGCAGATCAATTAAATGCAGTGCACTGAGCGTAATAATAAAGAAAAACAGGTCTCATCTTTCAAGTGTTTTTGAAAGCTTTTTTAAAAGCAAATGCCTAAGGTTATGTTGATATAACTTTATCTATCTCCAGAAAAGGAGCTGAAATTCCCAAGGAAAATATTAGGAAAGTACATTCACTGACAGGTGGAATTGTTTACATAGAAGGATGAAAAGACAAACCATGACTGTGATCAGGGTAACTTTCAAATTCTATCGTTTTCTATGGGACTTTATAATGATAATGGGCTTTAAGGGTCATTTTAAATAAACGGCACAAACAGTACACGAAGGAGAAAAGGTCTTATTAGTGTTATGATACCAAAGATAAGCAACTGAAAAAAAAAAACCCTCTCAACTGAACTTTTGATAATCAAATTCATACTACTACTAAAATGCCTCTTTTAGAAAGTATTTGGCACCACCACACGGTGAAACAGTAAAGTATGGCTTTTAATGGGAAGTGATTTATGGATCACTAGAAAATAAGATTTTCCAGAGACGTGTAAATATAAAAATAAGATGAAGAATAAATTCTACGACCCTGAAGTTTCTCTGACATAAACTGATGCTTGTTTGGCAGCTGACTACACCGCAAGACTAAAAAAACAGTGACAAACAAACCAGTATTTCAGATTTAAATCTAAAATACCATTTTACAGCTTTAGCTTTAAAAAAACTTTTTGCTTTCTAGCCTTACGGATACTTCCAGCCCAAAGAGGCCAAAGGGAAGGGGACGGCTACTACGATCACTGTGAACACCGAGAATATCGCGGGGCAGACTTATTTCCTCACTATTCTGGAAGTCAATTATATTTTAGCCAGTATCTCCTCACTCCAGAAGCGCCAGCGGCGGGAGCTGTGTGTGAGGCACCCCGACCTCGCACAGAGCCCAGCACTTACCAGCTGCCGCTCCGAAATGGCTCTTTTCTGCCTCAGCCGCCTGTCCTTGGCGCAGCGGGCGCAGCTCGTGGAGAAAGCCGGCGGGCTCAGCAGGAGCAGGACCGGCTTCCAGGGGCTGCGGCCGCTGCCCCCGGCCCCGCAGCGCCTCAGCGCGGCCCCGGCAGCGGCCGGCAGCACCGAACCGCCCAGCCCGGCCCCACACAGCCCCGCCATGAGGGACGGACACGGGCCCGCCTCGGCCTCCCGGGCGCAGCCGCTGCGGAGAAGCCGCGCCCCGGCAGCCCCGGCCCGCCTCCCCTCAGTCCCGGCCCGCCTCCCCTCAGCCCCGCCTCAGCCCTGCGCCGGTCCCTGTGTCCGGGATCGGGGGCTGGGGCTGAGATATCCGGCGAGAAGCGCGGAGTCCAGAATGGCTTGGCTTGGAAGGGGACTTAAATATCATCTCGTTCCACTCTCTGCCCTTTGCACTATCCCAGGTTGCACCAAGCCCCGTTCAGCCTGGCCTGGAGCCCTTCCAGGGCTGGAGCAGCCGCAGCTTCTCTGGGCACCCCGTGCCAGAGCCTCCCGACCCTCACAGTACCGAGCATCCTCCTAATACCCCATCTAACCCTGCCTCTGCCAGCTTGAGGCCATCCCCCTTGTCTTGTCACCCCAGGCCTTTGTAAATAATCTCTTTCTCTCTTTCTTACAGCTCCCTTCGGGCGCTGGAAAGCTGCAATTGAGGTACCCCAAAGTTCACCGAAGCAGGCTGAACAATCCCGATTCTGTTAGCCTTCCCTCGCAGCAGAGCTGCTCCATCCCTCTGATCAGCTCGGTGGCTCTCGGGGCAGAGTTCTCCGTCCCTTGCTGCACCCGGGGGATTTCTGGGCTGGGCATGGCCGGCTCGCACCCACCTGCACCCCCAGGGAAAGGGGAGCCTGTGCTGTCCATTCCATCTGCCACAAGAAAAGTACCGCCAAACCCGATTCCAGATAATATTTAAACTAAACGATTTTCAAGCATTCTGTATTACAAAACAGAAGATGATACAATTCATGGAAGGAGTCAAAATGCTGGCATCACTTTGTTTCCACATTAATACATAAAAATGGACGACACATTAAATAAACGTTTTGTTATTAACAATTAGAAATATTAACACCAAAAATCATGTATAAATTAGGAAATAAATGTACAAACTATTTCCAAAGTGCTCTTTCAAATACATTATATACACAACATTCACGAAGTTCTTAATGTAAGACATTTCAGATTGATGTAATGTTGCTGTTTCAGTTTGTGTTGTTCATATTCTCTCAAAAGCATTTCAGCACTTTCAAAAACCACGTAAAAGGCGTATTCCCAAACTGACAAACTGTTAAACTGGCAAAGAGCAATATTGCATTCTTCTGGCTACCTGCAATAGTAATTATTGTAAAGAAAACAATCTTACTTCCTTTCTGTTCCTTGCTAATTGAGAGTACTTATTTGTATGAAAACACTAGCAGGAAAGATGAGAGAAATGAGGACTGACTAAAAAAAGTCTTCTATTTTACCAGTAGTTGAAATCATTAACATAGGAAGGACAGTGTTGCTTGGACAACATTTAATAGTAAACTCTCTAGTTGTCCAGTTAAACATTTTCTTCTAAAGGAAAAAAAATGTAATTAATTGAGAGATGGTGTGTTTTCCTTGTGGTCTTCATTTTTCAAAATATAAAGTACTCGAAATCCCATAAATAACACCAGTCAGACAAAGAAAAGGAGAAAACCCTACATAGTGTATTTACTTTAGACTGTAAATTTGCAGGTAATCTCATATAAAAAAATGTTTGTAGGCTGCAGCCACCCCAGCTTTTTGCTTCAGAGAGATTTGGACATGGTATTTTGTTCAACACTTATATAAGCACTTTAAAAGTGCCTTTTTTTCACCCCCCCCAAGACTTTATAAGAACATATAAAACTTAATAGAACGACTTACATGGTTCATACTGATTTTTACATACCACTAGTTTTTCTCTCTAAATTCTCCCTCTATAGGTACTCTCTCACTGGTTGACCCCATTAATAGCTCCCCTCTCTATATGCATAATAGTGTCTCACAATTAAAGCGGAATTTAATTGCTTGTCTGCAATAAAGATGCATTTCGTTTTTCTTTCACCTCTGAACTATTTTTCTGTCAAGCTACAATAGGAAAATAAAAGTGATTATGAGCTGTAAGAACAGCAGACCAACAAATTTGACAATATTTATGATTATAATGTTTGCTGGGGAATCTGAGCAAGGGCAGTGCAAGAATCAAGAAGGATGCCAGCCACCTGCTTGCAAAATTTGGCACGAAAATGTAAATGCAAGTTATAAAATTTGGAGTAGGATATTCAAGACAGGACTTCTGCCAGATGTTTTTCTCAGCTAAGCACAATATGAAGCAATATTGACATCGAGCAGGCTGACACTGGGGTCTCAGAGCTCCCTTCTGTTTTTCTTTCCACGACAGAAATACCTTTGTTTACAAGGACATATAAAAGGTGCCTTTATTTATTAACGTTTCTATGATCATAGGTTTGGATCCTCTTTCTGTACCTTTCACAACAGAAATGTGGACTTATGCAGATTGCCGAATTATAGGATTTGGGTAGGTAGGTATTACAGAAGTTGCAGTTATTTTTTGTCACACAGCACAGAACTGTCATTTTATAAGGAATGTATCCGTCCCCTTGTTCTGTAGAAGTAAACTGAAGAGCCACAGATTTTGAAGGCTGGCAGGAAATCTTCAATGCATTCCAGTTAAAAAAAGATCAATAACTTACCACAGGGAACTCCCCTGGACTGAGAAGTGACTGATGGGCTTTGCATTGAGCCAGGCTGCAGAACAACCTGGCTGTTTTCCAGAACGGGGCACAACTGTGATCTAACGATCCTAAAGCTATTCAGAAACATCAAGAATGGGACAAGAGGGGGTAAATGGAAAACTTCTGCATTGTATCAACATACAGTACTATACACAGCACCAAATATCAAACCATTAAAGCATTGTCTTGTTACCAGTAGTGCACTGCTTCATATCCAGCATGAAATGAACACTGTTCACATACAGACGCTGCTTTGTGCTAAGGGGTAACCAACATATTACAATTAATCAAAACTGCCTGTACATCCAGTTCAAAAGATTGAGATACTATTGAAAGGAATCTGACACAGCACTGTATTCCTTTATTGCTGGTAATTTCCATATTGTCCCTGTTTAAAAAAAAAAAAAGAAATGTTGAAGGATAATATATTGGAGGCTTACTGCGAGTTAGGCAATTTCTTTTAGTCTGTGAATTTTACAAGACTTACTGAAGTATCACCCATATACCTGCACCAAATTATCAGACAGATTTATAGACAGAGCTAACAGCCAGATGTGCTCTTTCTGAGCAGAGATTTAGACAATTTACCTGCTCATAGCCATAAGGCCTCTGTTGCTGAGCGGATGGGCCTGTCTGGGAAGCTCTGTAACTTCCATATTGCTGCCCCTGTCCCTGTTGGTAGCTGGAATACTGTGAAGAGGCTCCTTGTGCAGGACCTGAGAAGACAGTAAGATCCATTACAGGCAGTGAAATCCATTACAGGCTTGGTTTGCTGGAGTTGTTAAGAGTTAGCACAGTCTAAAACATGATGCTAACAAAGTAAGCTCTGTGAGTAAGAACTGTGAGTAAATTCTGCCCAGACCTCCCCTCTAGGTTTACACTAGGAGGTGTTAATACTATTAATGATGTAGTTGCAGCAGTGTAAACTTCAGGTTTTAAACTTAGCTCAAAGAATGTCATAATACTTCTAAGTGAAGCCTCTCTGGAATCTGTATTGGCACAGCTCAGTTATGACCTCTGTGCAAACTACCTGGCCTTTATTTTAGTAACAAGAGCACGTTTAAATTCCTATCTAATCTGGCTCTGCCACCATAAGCAACAGAGGAGTGATTCTCTGGACTGTTGATGTTCTTTTTCCTGTCAGTTCAGAAGGACTAGGTGTGTAGGAGGCCTGGGAACCCAGGCAGTGACCTCCTGATGATATTTAACACAAAGTCAACATGAAGAAAAGGTGTGTTTTCTAACTTCTATCAAAAGAGAGAGGGATTCATGATGGAATGCAGTGCTATACTAATGTATGTTACTGCCCAGAACCCCTTTACTAGATCTTTGGCTAATTTTGGTACATTGTTAATCCAAGGAAATAGTTTACAGCCTATTATAGCTTAGGAATGGAGGCATCAGGGTGAAACACTGCAAACATCGACCAGCCACTGGGAGTTTTCTTACCATATCCTTGCTGTTGTCCTGGGTAACTTTGTTGATTTGGGTATTGCTGCTGGGAATATGTTTGCTGTTGTGCAGCTCCCTGTTGGTATCCTGCCTGCTGCTGGCTGTACTGAGAATTTCCTGGAGACAGAAATATTGGAATTGTTTGGTCATAGATGAGACAGGTATTTCACTGTACATGTGGATCATAAGGAAAACAAAGGTGTAAGGAGGCTTGGTCTGGAATTCATACACAAATACTTTCCTTAGAAATAGATGATTGGATTTTGCCAAGCAAGATGTTTATTTCTGCAGTGATTTTTAATTCTTTTGAATAGGAGAGTTACCTATTTATATCCATCGCTAAACAAACAAACAAACAACCTCTTCCCCAAAGTATTTTTTTTACTCCAGAAGGGCTTCAGAAGAAAAAGTCACAAAGATGAGTCTGTAAGGGTAACTAGCTGCTTTCTCAAGAAGCCCTCTCGTTGTATTTTCTTCTAGATAATGATGTTTATTCATATATCCCAGAAAGACCACTTATCTAGTTGTTACTGGTATTTTTTTTCAAATACCTATGATGGAAATTCCATTTGCTGTATCCCGAAACCACAAAATGAACAGAGGCTCTATAGATGACATCGCTTCTCCTAAATGCCACCTTGCTGCATCATAATTCAGTTAATATTACCAGTTAACTTAGAGTTCAGATATCTTAATAATGTACTGAATTTACTGTTAAGATTTTGCTATATCTTCCTACCTCCTTCATAGTAGTGTTGTGTGGAGTCATCAAACGACCGGTCGTAGCTCTGTTCAGTATAGGATGACTGCTGATAGGCATAATCACCATGTCCTGCAAGGAGTCACAAAGATTTGTCAGATACCTTCTTAATGGGACCACAGACATAGTGTTGAATATATATTTAATATATATTATAAAGCTGCTTATGCACCAAGTGAGGCTAAGAGCAAACACAGAGCCCTTAGGGAGAGTATCGAACACATTGCAAGGAAAGTCACACCAATTGATAAAACTCTTGTTTTTACTAATCCAAACTGGGCTTTGGGCTCTTTATGGAGCAGTTTCTATAGCAGGGTGCACTGCTGTGCATGTTTTGTACCAGGCTCCCATCTCCTGGGACTCTAATTTTCCAGCATTTAAATTGGAAATGAAGCACAGTAGGTTTGCCATGTCCTTGGACGTGGCAGTGGTGGTGCTCTGCACTTTATCAGTATCACAGTGAGCCCAGCTCAGAGGAATTACCATCTGGATAGTATTGCTGATTCATAGGTTCTGATGAGCCTTGGCCATGACTGTACTGCTCACTGTAATATTCTTCCTGACCCATGTACTGCTGCGAGGAACCTGCAAGGCACAAGACAAGGAAAACTGAGCCTCTGGACTCCTAAGGGATGGGTTTCTCTCATCTAATATATTTTTTTAAGGAAACAAAGTTTATGTCTGGAAAAGCAAACAGTTGAGAGCATTTATAAAGATGTTTTGCTCACTAGAAAAAGGAAATAAATTTGTGTTCTCAGACAAAGATGGTTGAAATTGAAATCACACAACAGTCAGTAACGCATCCTAGAATCACTCACCTCTGCAGCAACACTGAAAGTAAGGGCTACATTTCAGCTACTAATCTGAGTTATTAGAAAGCACAGGAATGGATTCCATGCTCAAGAGCACAGTCAGAATTAAATCTGTTTTCATTAATACATTGTTTCTTAGCAATATTCAGTTTACTTTAGAATCAGTCTAGCAGCTTTATTACCTCTTAGAACTTTATCCAGAGAGGCCTTAGAGCATGGTAGTTATCCTCTGGTGTTTTCCTTTCCTTGGCCTAATTTTCATTCTAATTGCTGGCAAACTCTATCTTCTTTTCAGAAATGTGTTCCTTGCTAACTGTGCCATGTTAGGGCTGATCCAACACCATGGGAAAGAATTTAATAGATTCCCAGTGACTTGAATGAGATGTATATCAAACTGTTTATCTTTTCTTCAGAGATTTATGATCCCTTTTAGACAGAATTATTTTTCTAAACACCTGAAATAATTAAATAGATGAATCTTGAAAATAGATTTAAGTTCATCTCATTGTCATGACACTTGCACCATTCAGGATTTCCTGTGCTCCTGGGTGGGATTCTCTGTTTGTGAAAGTGACTTGGAAATTTTGGTGACTTATGTACCCCACAGGACAGACTATCATCAACCTAATGAGAGTTCAATCAACAATCTGATAGCAGTTTTACCTTGCTGAGAAGCTCTGTAAGGGCCCATGGGTCGCTGCCCCATCATGCTGTTGCCTTGGTTGCTCTGGCTCATCATGGCAATGGAGGATTGTCCCTGGTAGTGCTGGCTCCCCCCTTGTGCCGAGTTGTAATGTGACGTTGCTGCTTGCTGGTGCATCATGGAGACTGCAATGGACATGGAAAAGACTGTTTTCCCAGGATGGGGCAGTTCTCTCCTAGCCTCTTTGGAAGCAAGTTAAAACCTTCAGCTAACATGCATCCTGACAATTCTGTGAATTTTCCACAGGGGGAGATGTTTTCCTACTGGATTTATTTACTCTTCTGCACTGGAATCCAGAAAGGATCTTTTTACATGGTCAGTTCTTGCCATTTGCTTCAGCAGATATTTAAAAATACACCCAGCCTTGATTATTATTAGCTTACTTAAAAGAATGTAAACCGTATTGCAGTAGGGGTAAAGAAAGAAAAAGAAATTATGTTTGTTCCTGTCTACTTCCTGACTATTTCATTGCTGCATTTCTTTTCTAATATACTCCTTCTTCTGCTTCCCTCTTCTTGTACACCTGATGATTATAGAGTTTAAGTAAACTGATATTCTAGGATTTATTTGATTCTTAAATTTCATGCTGCTGTAAAGAATTCTAAAGCATCAGACATCCCATTCAATGCAATTCAACTAACAAACTTTTTTTTAAATTAAGAGATTAATTCAGTTGTCTGCTAGACTCTTAATGCCCTGCAAACAATGTGAAGTACCAATGAAATAACAAAATGGGGTTGTAATATACAAACAGTAAATGTGTTATACCCTGGCAGGTTCTTTGTGCTTGGGTAAAGGTGCTGCTCAGATCCCTGCCATGGCTGTGGGATTTGCTGCCAGGGCTCTCAGACAGTGCTGCTGCACCTCTGCCTAATCCTCTTTTCCCCAGCTCAGCCCTAACCATGGCGAGTCAGCCTAAGTTAAAGCAAGTCTGAAACTGCTCTGAATGACACCGGCGCCTGACACCTGGGAGCCCAGAGATGTCTCAGAGCTGTCTTTTCCTCTGGTGCGTTTGTCACTGTCTACACAAAACATTTACAGAACAAAGTCATGTGTGGTAAACCCTCTGAGGTCACTGGAAAGTCAAGGTGGCCCAGGAGGAGAAGAGGGAGGTTACCTGGGTTGGACTGCATGTTGATGTTTGTCCGAGAGACGTAATTGCCTATGGAGCCCTGGCCTTGCATTGGCACGTTCTGAGAGGCAGGCACTGTGTGGCTGTACCCAGGGCCAGTCCCGTGGCTGCTGACAGTCATACTCAGAGAGGTCGTGGGCATGGTGTTCTGGCCTGACTGCTGCATAGACACGTGGTTAGGACCTACAAAAATTAGAGAGAGCGACAGGAAAATCTCAGCTATTACTGGCAGTGCACGGTGAGCATGAGACCTCGCAGCCTGTCTGAAATACCTTATGATAAGGCAAAACAAAAAACCAAAAATCCTCATTATTAGCACTCCCTGTTATCTACAGACAAATTAAAACTGCCTGCTGCACAGTTAGAGCAAACCTCCTCTTCCTGGCAGCCAAATCCAGGCTGTACAGGATTGCAGATGGGAAGAACAAAACCAGCAGTGATGCCCTACAACAACTTCCTTGCAGGCAGCAGAACTGAAAAACAACAGTAATTTCATGTACTTCAGAAAATCCATGGACTCTGGAAACATCCCAGCCTTTTGAAATTTGTCCTTTCCTTCGTCTTGTCCTGCAGTTGATTCCTTTTCCCCCTTCACCCTGGCGGTGACAATGCGAAGGCACCGCAGTGGCTGAGAGACACTTTGCACTTTGCTGCATCCCCTGGGCTCCTCCACAACCAGCTCACCTTCTTAGCTGGGGCTTCTGAAGTACCAACAGAGCCCCTGCTCAGAGAACAAGCCTACCTCTCCCTGCCCTGAAGTTTGACTAAAGTGCCTCAGAGGAAGATAAATTTCCCAAGTCGCCATAACAATCCCAAGTTGTTACTCCAACATCTGAATGTAATCATCAGACTGCTCCAGATACATCCTGGGTTTGTACCATCCTGCTTATCTGACAGTGTGCCTACTTTTCAGAATTCTGTTGCAGTTGGGTAGCTAATACTGGGGGAAATGGGGTTCTCATTTGTTGTTTATTGCTGGAAATAGCTTTATGAATGAGTTTTAGAAAGTTGTTTTCACTGTATATTGTTACTATCCAAGTTGTGATGGTGCATATTGTTGTCCATCTAATTTCAGCCATATTGTTGTCAATCTCAATTAATTTAGGTAGAATGCAGAATCCTTAGAAAATGCAGAATTATGTTGCAATGTTTAAATAATGACATTTTAATTCAGGGTTATTAAGCGTATCTGCAGCCTCTGAAAATCATCTAACTCATTTAGTACAAACCTCATTAATTACCCTTAATGATTTTCATAGACATCAAAATGAGAACATTTGCTGTAAATTATGATATTTTCCTCTGATGAAGAGATGCAAGCAGCAGTTTCAACAAGAGGTAAAGAGAGGCAGCTCTCCTGAAATTAGTGGAGCTGGGTCAAAATGCTGCTACAGAAAATTATCTCTGTGTTTTGCTCCACTTTGTTTAAGTTGTAAAGCTGATCCTTATGCAACACAAGGTCACACAGCGTGTGGAGATAGCAGCTGCCTTGAGTGAGAGGTGGAGTCAAGCAAGTGTTGGTAAACCTTTCCTTATTTGCATGGGAAAAATTAGAGATTCTTGGCCCTCTTTAAAATAAGAAAAAAAAAAAGGTTGGCTAATTTGTGATTGTGAGGGAAAATATGTGGATGAGTCCAGTCCTCAGGACTTCCAGTCTGGTTCTTTCAATCAGCGGCAAATACTCCAAAGATCTGGAAGAGGCTGGGGAGCAAATCAGAAAACCAACAACAGTAGCACTGAAAATGTCTATTCTTAATAACACAAAACAATGTTTTGACTGACTTAATATATTACTCATACTCAGTATTAAATCTTGCAAAACAAGGGCCCTGAAAAATGTAGTAAGTTCACTTTACAGGTCTCTTATCTATTCGTTTAAAAGGTACTATAGCCTTGACCACAAAGGGATTTTAAAAACTCAGAAGTAATTTCATGGCTTGTGTCTGGTCTTGAGTCCCCCTGCCAAGGCCTGTGATTTTACAATCAGATATTTCTATTTATAAAACTGGTTTTGCTCTCTGTTACTCTGGGAGACACCCACAGAAACAAGAACTGACTGAATAACTATGATCGACAAAATAAACAGATTATTCATAATATAAAATGCACATATTAAAAAATTGTTTTTCAACTAGTTTAGTTGCATGAACAAAGCTAAACAGATTATATTATCTTATTAATATGAAATGTCTGTGCAAATTCTTTTGACTGTGTAGCACAATTTCTGCAAGCTTCTGTAGAGGACAAAGACTGGTGCAACACAAATGATTTGTAAGGAGAAATGTGTCCTGGAAGGTCTCTGCAATCTGAAGGCTTGGCTCTGTGGTTAGTCATGCAAGCAATTCCATTTTACCCTGGCCAACCCCACCACTTCCATGAGAAAAATACTGCAAGGTATCATTTTTCTTACTAAAAACTTGGATGCATCTTTACTCGGCGATTTTCATCATGCATTTTTAAAAAAAAAATGTCTTTAATTTCCTCTGCAGAAACACAAAGCACTCTGCAAGAGCCAACATCATTCCTGCCTGTAGCCATTTTGTGGTGATTCCAGCATGTGCCTGAAATCCCCATATGCCTGAAAGGTGAGTTAGGAGAGGTCTTTTCCAGCTCTCTAAGTATATTCTGCATTAATGATTTTGTTGCCAGGCAACAGCAAAGCAGCACAAAGGGGACCAAAGCTCACCATTGCTAATCTGACTCTGCATGAGGGAGGAAGGAGGAAGGCCGGTGCCGATGGCATCGCTGAGATTGCTCTGGGAGTGGAGGGATTGGTTGGATGCGCTCTGACTCATCCCTCCCGGGCCCAAGTTTATATTTTGCGTTGGTGGCTGTGAAAAAAAACAAGGAGGAAAAGCAAAATTTTGGTTAGGTTTTTAATTAGAAAAATAGCAGCCCCCCAGATTAGCCTGACTATGAGTAAAAACTGCCTCGGCTAAATATGTGTTTGTTTTTTGGGTAAACCTTTCTTGGTTTGTCTCCTCCGTGTGAATGACATTGAGCATGACAGAGCAGCTGACAGGCAGCACCACAGTGAAGGGCTTGAAATTGTGTTTGTCACAGAGTGTGGCTTCTGTGCTCATTCCTCTGCACTCACATGGATTTCCAAACACAACCACTGCGGGGAATGCATTAGCAAAGACAACACAGGAGTGTGGTGACAGATTGACCTTTGCCAAGCTATGCTGCAGCTTGTGTTATGTGTGGTACTTCCCAAATCAATCCTCTGAGCAAGAATAACAACATGTGTAAAGACAAACCAATGCCCGAGTGTTGAATTAGATTTTTGATGTAAAGCAGCAGCATTTTTTTCCCCCCCAAGTAAAGAATATAGTGAGAACAGGTAAGAATATAGAATCTGGAATAAATGGAGCTGCTCAGATCTGTGCCACTGCATCATAAACCTTGAGCTATGGGACAGAGATTAACACAAATGTCCCAAAGAACATAATTTAAACACAGTAAAAGTAACTTCTGATTTGTTTGGTGGTCTACTTGGCCACTTCAAAACTTTTAGCTGGAAAAAATACTAAAAAATGATTTATTTATAGTGATCAGTGACAGAATCAAAGAACATTTCCCTCTAGCATAGCTAATGTATCTGAGGGAAATAACTATGATGTTAGTTATACTAATAACTAATTATTATTTACAGTAATTGTACTGGTACTTACAGCAGGAAGCAAGGACTGCATATTCTGGTTAGAGTCTGCTATTGTTGCCAAGTAAACCAGGTTTCTGTGCAAGATTTGTTGGTATCTACAGAACAAGGAGTAAGGCTTATTTGGAAAGGGTTAACAATACACAAAATTCCAAGTATTTCTCTTTTTTTCCCCCTATTTACAAATGCTGAGTTAAATTACCTTAACCCATTTTTAATCTGTGCTAATAAATACAGTAGCAATGCCCTGTGTCTGTGCTGTCTTGTCTCCCATCGAGGATCAGTGTGCTCAACACCTTTTTTACAAAAGGATAAACTTGGGAGAAGGGAGAGGTAAAAGACACCCTCCTGTGACAGCACTTTGAACTGTGCAGCTGGGAACTCAATCTTAGAGGACTGACACCCAGCAGCTGCTCCAACAATCAGACACTTTTCCTTTCTCTGTCTAACAAGGGCCCTGATAGGAATGGAATTCCAGAACTCCAAAGCCCAAAACCTGTTTTCCCTGCCAGCCAGCTGAGAAGAACATGATTTTTTTCAAGAGTGCTCTAACTGGAGTGTTTACTCAAGTAAGCACCACCAGAACCATTTATGCTTCTTCACAGTTCTCCATGAACTGGAAAAGCTCCTAGAAAGAACAGGAGTGTTTCCAAGAGCAAACCAACAGCTGTGCCACTGAGCAAAGGGAAAAGTCAGACTTGAGGAAACATTTCTAACAAACTCCCAAACTCGTAATACTCACTGAGTACATTCTGCAGTTTTCCCCTTGCTCTGATAATCCATAATACATTGTATTAGGTGGTGATTTTCATCGAGCATCTGCATAAAAGAAATAGGACCAAAACATGTTTGTATAAGAATTGTTTAAAATTCCTGTATTTTTGTGATCCTCCACCGTCCTTGGCACTGGATGGTGTTTTGTGCAGTTTTGTTGCCTTGGCTATTGTAAATTACCCACACATGGCTTTATTGAGCCACTCATAAACTGTTATTTTTAAAGTAGTTACTTGAAATACCCCTACAGAAGAACTAATGGGCTTACCTTGTTCTTTAAATGGCAGATAAATTCTGATGCTGAAGAAGGAAAACACTTTCACTGTGAGTTATCCCAAAATATCACCCAACCTTTTCCAAAACATCAGGTATTACTAATATGCCTACTTTTAAGTAAGAAACAAACTTTCAAACAATTAAACCTACTCATTTTCTTGCCCAGGACTGGAGCATGCTGACAGCTGAACCTGGTGAAATATAAAATTTGCATCACTGCAGCTACTGAAACCATATTTAAGTGAATTACATCCCAATATGTCCTTCCTTTTATTTAATGAACTCATAATATGATTAAAAGCTTAAAGTGCCCTTTGATTTGTTCTCAAATTTCAGATACCTTAGTTTGTCTCTTTCCCCCAGATTTCTTGTGAATGTAGCACACTTTCTCCAGGTGAATAAATAAAAAAAAAATACCATCTTGTAGAAATTGAGATTTGCCTCTGGCATAATAGAGCTTGCAGATACCACTGCTATCAAGTGCTTGCAAGATCAGGTCCTTGAACCACTGTGTCATCAGGCCAGGAGAGCTCTTGAGGAAAAGAACCATTTCTGGTTCAGAACTGATTTTTACTGCCCTGGAAATCCTATTTGCTGAACTATTTTAGAGGAGCACCACCACTACTCTGTTGCCAAAAGCTCCAACTTCCTTTGTGTGACATCTATTTTAGGAATATTTGATACTGGGATAAGAACAGCTTTGAAAGACTATTAAAATTGAGTTAATAAATAAAAATAAGCTTCTTCTATAATATGAATGCAAATAAGAGTAATCTTTTTAATTGAAATTTGTATATGTTCTCAAAAGCTCACTTTAATGAGGATTTTTGGAGTTTTTTTTTCTCCTGCTCTCCCTGCTCCATTTCCATCCCTGGCTAAAAATCCCATCCAGCTCCTGTGCCTGCAAGTCTCTTCCTCAGCATTGCTGTTTGCCAGAGAGAAAATCACTGCCAACAGCCCAGCACTGATGAACAGTCCCAAAGTGGCCTGCCAGCAAATGCACCTGAGATGGGGAATGGTTTCACTCATTATTTTTAAAGAAAGAACATTTTGAAGCTTCCATGAAGTTTATGAATATGCAAAAAGGAAAGGGCTTGAAAATGGAACAGAAAATAGTTTATCTGCCCTTTGTCTGTGGGTATGGGTTTAATTACAAACTGTTTAAATTATGAAGTAATTCCAATTGATTTGGAGGTTAGAGCAAAACTTCACTGAGTCCGAAATCTTTCAGTATTTGAAATGAACTGGCTCACACCACCACGTGCTGCCAGAGCTCCACAAAATGGGATGTTTCCAAACATCTGCTGAGATGCAAGTCACCTCTCCAGCCTCTCTTCTGGCACTTTGCTCTGCCTTCATCCCAGCTCTGTCACACGCTGCCACCGAGGGGATTTTCCCCCTAGAAGTCACAAATTGGCTTGGCTGCACAAGCCCTGGTGACAGGTGACTTGCTGTATTGGCAGTGTCACTTCTGCTCTGGTCACCCTCAGCGAAGGGACCGTGCAGAGCTCACACCTGGCTGCCAGCACCCACGGGAGCAGCACCTGAGCCGTGGGAACGGCCGGAATGGCAGCAAAATACACCTGGCAAATACAGGTACACCTGGCAAACAGCAGAGACGGCAAAATACACCTGGCAAACAAACAGCAAAAACATGCACAATTTTTATTGACATCTCCAGCCTCGTCGCTCCTGCCCGTCCCCTTCTGCAGGAGGAAGGGTGCCAGGGTCTGCTCGTGTCCCTGCTGCCAGTCCTGGGAACCAGGGAACAATAACTTCCCAACTCGGCACCCTCGGATTTGGCCTCCACACGAGAGCCATGTGGGGATCTCCTCTCCAGAGAAAATCTTTCAAAACCTTTGTTTGTCATTAAACATCAATAAACACATCACAAAAATATTAATCATAGTTTATGAAAAAACCAGTGGCTGCTGCTCCCTCTATCTTCTGAGAGATTAAAATTCTGCATCCAGATACAAAAGAAAACCCTTGCAAATTCAGTATTTTATTTCAATTCATTTTTAAAGGTTGGATGCTTTGGGGGCCAGAAGCTGACATACCATCATAAATTAATCGCATATTTGCAAATTTTATTGCCGTTTCCCAATGTATGCTTGGCAGCGTTTCCCCGTGGCGAGCAGCAGGGATAACGTGCCATCCCGATTTTTTTCCCTACGTCCTTCTCTCGCTCTCTTTGCAGCGATCTGAACACCTTTGCTTTGTTCCACCTCCTCCTCCTCCTCCTCCTTCCCCCACCTCTCTCTCTCCAGCTGTCCATCTCTGCAGCCCTCGCAAATTGACGAGTTTTCCTGATCGCCCTAGAAATCAGCCTCCAGCTGCAGGAGCATGGACAGAATAAATGTCTAAAATTGTCTGTATAAAAGCATGCTCTTTTACCTTCTGGATAGTTTGCTGGGTGACCTCCCCTTTGCCTCTTGGGCGAGCAGAAGCAAAGGCAACCGACATGGTGGGGGATTTTTATGTGTCTATAATATATCGGTTCCAGGCTCTAATAATATTGTTATTATCTGGCTGCTATTGCCGCGCGAGGATTCTCCGCAGTGCACGGGCAGGGGGGCGCCCGCAGATGGTACGATCTGCGCNCCGGCCGCCGGGCTCCCGCGGCCTCGGCCGCGCCGCCCGCTGCGCCAACTGCGTACGCCAAGTGCGCCAGCGCGGGGACAGGCGCGGGGCCGCTACGCCAAGTGCGTAAGGCGCGGGCACAGCGGGAGCGGCCGGGGCGGCCCCGGGCATGGAGCGCTCTGGGACCCGGGCATGGAGCGCTCTGCGGCCCGGAAAGGCTGCGGGAATCGGGGTGTCCAACCCGGGGCGGCACCGGCCCGGGCATGGAGCGCTCTGGGACCCGGGCATGGAGCGCTCTGGGACCCGGAAAGGCTGCGCGAATCGGGTTGTGCAGCCCGGGGCGGGGTGACCTCAGTGTGCTCTCCCCTTCCTCAAGGGGACTCACAGCAAGGATGGGGCAAGGCTGTTTACAAGAGAGTGGGGTGACAGGACAAGGTGAATGGGCTCACATTGAAAAAGAGTAGGTTTTGGTTAGATGTTAGGAAAATCTTCCCTGCGAGGGCGGCGAGGCCCTGGCACAGGGTGCCCGGAGAAGCTGTGGTTGCCCCATGCCTAGAAACGTCCAAGGCCAGGCTGGACGGGGCTGGGAGCAGCCTGAGATAGTGGAAGGTGTCCGTGCCCTCGGCTCGGGGTGATTTTTGGGGCAGTTTCCGCCCAATGGGTTCCCTGCGGTGCGTGCGCCGCGCGCGGGGCGTGCCGGGCGCTGCGCAGGTTGCGCAGGTTGCGTACGCCAAGTGCGCAGCGCGGAGCGCAGCGGCCCCGCCCCCGGCCCGCCCGCATGACGGTGCGGGTTCTGCCGGAGCCATGAGCTACGACCGCGCCATCACCGTCTTCTCCCCGGACGGGCACCTCTTCCAGGTGGAGTACGCGCAGGAGGCGGTCAAGAAGGGCTCCACGGCGGTGAGTCGGCGGCGCGGGGCTGGCGGGGCGCGGGCGGAGCGGGGCCCGCGGCGGGGCCTGCAGCGCGGCGCGCCCGGCCTGGCGGGCCCGGGAGGCCGCGGAGCCGCCGCGGGGACATCCCCGGGGACATCCCCGGGCCGCCTCTGCCGCCCTGGAGCTGCGCGAGGCCCATCGCTCCTGCGGGGCTCCTGCGGGGCTCCGGCGGTGGGGCAGGCCCGGGCATCCGCTCCTCTCTCGGGCTGTACGTGCTGCGGACTGTGGTGTTTTGTGTTCGTGCACGGGGCAGATTCCCGGTGCAGTGGGAAACCCATCGGTAAAAGCGCTTGGAAGTGCATTGCTGGCTCCCGGCTTCCAGTTGTCCCAGGGTTTTGCTCAGTGAAAGTTTTATTTTATTCAGGGGAGGAGAAAAAAAAGTATTAATTTGCAAATACCATTGTATTAGTGACTGTAATAAGTTCTAGCAATAATCAGTTTTAATTTTAAAATGTCATACCTGTATTAATAGTTGTAGTATGTTTTAATTGCCATTACCAGAAAAAAAATGTGCCATCTTTGGGATGGGAATGAATGTAACAAGATTTATTGCCAAATAGAGTCTTCATTTTTTTCAAAAATTAAAAATACTGTAGAAGTGGAGACAGCATGCAATATAACCACCCGTCTTGTCTCTTTTGGAGTTTATTCTTTTTTTAAACATTTGGAACATGCTGACAGCAGGGCCACCCCATACGAAAACATTATTCTCATCCCCCTGTGAGAAACAGTGGGAATGAAGGAAGGGGAAGGGTCAAGGTTTTTTTCCTCTGTGGTGTTGGAAAAGGTGTATTCAAAGTGTGAATTAGGACATTAAGGCAGTTACTGACAGAACATTTTGGCAGCTGTGGGTGTTACTTGGCCTGATCCTTCAGTGCCTTGTGCTCTTGAGTTGGGCAGTGCCACTGGACTGGAGGGGTTTTCCTTGTTCATCCTGGTTCCGTGGCTTGGAAACGCTGAGGGTGCTGCTGGAGGAAAGAAAGTTTGTAAGAGGAGCTGGAGTCTGACTGTTGGGAGCCACAGGGATTTAGGCTGGTATAAACTGATGATGAAACTGCACCCTGAAATGCATTGCAATTTTTGTTACATCAGTCCTGCTGCCGGGTTGAGTGGGAAATAAAATCTGACTTCAAGCTGAGGTAATGGTTACAGCGTGGGGTTTGTGCTTGGTTACTGCTCATTTGAGTAAAGTCTGCAGCTATGAGCATTTTTGGACCTAGGTTAACGTTATTACTTTTCCTGCATGGAAGGTTGGAGTAAGAGGGAAGGATATTGTTGTCCTTGGTGTGGAGAAGAAGTCGGTGGCAAAGCTCCAGGATGAGAGGACTGTCCGGAAGATCTGTGCTCTGGATGACAATGTCTGCATGGCCTTTGCAGGTACCTGGTCCCTTCAGTTACTGGGGCACCCTTGGGTGTGTTTATGGAATCTGAGAACACAAAATACAAGGTGTGACTGGCTGAGAACTGTGGGAAGCGTGGTATTCCACAGTAGCTTATTCTTTTTTTTTTTTTATATGGAGAAATAGAGTGTCAGTGTCAATAATTGTTTTAAGGGGAGATCTGATTTAACTGACTTAAACAACAGGGTTTAGGTTCAGTGTGCAGGAATGAGAGACTCAGTTCTTTCTCCTGCCTTGCTGCCTTAGCCAAGGATCTGGGATATGCACAGGGGTGTTCACAACCTTGAGGGAAAATTCTCTCATGAAAACAAGGCTGTAGGTGAAAAATGGCAGCATTAGCTAAAAAGTAAAATAAGAATGAAATTTCTTTGAAATCTTTTCTTTAAAGGGCCACACACTTTTGTCAGCTAACATCATGCTGCTGTAGCCTCATTAACTAGATGAGGTTTGCTGGGCAGATGAAATTGGACTGCATGAGGAATAATGTCTGTGAACATAAGCATTGCACATTTGCTGGGATATGGAATGCTGTCAGTAATATTCCCATTACCTGGGTCAGAATTATGTGTGTCACCTAACTCAAAAATATAGAAGCTGTAAACTGAATCCTTTCATTATTTTTGTGCATTAGCCACTTTCTGCTGCCTTACAAATGCTCTTGCTCAGCAACCCTGAGAGTTTGAGCTCTGCTTTGATTTTCCCTTGCTGCTGACACTGACCCCGTGGGCCCTTTAGGGCCAGGTTGGAGTTCTGAGGTTTTTTCCTGACTCTGAGGCCACTCTGTCATTTCAGGGCTGACAGCTGATGCCAGGATAGTCATAAACAGAGCTCGGGTGGAGTGTCAGAGCCACAGGCTCACTGTGGAGGATCCTGTCACCGTGGAGTACATCACACGCTACATTGCCAGCCTGAAGCAGGTACCTGGGGCTGCACAGAGCTGCTCCAGATGTGCCCTGACCTGACACAGATGTTGTATGTGCTGTTATGTTAGCCTGTGGTATGCATAATGTACAATTAGGTGTGTGTACCACGTGGGACTGGAGTGTCACACGTGTAGCATGGAGTATCTGACACTTCTTCAAGCTGTGTAAATGTCTGTCCTCTGGCCTCACTGCACTTACCTGGTAAAAAACACATGGTGGGTGTTTATTGGGAATGTAGCAATGCAAAAGAACAACTGAGTGCTGTTTGAGTTTTTCCCCCCAAGATAAAGCAACTAATGCTTGTAAGGACTGCACAGTTCCATGTGTTCTGTCATCAGAACACCCTGCTCATCTCACTCCCACAACAGTGGGCCTGGGTTACTGGCTTTTCTTCATGGCTCCTGGTAGTTCTTCCTCCTGCAAAACCATTGCAGTGATGGGTAAGAGGGGAGCAAATTGCTGCAGTATTTAATATATTTTATGTTTGATAGTCATGAATCTAGAATTAATTGCAGCATGAAAATATGCCCAGTTGCATTCTGTGACAAAATTACTCATTTGCTAGTGTATTAAACTGATTTTCAGCCACTAGCGAGAATTAGAGAAAATTTAATTCACTTATGCACAGATGTGTTGAACAGTGGTAATGTGATTCCTTTAATAATTGCTAGTCTGTCAGAGCAAGGCACCACTTCCAAAGTTTCCCTCTGTTCCTTTATCCATCTCCCATTTGTGTCTGTCTTTCTGGCACATTGACCATTTCTCTCACACTGTTGCAAACACACCTGGCCCAGCCCGTGGTGCTGTGCGTGTCAGCCCTGCTGCTCCTGGTGTGTGACATGGCAGTGACTGCTGGCAGTGTCCCAGGAGGGCTGTGACATGGCTCCAGTGGAACCTGCTCTGGCAAGGAGCTGCCATGATTTCCTGTGGAATCAGTGCAAATCATTGGTGAAATATGGTGTTCAGCTGTCCTCCTGGTATTTTTTGGCACACTGGGGCCTGCAGCCGTGGCTCTAGCTGCCTCAGCACCACTCAGCAGGTGAGGAGGTGCTTCTGGAAGCTGTAACCAGGTGTGGGAACAGGGATTGGACAAGAACCATCTCTCACTCACCTGCCTTAGGGGCTCCATGAGATACAGAGTCCTGACTAATGGAGAGAGCCAGCTAAAAGCATTTCTAGTGGCTCTTCTGGTTGTAACTGCTGCAGAGTCTGCTGTGCAGCCTAGAAATGTTTCCAGACGTGCCTGAGTGTGTCCTTTGTGCTCAGAGGTACACGCAGAGCAACGGCCGCAGACCCTTCGGCATCTCCGCCCTCATCGTGGGCTTTGACTTCGATGGGACCCCGCGGCTGTACCAGACTGACCCCTCTGGCACCTACCATGCCTGGAAGGTGAGTGGATTCAGTCCCTGGTGCAAATGGGATATTGGTGTTAATGTCTCCTTTAAAGTGGGATTGGGGTAGAGGAGATCTCACTGGCCAGATGTTGCTGTCTCACAGCTGCAAAAATCCTTAATGTCAAATGTACTGAGAGTGGCCGTCTGCAGTTCAGCTTTCCCTGGGAAGTCTTGTCCTGCTTTCAAAAGAAAAACCCA
The DNA here is from genome assembly GCA_013396995.1 of Dicaeum eximium. Taxonomy (NCBI): domain Eukaryota; kingdom Metazoa; phylum Chordata; class Aves; order Passeriformes; family Dicaeidae; genus Dicaeum; species Dicaeum eximium. Next base: position 15,065 of record VWZP01005323.1, on the reverse strand, counting down.
AAACCAACCCACCCGTGCCAGATAACTGTCTGTGTGTGACAGATTATGCAGTTGTACAACTTTGTGTTTCTTTCTTACTCTGCAAATGAAATCTTTTCTAAATTCCCATTCATTTTTTTTCACCTTAACGTATCCAGGCTAATGCCATTGGCAGAGGAGCCAAATCTGTGCGTGAGTTCCTGGAGAAAAACTACACTGATGAGGCCATTGAAACAGATGATCTGACTATTAAACTTGTCATCAAGGCTCTTCTTGAGGTGAGGCTGTTTCACATCTCTTCTGTGGTTTTCCACTGTCCAGATTCACTTCTTAGATGTGAATATGGGAAAATATTTGTGGATGTCCTAAGGAAGTACTGCAAAGCATCTGTGAGAGCTGTTTACTGTAGGCTGTGGGTGTTGGATTGAATTCAAGGTTCAGAATATTTAGGGTAACAATTTCCCTAGTTTACACAGAGCTTACCAGCAGCTCTGGGGAGGAAAACAGACTTCAGTTCTGGGCATTAACACAAATGCACCAGAGATGTGCTAAAGCTCATGCTGAACATTTTATTTTTAATTGAAGTTTAAGATACAGGAAATAGCACAAGTCAGGTGGTGGGGCTGTGTTCTCCATCTGCCCAGGGCACTGGCACCACTGTGAAGACCCTTTTGAGAGTTAGGGCTGCTGGTGTTGAGAGCTAAGGAGTGATATACACCCCATCCATGTCTGTTCTCCTTCTAAGGAGACCTGAGAGGGCTGTTTGGGTGAATTCCTGGCCAGGCTCCTAAAGCTTCCCTCTGCCTCACGCAGGTGGTGCAGTCTGGTGGGAAGAACATCGAGCTGGCGGTCATGAGACGGGAGCAGCCGCTGAAGGTGAGGCTGATGTTTGCTTCTCTCCCCTTGAGCCTGTCTCTGATACTGTCCTTGTTGATCTGCCTCAACTTCCAGCCCTTAATCTCACATTTTGCACTGACAAATACTTCAGTTTATTCTTAGTGGCCAAGGAATGTTGTTGTGTCTGCAGCAGGTACCTGCTTCCAGATAAACAGCAGTTAATGTTCTTCCCATGGCAGAACTAGAATCACTTCCATGAATGTCTCTTAAGTTTATTGGTATCCTGAGGATCACCCATCTTTCTGTTTTAGATCCTAAACCCTGAAGAAATTGAGAAGTATGTGGCTGAAATTGAAAAGGAAAAGGAAGAAAATGAAAAGAAAAAACAGAAGAAAACATCATGATGACTGAAATGCACCCACTTAGCTGCTTCTTTTTAATTCAAGTGATGGGTTATTCTGTATAGACATGTAGGCATTCCAGTTACTCATACTGTGCTCTCTTGAGACCTACAATAAACCTACTGATTTTTTTTTAAAGCTGTTATTTAAAAAAAATCTGTCTGTTCCTTGGATTTTAATTACCCAGGATTATCTGGTTGGGTATAGAACAGCAGCAGTGACCCATTAAAGGACAGAGATGTAGCTTGCATTTTTTTCCCTGGACACTTCACTTTGTTTAATGGTTCTTTTCAGCACTGTCTCAGCTCTTAGCATGTCCCTTTTTTTTTACCTTAAGCAGCTGTCTTGGGGGTGGTGTTTTTATTCCCTAATGGGTATCTTTCAAGGTGAGAAGGCTGGGTGTGCCTTGCAGCAGCCTGTGACAGCAGCTGTGTTTTACTGCTAAAGGACAGGACAGAGATGGGTGCTGTGTTTTGGGGGTCAGCATGAGAATGTGCTGCTGCACACGCACATGCTCAGGGCAGAGGTGCATGACCTGCTGCTTCCAGGTCTGGTTCAGAGTAAAGCATTGCTGCTGTGATTCCCAGGGGATGATTTATGCACCAGGAGTTAAACAATAATTATAACAAGTGCTATAAACAACGGCATTGAAGCTCTTCTCCAGTTTCTCCTGTGATTTGCCCTCACACACTTCCTCTCTACTTCAAGAGCCGGGTTGAGCCATTTCCTCATTTCAGAGGAGCCTCAGGCTTCTCCTCACCTGAGCTCATACTCTCAAATCTCAGTACTTGAAGCACTACGAACAGGTGCTCCTTTATTGTAAAAGTTCTTGTATTTGTATCCACCAAGAGGGTAGAACCAAACTGCCCTTGGAAGCAGCTCTTCAGTCTGCTCTTGCACGCCCAGAGAGGGTGTGACAGGGCCAGAGCAGGGCTGGGGTGGCAGCAGGCACAGTGAGGATTGAATGAGGAGGCCCAGGAGGCTGCAAGAGGCAGCTCTGGTACTCGAGTCCCTGCCCAGGACATCGAGGGGCTCCTGGGCAGGGCTGTTCCAGGCACCAGAGCTCACAGTGCTGGGCTCTCACACACCCAGGAGCTGTTTACAGGGAAATGCTGCCCAGCAAAGTGTGGGCAGAGGATCCCACGGGAGTCAAGGACAGGGGAGCAGCAGTGCTGCTGCTGCTCAGGGACACATTAGAGCACATGAGCCAGAGGTTGTGGTCCTGGAGCACCAGGTTGTTTAATTTATCAGCCCTTGGGCTGGAACGTTGAAGTCGAAAAAGCTGCACTTGGTTCCCTTCTCAAGTCCCTACAATTGTTCCCACACACTGGGAGTTTTCCATGGCGAAGCTGGCAGGGCTGCAGCTGAGCCTGCAGAGCTCCTGGGGAAGAAGGGCTCACAGGTAACAAGCCCTGGGGCTGAGCCACAGCCACCAGTCTCACACATAGGAGCCAAGCCAGACTTGGCTCAGAGGCTGGGACACAAACTTCAGCAGTGTCAAGGATGTGCTTATGCCTGGGATCTGAAGCTTTACTGTGGAAACAAGGGAATTAATCCCACTCAACTAAAAAGGCACAGCTATATGTGAATAATGGTGGTTACACAGGAGCAGTGAGGATTTCTCCTCCCATCCTCTGCCAGGGCAGTGCAATTCCATCTCCACACTGAGAGCCACAGTGGCTGCTTTGCCAGCAGAGAAACTGGAGGCAGAGCAGCTCTCAGGCAGCCCTTGCAGCACAGCCCAGCTTCAAGGTGTGAGCCAGGTCCTGCAGCAGCAGCACTGGCTCCTGCCAGGCTCCTGAGGAACCCCACCAGCCCAGGGACTCCCCCCTCTGCAAGGGAGGAGTAACATAACCCTCACTAGGCTGAGTCCCAGCACGGGAGCCAGGGCAACAGGACAAGGTGCAGTGCCTGGATTTGGGTGTTTCAGCCCTTTTCCAATACTGTGTAACACTTCCAGGTTTGCCAGAGCTCTGGAGCCAGGTTTTCTCCAGCTTGGATGGGAGCCCTGCAAGGACACGTGCCAGAGGAGTTCCAGGGAGTGATGTTATGGAGCTATGTACAGAACAGAGGTGGAGGGAAACATTAAACATTTACATGTTTATTATAATTACAATTTACATTACTCCAAAGAGCAGCCCCACTGCTATGTTCTAATTCTCAGCAATAAAGTCCTACAAAAATAAATCCAAGCTTTTACAGTAACCTAGGTCAATGCATAACTAAAAAAACTTGAGCTATGTAAGGGGTTCAGTCATCAAGGTGCTTTTTCAACAAAATTCCCTACCAACCAAAAACGGGACACATGCCTATAGCAATTTAACCCACTTATTTCATGCAAACAAAGGTAACCCCTCCCTCCCAGCCCTCTCCCCACATACAGATTTTTAAAAACAAAAGAAAAACAACTAAACTATTTACAGTATGGGGGTATAGAGGAAAGAAATTAAACATGCCCATCTGTTAAGCTTCATTATATGGTCTCCCATCCCTAGTTGAATGAAAACATTCCAAAGAGTTCCACCACAGTCTACAGAGTACAGAGAACTGTTTGCATTTGGTGCTGCCTCCAGCGAGGTACAAACTGAGGCAAACAAGTCAGAGCTTCAGGTCTCCTTCCCAGACAGTCACTACTGCCAAAAACTCTGCACATGGGTGGGGACAGTCACTGCTCCCATCCTACGTGGTGTCCCCATGCTCCAGCCAGGAGCTCCAAGCCCCAGGCACTCCCAGCACCCTTCAGCTCAAGGCAGAGCCACGGTCCTGTGGTACCTCCAGCCCAGCACCACAAACAGCTGTACAGTCAGAAACACTACTACATGATCAACACTCCAGTATTCCCAAGTGACAATATACACAACTCCTCAGCACCAGGAATCCATTTCTTCAGATACCAAGTGCTACTTCACACCTGCTGCCGAGATCCGTGAGACCAGCAGCACCAAAGGATCCATTTGGTTACTCAGAACAAATTATAGCTGGTTTATTTCAAGTGAGCTTTGGTTCCATGTTAAAACAGCATGATTTCTCTTCTCCAGGGTTCAGAAAAGGAGTCTGACTTTGAGCTTAGACTATAGCAGCCTTGAGAGACCCAGAAAGAAGAACCTTGTAAGTTAGTCTGCATTTGAAAAACACAAACAAAAAGAAAAGACACCCTGAAGAAGGTACCCCTGAACACATTCCCCTCTTCAAAAAAATATTCCAGCAGACAGTGGCTGGTCCAAAGTAAGTCCAAAATATAAGCAGTAGTACATGAAATTCTGTCATTTGAGCTGAGACAGTAAACAATATGAACCAGTTTCCCACATTAGTGCAGCAGTTGGTTGTTTTCTTTCTATATACAGTTTCATCCTCTCAGGAGAGATGTTTGAACCTATTCAGAAAAGAGGTAGAATTAGATTTGATATTTATGGGGTTCTTCTCCCAAGAAGGAAAATAGCAAAGCTCACACCCCTGTATCAGCTGAAATGTTTAGTTAGAAACCAAAAGCTGCTTGCTTAAGCTGAGCCTTTTCTCAGACAGGCAAGACCAAGAAATCAACAGAACAATCAGCATGTTGAACCATTCCTATCTCCTTCTACCCTTTAGAAATATCCAACAGATCCAATAAGGAACAATTCTTGATGTATCCATGAGACTGGAGGGCAAAACAGGCTGCACAGACAGTTCAGGCAAGGAGTAAGATACAAACCTGGCTCAGAGAGAGTATTTACTCTTGTCTCTGAAGTTACACTCTGCCAGTACCAGCTCTGTGAGTGGGTTGGTTTCTCCTTGCTGCTCCACTCCCCCTTCCACCTCGAAATCCACCTCGAAAGCTGCGGCCACGAAGGAACCGCCCGGACACCCCAAAGGTCTCAGTGTTGAGCTTCCTTTCCTCAGCCCACGTGGTGCGCCTGGAACTGAACAAGGCTGAGTTCAGGATGAACACAAACATTAAAGAACCACCAGCTCACTCAGAGAGGAAGCCTCAAACCCCTCATTTTGTTGAGCTGCACTGCAACAAGCACCAGCTGCAGTGTACCTGCTCTAAGCCAGCCCCTCTGCAGCCAGAGTCAAGGGAATCCCTCAGGCTGACACTAAAGGGATGTCTCATTTCTCCAGACACCTGGTAACATCAGTGGTGGCAGTGAAAGCTGAAGCCTTCCCTTGATATTCCCAGCATTCACCCTAATGCACTTCCACAGCCAGAGCTGACCTCTCTGCCCCAGCTCCAAGCTTAGCTCACTCCTGTCTGGCAGCTGCACCTTCAGTACAGCATGACCCTGATGCCTCCTCTCCCACAAGCCAGATAAGGAATTTGTTTAAAATCAATGGGTTCAAAGTCAGTACTGGGAAACAAATGGAAACTCCTCTATCATAGTTTAGGCAAGTGTATCATATCAGCTGAAATGCTTTTTGTTTGATCCCACTGCATGAAGCTTGGTTCACATCACTTGTCAGCCACCAAATGCATGGCAATATTCCCTGTATAAAGCCTATTCTAAAATTTTTAAATAATTAAACCATGTCACATAGATTACATCTGAAACTTTATGCCTAAAATTCCATTTAAAAACCAAGCTTTTAAAAAACACTCACCTAGATTTCAGTTCTGAAGAAATGTTGTCAAAGAAAGACTTGGATTTATCATAATAGCAGTTGGGCCCCAGCAGGTCCTCCTCTGCATTACCATCATTGTTTTGGGTTGCCACTCCAGGGTCCCCTTTTTCTTCCCCCGTCTCTGCTTTGTCATCTGAAGATAATGAAATGTATTACACTTCCTTGAGGCACACACTGCAGAGCCATCTGTTCTCTTGCTCCCTCAAACAAGATTTGAGATGCAACCATGCAGTTTCTCAGAACCAGTTTGTCTATGCAGTGTTTACTACTAGCTCAGCAATTCATATTTAATGAAGGCACAAACCTTTAAAGTTTAGCTTCTTCTTGAATTCTTTATCAAGTTCCTCTCTGTTGAACTGTGCATTTGCACTTTCAAAGTCAAAGTCACCTTCAAACTTTATTGTATTTTCCTTCACAGTAGTTGGTCTGTTTTGTCCTCTAGAACGGTTTCTGGTTCTCCTGTTTCCTGAAAGCAGGAGAGTTTAAACACTTGGTAACGCACAGGGAGGTTACATGACTTGCTCAAGACCAGAGGAAACCAGGGACAGAACTCAGGAGTTTCTGGCTTCCAGTCCTGTGGTTAGGCCACACCTCTTTGAAAGCAACTTCTGATTTTGGCTGTAGAAGACACATTACAGCAACACTTTAACTTTCTGAGCAGCATTCCTGGATGTCAATCTTACCACTAAGACAGAGTGCACCAAACTTCCCTTCCAGTGTGCAGAGAGGAAGTCAGAACAAGCACTACAGCAAGAAAAGCTGAGGGAGGTGGGGAAAATTATCTGTCTGCTCTTCACCTGCAAACACAGCACTGTAATTAGCCTAAAACCCATCTTGATAGCAAAGAGGAGGTCTCAGAAAATCCAGAAAAATACTCATCTACCCACAAAGGGAGCTTGTACTCTACTCTGTCTAGTTTCTGGTTTCCAATTGGGATGCTATCCACTCCTTTTTGGAAAAGCTATATAACCCATTCTACACACTAATTAATTTGAAGGCCCAGGAGTCTGAAGTGTTGTTTCCTGTCCTTTCTCATTTTACTTGGGCAGAAACTTCTTTGAATTTCACCTTCTTCTGGCCCATGCTTGTACTGCCACTTTGGAATAAGAATTCTGCTCTATGGAGCATTGCATAGCTCCTCTCTGTTATGAAAGCTCTGGAGAGTCTCAAACAGGCTGCCTCTCCTGGTAAAAATACTTGAGGTTTCAGAGAAATCCAGTTGCTGCTGCCAAGTCACAGCATTGATTTTTATGACATACCTTTAACTTTCTAGAAAAGGTACTAGAACTCTGTACCTGGAATGTTCTGAACTTCTGTGACTCCAGAAGCTATTTTGTTAGGGAAGCATCTCTGGATGCCCACAGCTTTCTCTCAATCTTGTGTCAGTTAATCCTTCACTGAAGTTAACACCACTTGCCTTCACAGGCTGTTGCGACTGTTTAGAGTCAGCTTAACCTACCCGATCTTCTCCTTTGAGGTCTTCTGTTTTCATCATTCACCTGTCCTTGGGTTTGCACAGGTGCTGCCTGAACTGTATCTACTGAACAAGAAGGATAAACTTTAAAGGAGCACAAGAGCAATCCCCAAGCAGCTCGGTGTTGCAGTGCACCTTGGAAGGCTGCTCCAGCCCGGCGCTCCGGGCTGAGGCGCTGTGTACGTACCGCTGGCTTTGCTGCTGGCCTGCGGGGCCTGCCGGGCGCTGCGCGGAATCCCTGGAGTCACCTTCACTGGGGGCAGCTTTTGGGAATTCATGCTGTCAACTGGGCCAGTCTGGACAGCCTGCTCTACCATGGGGCTTTTGCGGACTGGGTGAACAGAAGGAAAGCCAGCACCTGGAAAAGATCCCAATGACTAAGTGCCTCTCGGAAAATGCGCCAACAGCGTTCAAACCCTGCCCACATCTAGGGAGAAACCGTTTGGTCAAGAATGACTCAAAGCCTTGAGTGTGCATCATTACAGGCCAAGTTTAAGTGGCACCAGGTAAGGCACCACTGCCATACAAGTCATGGCTCTCACATCCAGAGCCTCAGTTTCAGGAAATATACCCATGTATTTCTTAAATCAAGTTAAACAAACATTTAACAACCAAACCAAGTCAGTCTCTCAGACAGTTTATACCAAAATCTAATTTCTACTTAATGCAGGATTCTACTTAACATGGTAACTTTAAATCTGAAACAAAAATTCATCATTTTGAAACTGTTCAAGAAAGTTACCCCACTTTGTCAAAAAAATTTCGCAGCAAAAGCTTAAGCACCTCAGCTATATCCCCTTTTGTAAGCCGCTTTTAGAAGTCCTTCAACTTCATTGCTTATTGTTAGAGCTTTCAGACAAAGAAAACCTGAAACCAGACCAGGATCTCAAAGTTACCCTTTTAAATTCCTTCTTGGTCAAGGCCAAAGTGTTACCAAGACTTCTGTTGCTCTTCCATCCAGGCTTATTTATTCACACTACAAAACACGTAAATACTTTTCATGGTTTGGTATACCTTACACCAATTATATTAAAAAGTGACAGTCTTCAGTACTCAGAAGAAACACTGCATTCTAGGTTTAATTAGAAGGTTTGGAGTACTAGAGGTTCATGTAGTTATGCATAAGAACTGCTTGGAAGCAAACTTTAACTGAATATATTAAAAGAGCAAGAAAAGTGAAAAGCTGAAGAGTTCACACAAACCAAGCCACTGACACTTCTGGGTCACCCAAGTCCACATGAGATATACCCAGTAGGTTACATCATGCAGGTTCCCAGTTAATGTACACCTGGAAAACTTGCAAGGAAGACAGACATATCCTAAGGATTATTTGAGTAGGACAAAGCTGATGTGCAAATTTAACATGAGAAGGGTTCAAAGTTTAGCCAGAGTATTGAGAAACTATATACAGATAGATGGCCAAAAGCAGAGAGTAAGTAAAAAGCTTCATGCCAACACAAGCATACATGCTTAAGCTAAAACCAGATGAAACTAATTATCATGTTTAAATGCAGGCTGAACCTGGTCACCCTGCCCTGAGGAAGGTCAGTCTGGTACCTCAACTCAGCCTTCTTTAAAGGTTTTACACACAGAAGCAAGCACCCAGAACTGTGTAATCTGTGCTACTCAGGACTCAGGAATTGCTTACTGTTAGTCATGCTTTACTAACTGGGAGTCTGGACAAGGTACAATGCCCCATCATGCATGAAATCTACCCTGATGTTTCCTCAATTACAGAAAATACTTCCAAATTTTTGATCAGCCTAAGTCTCCAACCACAAGGCCACCCACAATTTAAGCAGTGTGCTTCTTTTTCCAGAAGGGCTGACCAATTCCTCACCCAAACCCTATGGCGACACATGCTCCTGGACAGGAGGCAGCACATTAGCATCTCTAAACTTCATCCTTCTCCTGATACTTACACAAGAGGATCCACTGTCCTGGACTTTTTCTTTCTCCTGTCCCTCTAATTGATACTTCTAGAACAGGAGGAATCATACTTCATGTAATGAAAGGCAAAAAAAGCTGAGAACAAACTAGTTCTACTGGCATTACCCATATAAACACTATCATTCTAGGAGGGGTTAACAAGAACAGAGTGTTTGCAAGTGCCATGCAGTTCTTCCAAATATTTGGAGTCCTCAAACTGCTGTTACCCTTGGAAGAGAGCTGATGGGGCTCTGAAGACATGTCAGGCTCTGAAACAGGTTGTGGAGACGGAGAAGAACTAGGGCTGGAAGCAGCTGCTGATGCTGGAGGGCTTACCAATTTCTCTAAAGAGATAGAGGAAAGAAGAGAGAGCAGAGATACATGGATAAGATACAAGGTAGTGAAACATCTGAAGGACTTGGAAAGAGATACAAGATTCTCTAGAACAGCATTAGAGCAGCTTATTTACAGCCCTCTCTGGAAATAAAAATTCTTTTTACATGTGATGGGAGGTGTGTTAGGTTAGAAATGAACTGGCCTCAACTGTCAGGTAGTCCCATTAATTTAAGAAAGAAACTTCAGCTATTTAGTTTGTTTCTTTTATGTGCATGTGTGCACTTGCAAGTGAAACATAGGCCTCCTTGTAGTAAAACCATTGCACAAAGTTGTGAGCTGCTTATTCACTGCTCCTTGCAGCCTGACACTTGGCAAGGAGTTTGCTGTTAGTTATTGCAATTTGCTTTCACAGCAGCTGTGTACAAGGCCATCCCTTTATTCTAGCAAGTAAAGTTTGTACTTACCTAAACCTAAGGAAGCTGCATACTGCTGGCTAAGCAAAGAGCTGGCAGCAAGCTGGCTGTAAGGTGGCATACCTCTAAACGGGCTGTAAGGCACATGTGGCTGAAAGGATGATGTAGAGGCAGAGCCCAGTGAAGACTGTAACAAGACAAAGTACATTTCCATTTACAGTGTCCAGAAGTCAACTTGCTGTGGCAGTGATTCTTTACTTCATGTACAGCATTACTAAAGCTTAAGTAAATTCTGAGAAGGGTTAGTTTACCTCTTTATGATTTTCCTGCATTCTCAGCTAGATCTGGCTTTCGTTGACTGAAGTCTTAATGCTTCTGCTACTTTAAACATTACAACAAAATTCAGGATGCTTTAAATAATCTGAAGATTCCTGGAGACACTGACTTGCCTTCATTTCTATAAGTTTTTACCAAAATGCAGTCCTTCAACGCCAATTTTATCTCAGCTTTTTATCAACACTTCAGGCTAACTTACTTGGACAATGGCAGGATCTTGTGGCAGAGTATGCTGAGCTTTTGGAGGTTCACAGACAGTGATGTCTTTGATGTCACTTCCTCGAAAAATAATGTACTCATAGATTTCTTCTCTGGGAGGAGCTGGTCTGTCTGTGGGCCGGTCCTCGGTCCCGAAGGATCGCACTGGAGCATGGGAACAGTGACATTAGTGCAGTGCTGCCCCTGCAGTGTTGTGCAAGCTCAGATTTATGCAATTAAAAAGTACTCCTGCAACACTTGCTATTTGTAACAACAACAACAACAGTTACTTCCAGAACCCTCAATCTCCTTCTCACACACATCTGTTCCCTCAAATGCCAACTTTTTCAGCAGCCTGTATAAACAGTTTTGTTTACATCAAGCTGTGAAGGTAAAGACCATAGACCAGCTGGAGTGAAGAATCCTACTCCAATCCCAAGGACTTCCCCACAGTGCTGTACTCTCCTTCCCTCCACAGCAGCTGTCCCATGCAGGCATTCAGCTCCAGACAACTGCACCAGACCACAGGGGAGGCCCCTGAAGCAGCAGGGGGAAGTCTTAAAAGGCTTTAGAGCTCAAATCTGCACCTTTGTTTTCATACATTTATTATGCACCTAGAGGTAGTTTTATTGATGATAAAAACTTCCTATTAAGATTCCCTCTCTACTCCAATGTCACTATTTTTATGATTAATGTGACTCCAAAGCAACCCATCAGTGATAAATCTAAGATCTGAGTGCTTAGGGAGGCTTTACTGAGTGCCAGCTACCAGAATACTTGAACAGACACTAACCAACAATGTCACACATTAGAGTAGGGAAAAAAAAAAACTTCAGCTGACTGTGGCAAGTACTAGGTAGAAGCATAAATTAATTTGAGCCATTAAGGGAGAAGAGGTCAGACTGGATTATTGGCAGAGGAAAACAGCACAGTTACATCAGACACTGACAGGTAAAAGCTTGAAATTTCAGCCACAAGTTACAGAAACTCCCAAGTTCACTGGTGTGGCTGCTTTCTGTCTTTGACAGGCACTCCCAGCTCAGATCAGTACCAGCACATACTGGCTTGATACACATTTTCTGCCAGTGGGAGAATTCTGTATTGGAATTCCCTGAATTGCTTCTAAGACGTTATCACAGAAGTACTGAAACACCTCCACCAGGACATGCCACTCTTCTTGTCACATGGACGGGGGCACCATATCCTCCCAGGAAAAAGAGCACCAAAAGTGGATGCACTGAGCCCCAGTGCTGAGCATCCCTGGCACACCATGCTGCTTCTAACTTAGGAGGAGTGTTGGCAGTTGTAGGCAGGGATACTCAAGAGTCCTGCTCCAGGGTGTATGCAGGTGGTTCACCTCACACCAGGCAGCACTTAGTGCACAAAAGGCCTTCACCCCTGTTAACACACAGGTGAGCTCCCAAGGGGCAGGTGAATGCCACAATGTCCCTATCACACTGCTCAGCACCTCAGTTTGCACCTCATGGGAAGGGAATTTTCACTGGTACAAGGACAAGCTGTCAGTCACTTCCTTTCAATGGCCATCTTCTATGAGTTCCTAGGGTAAACAACCTCTCCAAGTTATTTTAGATCTCCAGCTGCTGTTTGATCATATTACAGCTGTAACCCAGTCAACCAGAAGCAGATTATAAACTGAAAGCAATGCTTGTAGCCTTTTGGACATGAACTGTACTACTGATCTCTGTTCAAAATGAGATTATTACAGCTCATGGCAAGATGTACTAAAGGTATCCAGGGGCTCCTGCAGGATCCCACAGCTAACTTGGAAAGCACCATGATCAGCCCATCAACTTCCACATGGACAAACACATGACCTGCAAAGCCCAAAGCTGCCCAGGCAGCCCCTCAGTTGGCTGGTCCCGAGGCTGCTAACAAAAAAGTGGAAAGCCAAGCCCTTGTTGTAGACAAAACAGGGCTGTAGGAGTTGACCTTGCCTATCCATGCACCTGAGGTGTTTAACTGTTTCTAGCACAGCACAAAGTGCAGCTTAAAGTTCCTGTGGAGGTGGGAAGGGCTGTCTCTCATGAAGTTACTGACTATTGCTTACAGATGAACAGGAAATCAATCCCACAGCACTGCAGCTCCTAGTTTACAACACAGTTCCTCATGTAGGGCTGTTGAGCTTAAGCACTGAAGGGGTAGGAAGCACAGCAAGACTGACTAGGTGACTGGAAAGCAGAGCTTAAGTGGATAGTTTTTGTTTAAGAACTCCAATTTCTTCAGACTTCTACTTCAGAAGGAGTAAACTCCTGGCCTTCACAGCTAAGAGGACAGCAGTGAGCTTAAACTTCCTTTGTTTGCAATTTAAGTTTAGCCTCTAGCAAAACAGACAACTTTCTTGTAGTGATTAATTAAGCCCATGGAATCTCCAGCATTTAAGATTCTGTGCACATATTGAGGTTTAACAAATATAAATCAATTGAAGTCAGCCTAGCTTCAAGCGAGAGGCTGAACCAGATTTCTTCCTGAGGTCTCTTTCAATTTAAATTTTTCTTTATGAATGATAGAACCAAAGAGAAGGGCACTTGCATTGCACGTAGAAGTGTTTAAACAGTGGCATCCAGGGCTTAACAACAGTTTACCTGCAGTCTGGACAGCTTCAACAGCGTGTCAGTAATTCATGGCCCTTCTAATGCCTCTGAGACCAAGTCTTTTAAACCACTGACTCCACACACGGGGTTGATACTGCTGTGACTTCAACATTGTTGCTACATTTGTAATTCTACGGCTAATTTTGCTTTGCTATAAAGTCTCTAAATTTGAAAAACCCCCCTGAGCTACAATGAAAAGCAGGGTTTGTGATGTAAAGTTTATAGAGCAGCTCTTTAGGTGGGGAAAAATGTATTCTCCACCTACTGCAACAACTACTTCTTAGGCGTTCCAGTTCATCAAAACTGAATACTGAGAGACCAATAAATACAAGAACTGTCAAAAATCTTATCCAGAGCATATACTTACTCACATCATAAAGCACTTTAATCACTTATGCCTTTGAAACACACCAGCTCTGAAGTAGCAAGTACTATGTGTAAGGCAGAGCTATGTAAGGAACCATTCTACTTGCTGCTGGGTCAAGGTGAAGACCTTTCTGCACCTACAGGACAGGAACTGCATCCTTCCACTAACCTGTCAAGTACTTTGAGCCAAGCACTCACACAAACAGCTCCATTTGTGCATTTAAGTAAACGGCTACGTTCCTAGAGAAAAAGCAAATTTGAGACAACTCACATTTTTAATTTCAGGAAACACTCTAATGGGTGTCAAATAATGTCCAGAATCATCTAAACATCATTATGCTGGGTAAACACTGGGGCACAGGCTGCCTTGCGGGTAGTTGTGAATCTGGCAAGTCAGTGCCTCCTGCCAGCAAACAGCCTTTCAAAACAAAAGGTGTTTGTTTTGTGGACAACCCCGATGGCTGGCTGCAGGCAATGAAGAACGTGTGAACTTCCCAGAACAAGGAAGGACAAAACTCAAGGAAAGAAAACACCGATGCACATTAGATGAAGTAGCCAAGCTGGACTTGAAAAGCAGTACAGGAGTAAGTTCATGTTTGAGGGAGTAAACAAGACAGGACAGGTTTTACTGAGATGAAATACAGGAGTTCCCAGTACAGGTGACAACTGAACCCAAATGACACTGTTTCAAAGATAATAATCAGTATTTCTACAGGGAAACGAAATGCAAAGCCTCGCTGAGAAGCCAGCAAGGTCGGCGAGTCAGCCCCAAGTGCAGGTGCCCCACAGCGCTCTGTGCAGCAGCTCCCACCCTCCTCACCTGAGCAGAGTCCGGTTATCGATCACGGAAGGAACAAAGACACAACAACACCAACTGTTTTCCTCAGCGCCGGCCTGGGGCTCTCCTCGAGCCCAACACCGACACACGGCCGGGCACAGCCGAGAGAGGGGAACCGAACCACGCGCAGCGGTACCGAGCGTCACCTCCCCGCTCCTGACAATGGCAAGAGGAGCCGGCGCTGCCGGCAGCGCTTCTCGCCACGAACTCCCGGGGAGAGCCGAGGGCTGCTGCTCAGCATCCCGGGCCCTGCCCGCCCCTCCGGCACGGCCCCTGTCAGTGCTGACTCACGGAGAGCGGCAGCGCTCCGGACCCGGGACTCCGGCCCCGCCGCAGCCCCGCGGGGCGGGCGGGCCCCGGCCGCGCTCATTGTTCACGGCACGGCGGCC
>VWZP01005320.1:34680-63686 GCA_013396995.1 Dicaeum eximium | reverse complement strand
TTTTTTTCGGAGGAGCTGGACATACAGGCTGGAGGGGCTGGAGCAGGGCAGGGAGAGCAGCAGGGTGCTCTGGGCAGGGTCATTCCATGCCTGGAAGGGTTTGGCTACAAGCTGGTGAAATCCTCCAGATTTGTGGGGTTTCTCCTTTCTTAGATGTTCCCATTGCTGAAACTATTTGATCACTCATATTTTCACCATTTCCTTTGCCCAGAATGGGGACTGTGGCTTTTACTCAAAGAGGTTAAACCTGGTTTTGTTTCCATAAAATGTTTCTTGTGAGACAAACTGCAGTGTTAGGGTTAACCCCTGTGAAACCCAGCCTTCCTTTCTGCTCCTTCCACAGCATCTCTTGTCCTTTCTCTCCAAAGGCTGTTGGGAATTCCTCAAACTACAACAGATTTGAGGTTGCTGCTTTTCCCTCCAGCACTCTTCTCTCTTTCACCCTGTGGGTTCTGTGCCTGCTCCTGTGTCACCCACCATGTGTGTTTATGCACTGAGTATTTAATGTCTGTTCCCTCTGCCCTTTCCCTTTGAATTCTGAGGGAAATTTTGTCTGAAATTCTCTCATTTCACTGCTGCTTACCTGTCTGGACCACATAAAGCATAAAGCTTTAGGTATCAGGAGGTGCAGGAAGAGAGTTTGCTGTTCATGTAGTTCATCCAGCTGTTAGCTCTGATGAAACAACAAAAATTGTAAATCCTCCCTAATCATACAGATTTTTGGGTGTTTAATGCTTCTTAGTGTTAGTATTTATTGGAAAGATTGAAGTTAAGGCTCTCAGTGAGCTGCCTGTGGTGTTTTCTTCCAGTAAGAGCATCACGAGATCTCCCTAATTAGGTTCAAATATCTGGGTCACTTCCCATTACCTGTATTAATTCCCTGCTCACTTTTGATAGTTTTCCCACTTTTTTGGGAGAGGAGGAGAAAAAAGAAATGTGTGTGGAAAGATCAAACTAAGGGTGGAGCTGCCGCAGGCACAGGCCATGTGCTAATGGATTTGTGGGTGAGCCTTTTCTGGCATTTTGGGTCCTGTTTGTGTGTGCAAACAAGATTCCTTCTGTTTTCCACCCCTCACTGGGCTGGTGGATCCAAAATCCAAACCAGACAGAGTTCCCCTCTCTCAGATAATCTTAAGCTTTGTGAGTTGTTGGTTCAGGGATTTAAATAATTTCTTTAAGATTTTAAAGCTGATAAACATCAGGGGCAGCTCCTGGATTTTATAGCTGTGGTTTTTATTCTCTTGATTATGAGATTTGTGTGTCAGATGGGGTTCATTCCTCTTCCTATAGCAGATTTTCAAAGCTGGGCAGCAGGAACAGGAAATGGATATCTTCGAAAAAGAGGCTGGAGCCAGGGGGTTTGGTCTCTTCTCCCAGGTAACAAGGGATGGGACAAGAGGAAACACCCTCAAGCTGTGCCAGTGGAGGTTTAGGTTGGATGTTGGGAAAATTTCTCATGGAAAGGGCACTGTGGCTGAAGTGTGTCAGTGTGCCTTCATCTCAAACCTTCTCTTCAAAAACATTCCCACTTTTTCTCCCTAGGGATGTCTGCATTCTTTTATCCCTGCTTAACAAGTTGCTGGCTGGGAATGTGGCACCTCTGTGGATTTGGTTCTTATCACCAGTTTTTGAGGTCTCTGCAGAACAGAAGCAGCTTGGACAACCAGAGCACCAGTGCCTGGACTCTCCAGATAAGAAAATGGAGGAAAATCAGAAGTCTAGGATAAGAAATGCTTTCTGAGCCTCTGTCTTATCCAGAGAGACCACATTTCAGTGCACTTCAAAGTGCTGTTAAAATCCTGCGGCTTTAGACCTGGCCCCCAGAAATTCATAAACATGACGAGCATTTAGACTGAGGCATCTGTTAAAACTTGTCAGCTTCTTGCCCCTGCTCTTTGCACTGAAGAGTTGCTACAAATGTCCCTCAGAGAAATCACCTTCTAATCTCTATCCTAAAATTAATCACAGAGGTTTTTCCTCCATGCCAGCTGTGGCCTTCAACAGCAGCAGAGATCTTCTTCCTCCTCCTCATTGTTTTGCCTGCTTTTTCTAGAACTGACCTAATTACTGGATTCCTCTGTTATTGCTTCCCTAACCCAAATTGCTTTGCTTCCCCAATTGCTGCAGTTCCATCCAGGAATAGTGAATTCAACCTGGGAATGCTGGGCAGGGGACAAAACCTTCAGACATGAGGCTTTGCCACTGTTTTGCTCAAGAGTGTTGAACACAGCTGTCTCTCCTGGAATGGCTTTGCCTGGTAAATCACAGAATCATGGAATGGCTTGGGTTGGAATGGACCTTAAAGCTCATCCCTTTCCACCCCCTGCCATGGGCAGAGAGGCCTTCCACGAGCCCAGGTGGGTCCAAGCCCCAATGTCCAACCTGGCTTTGGACACTTCCAGGGATCCAGGGGCAGCCACAGCTTTTGTGGGCATCCTCCCCAGCCTCACAGGATCATGGCATCTCCTTTGTGTCTCCTCAGGGCTGTGTCTTGTTGGGGTTTAGGACAGAGTATTGCATCCAAGTCACCTTGTCCCCTCTCTCCTGACTGCCAGGATGTGGTGCCAGAGGCTGGCGTGGCTGCTCCGAGGGTGGCATGGGAACACCAGACGCTGCTGGCGGTGGCTGCCCCGGGAC
Organism: Dicaeum eximium; assembly: GCA_013396995.1. Lineage (NCBI taxonomy): Eukaryota > Metazoa > Chordata > Aves > Passeriformes > Dicaeidae > Dicaeum > Dicaeum eximium. The sequence continues at coordinate 61,049 of VWZP01005320.1, read as the reverse complement.
CCCGGGCCCATCCTGGCTGCCCCAGCACGCTGCCACCCCACGGCCCCGGTGTCCCCCCACTGTGCCTGGCAGCTGCACAGGGACCATCTCGGTAGGTGTGCTGGGTGTGGGTGCTCCTGCTCTGCCTGGGGACAGCAGGGAGGGTTTCCACCCTTGTTCCCTGGAATGATGTATGTTCTCCTTCTGAAATAGCCTGCATTAGAGGGATGCACACTGGGGGTTGTTTCAAGTTCCCTGCTGGAGTTCCCAAAGGCAGGATGGAGCAGCCTTGTCTTCTATGATAAGTGAGGCACTGCTATATAAGTAATCAAATCCAGGGACTCCTGAACAAAAACTGTCTGAGCCTTGCCCAGTCAGGCACCATTTTCTGTGCCACGCTCAGGCTCTCCCTGGCAGAGCCCCCCTCAGCTCTGGTGTGTGCCCACCTCTGCTGCCCACCTTGTGCAGGGTGTTGGCAGCTGAGGCCAGTGAGTTCTCAGTACTCCGAGTCTTGCAAGTCTCTGAGTACTTTCAAGCAAAGGGAATTGCTCAGCATTTTACACAGTGGCTCCAAACCAAAGCAGCCAGGCCTTTGATAAGATCTCCTGCCAGGTCTTCCTCATGTAACAATTTACATCAAGGGGTACCACTGCATCCCCTGTAATTGGGATGATAAGGTGTGGGCTCTAGGCTTCAGTTCTTGGCTTTATTTGTCCTCCCTGTTGCCCCAAAGCCTCCTCTGCTCCCATCCCTGGCAGAGCTGACGTACGGGAGCACCGTCATGCGCCTGGATTTTGTGTGGCTGCGGGACCACTGCCGCTCTGCCTCCTGCTACAACACCAAGACCAACCAGCGCAGCCTGGACACGGCCAGCGTGGACCTGGCCATCCGGCCCCAGGCTGTGAGGGTGGACGAGACCACACTGTTCCTCACCTGTGAGTCCTGAATGCCTGTGCCCTCCTGTGCCTGCTGATGCCTCCCACTTTGCGGGGAGAGGGCAGCATTACCCCCAGATCTGCCTGTCTGGGAAGATACTGAGCTGTGAGCAGGTTTTAAACACTGCTCACTGTAAACACACCTCTGCATCAAAGTGGTGTGGTTTTCCTGCCCCAGCCCCTTTTGTGTGTGTGTGCGGTGTCTAGGTTGGTCAAACTCCTCCAGCAGTGCAGGTGGTAAACAGATGGGGCATGACACAGTTGCTTCTCTTTTCCTTCTCTGTCCTGTGTGAGCAGCTGTCAGCCCTGCTCACTATGCCTGTTTTCTGTCCTTTCTCCTCACTTCCCCAGCTGCTTTCTTCTTTTGGTGAGGCTTACCTTTATTTGAAGGCTTAACTTCAGAGCTTTGATTGTCCTTGGAGGCCTGTCAACAAAAGCCAAAACCACTGCAGATGCAACAGTTGGATGGGAATTTGAAGAGGGTTGCAGCAGCTGCCTTGAATTTGGAGTTCTGGCAGCAGTGACAGGACCTTTAGGACTCGTGGCCTTTCAGGTCATATTTTGGGTGGCAGCAGGGTGCAAAGAGCCCATCTCCAGACAGGTGATAAGGGTGAAGCCTGTTCTGCGCTGACAGGTGCCATGATCTCGGGCTGGTCAGTGGGATTTTGGTGACGCTGCCCTTGTCCCTGTGCCAGGGCCAGATGGACACGTGACACGGTACGGGCTGGAGTGGCTGGCAAGGAACAGCTACGAGGGGCAGAAGCAGCAGATCATGCACCCCCGGATCCTCTGGAATGCTGAGATCTACCAGCAAGCCCAGGTCCCCTCCATTGACTGCCGGAGCTTCCTGGAGACAGACGAAGGTCTGAAGGAATTCCTGCAGAACTTCTTGTTGTACGGGATTGCTTTTGTGGAGAATGTCACTCCCACCAAAGAGGACACGGAAATCTTGGCAGAGAGGATCAGCATAATCAGGTATCTGGAATATCCTGGGAAGGGTAAACTTCTTTCTGTTTGGAAAGCTGTTGCCTCCTTGTCCTGTATTTTGTGTGGCATGGCCTGGTTTGCAGACAAATGCTCTGGCTGCTCCCCTTGACCTGGGATGGAGGATCCCACTGTAGGATCCACCCCCCTTTATTGGGAGAATCACTCAGTTATTGAGCTGTCCCCAGAGCATGCGATGACTTTTGTGACAGTGGGACTGTGCAGAGAGGAGGGACTGAAGCAAGTGGCTGGCTGGGAAGAGCAGAGCTTTGCAAGGAGAGACGTTTCCTGTTATGACTTGTGGGGTCACAAGGGCAGCCTGGCCCTGGGAGCCAGGGAGATCAAAAACCAGTTGGAGCTCTTGCTAGAGAAAAGCAGTGAGAGGTGTTGGTGCTGGGTTTGTGTAAAGCACCACCAGCATGGCAGGCTAGGGGCTGAGCTTGGGGCTTTATCCAAGGTACAGAAACAATTTGATTTGCCTGGGGCTGTTGGAAAAGGAGGGATTCCTGTTAACAAACAGTCCCTCCAAATAGAAACAAGGGGCTCCAGGGAATATCCAGCCAGCTTTTGTCTCCAGGCACCCTCGCCCTGTAGCCCCTGAGTGCTGTTTGGCCTTGCCTGGTGTCCCTTCCCTCCTGTGCATGTTGGAGGGGGGAGGTAGTGAAAACAGGATTCTGGGAACAAGAAATGGAATTATTGGGCAACCCTGTGTGGATACAAGTAAGGGCTGGCTGCACTTAGGCAACTCCTTGTGTCACTTCCATGACTGGGAATGATGGTTGGTGTGGAAACATCAGTGTTTGTGAAGAGGAAGACTCATCACCAGCCTTATGGGGAGGAAAAAGAGGAGCTGAACACCAGAAGAGGGATTAGAAGCACCATCCCTGACAATCTGAATTTTGTGAAGTTGTTCTGCTTTAATGACTTTGTGCATGGGACAGAGGGGAATAATTCAAATGTAGGGGAGGATGTTCCTTACCCAGACACTGACCTATGATAACTGCCCATCTCTTTTCCAGGGAGACCATTTATGGCAGGATGTGGTACTTCACCTCTGACTTCTCCCGGGGAGACACAGCCTACACCAAGCTAGCACTGGACCGGCACACGGACACCACCTACTTCCAGGAGCCCTGCGGGTACGTGCTGCTGCAGGAACACCTGCCACTATCCCAGGTTACTCAAAACCCCATCCAGCCTGTCCTTGGACACTTCCAGGAATGGGGCAGCCATAGCCCCTCTGGGTTTGGATTTCGGGTGACATGGCCTTCATCCTGCAGCTCCTGAAGTCTCCCAGACTTGTGTCACTAGGTCTGGGAAGCAGCACAGGCAGTTTACTGCCTCCTCACCCAGCAAAACATGTGGGATTGGGTCTGGATAAGCAGCAGGTACAGGTGGTGCCAGCCACCCTGGCTGTGTCCTGGGGGACCACCTTGTGCCCAGGGGACAGGCAGCCAAGGTCATTCCTCTTGGATTCTGTCTCCATGCAGCATCCAGGTGTTCCACTGCCTGAAGCATGAGGGCACGGGTGGGCGGACACTGCTGGTGGATGGGTTCCACGCAGCTGAGCAGGTGCTGCGCCAGGCCCCGGAGCACTTCAAGCTGCTGGCCAAGGTGCCCCTCAAACACGAGTATGTGGAGAACGTGGGCGGCTGCCACAACCACATGATCGGAGTGGGGCCGGTGCTCAACATCTACCCCTGGAACAATGAGCTTTACCTCATCAGGTAATGGCCAGGAGGCCTCTGGGGAGGAATGGGCGTTGTGGTAGTGGCTTTCCAGAATGTTCCATGGGCTGAAAACCAGTGTATCTTTGAAGAGCAGGAATGAAACCACAGGAACACCCTGTGTTCCTCCTGCTTTGGAGGAAGCGTCACCACTGCTGATACAAAGATGGGTGTCGGTGCTGAGCTTTGATTTTTCACTTCTGCCATTCTCCCTTCAGCTCCACGATCTCATCCCATTCCATTTGAGATGCAAGAGAATTCACCCCTTCTCTGGAGAAGCCCCTAGAAACTATCCTGGCATGCAGGAGCAGGGAGAGCGCAGAGTGACCCCTTCCAAAGGGAACTTGGGCTGATTTTTGAAACTCCAGTTTGGCTCCGTTCTGGAGGTTGTCCATCACTGCTTTGCACTTTTATTCTAAGCAACCCTCAGTCTTGCCATGTCCTTCCATGGGAAACCAGGAAGAACAGGTGTACACTTGATAGTAAACTCCTCTTGCCCTCAGTCCTGTGTTGCCTAAAGTCCCGTGCTGGCAGCGCAACCACTCTGGTCACCTCTGCAGCCTCCCTTAAATACCCACTAATCCCACAGGCTCCTGAGGTTCTCTTGGAAGCACCTGGAGCCGCATTGGGCAGTCTCTTGTCTCTCCTCTCCCTGCAGGTACAACAACTACGACCGTGCCGTGATCAACACGGTGCCCCATGACGTGGTGCGCCGCTGGTACCATGCGCACCGCGCCCTCACCACCGAGCTGCGCCGGCCCGACAATGAGCTCTGGGTCAAGCTGAAGCCGGGCAAGGTGGGACCTGGAGCTGCATCCTCTGGGACTGGTCCAGGGTGGGACTTGGAGCTGAATCCTGTGGGTTTGGCGCACAGAGAAGGGCAGGGTGCTCCGTGGGTGTGTCAGTGTCTAGGCACTGCCATATCCAGCAGTTTTTGTCATTCTGGGAGCTCCAGCATTAACCAGTAGTGGCTTCTGCATGTGTGTTTTCCTGCTGTCTTAAAGCAGTATGAGCTCCCAGGTGAGGCAGAGATGTTTAGTTCAAGCTCTGCCTCAGAGGAAAGTTAGGCCCAGTTTCCAGCCACTGAAATGAGAATCCTCAGGAGCAGAGAGGCCAGAACACTTAATATTCAGGCTTTCACTTCTTCCTGAAATTACGATTCTGAGGTTATGTTTGAGCCCTTACATGGGTAAGTGACACCACAGAGGCAGGTGGCTGGGGCTGCCCCATCCCTGGAAGTGTTCAAATCCAGGTTCCATGGGGCTTAGAGCAACCTGGGATAGTGGAAGATGCCCCTGCCCATGGCAGAGGATGGAACAAGATGGGCTTTAAGGTTCCTTCCATCCCAAGCATTCTGGTATTCAGTGATAAGTTGGCTGCTATCTATTGCTGGTGAATTATTTCCTCTCCAGTAGAAAGGCAGAGAAACCCCAAAATGTGTTTCTGGGTTGGCTCCATAAAGAGCTGGTGAAAGAGCCGTGCTGGATCCTGTGGAACAGCTGGCTGTAGCCTCACCTGTGCCAGTGTGGAACAGGAGGCTCATGCCCACTGTGGCAAACCCTTACCTGCTCTTCTAGTCTCCAGGGATCCCCAGGACCTGCCCTGCCAGAGGCTCCTGCCACTGCCTGCTGTGGTCACTGTCTTCCTGATGACCTTTTCCCTTTCCTGCAGGTCCTGTTTGTGGATAACTGGCGTGTCCTGCACGGCCGGGAGGCGTTCACCGGGTACCGGCAGCTCTGTGGGTGTTACCTGACAAGGGACGACGTGCTGAACACTGCCCGCCTGCTGGGGCTGCCAGCCTAGCCCAGCCCTCCAGAGAGCCAGGCAGCCCCCAGTCCTACATCTGGGAGAGGCCAGCAGCCCCTCAATGCCACCCCTGGGAGAGGCAGGAGCCCCCAGCCCCGCTCCACACCAGGCCGGGTGAGCTGGTGGCTCCCCAGGTGCTCCAGGCCCTCTGTGCCGGTGCCTCACCATGACAAAGACCCTGCAATACCTCAGACACGCTCTCCAAGCAGCTCCCAGGGCCTGCTCAAGCGAGGGGGCAGGTGGAAACCAAAGGTTGTGGTACCATTTTTTGAGACCACACTCTGCCTTTGAGCACGGGCAGCTCTTGCTGTCGGTGCTCCCAGCCTGGTTCTCCCAGCCAGGGTGGCTCAGTCGTGGTTAATCCCACCACAGTAAGTGCTCCTCCAAGGAAGTGCCTTCAGGATTTGAAATCTTTGCATTATTCCCTGTTTGGCCTTTTTTTCAGCTGCCAGTTTTAGGGGACTTTTAGCAGAGCAGAATGGAAATCTCTGGGATCTTGTCTCTTATCACTGATCCAAGCTAAGCTGCCTGAGAGAGGGCCTGGAGAGATCCTGGTGTACTTTGAGCATTTCTGAGAAGGTTTGGGTTAGAGAGGAAAAAGGAAGCACCAAGATCTGTGCATTGAAAAGCAGAGATGACGATGTTAGATGAGGGATGGATTTCCCACTTTTCCTTGATTTCCAGTACTGCCATGCTGCTGTTCCCTCTGCCTGTTGCACTGCACTTGTGTTGAGGGCAATGCTCAGCAGCCCCAGTATTTCTGACAAACTTCCCACCATGCCTCCTCTCCCATCCTTTCTTAAGGAATTGATGTTACGTCATCATCACACTCTCTGCTGTATGAAACTCACACTTTGGGTGTATTTTTTCCCAAAATTCTCCTCCTCTGAACTTAACTCCGATTCTTTCAGCTCCTGGGAGCTGGGATCTGACACAGGGAAGGGCCACAGGGTACAGAACAGAAGCAAATCCTGCTGTTACACATTGTTCATTCTGCCATATCTTTCGGGGTGTTCCCTCTGCTCTGACCAGACCTTAAAGCAGGGCTGGGCCCCTTCATCTCTGCCTGTGCTGTGTTAGGTGCTCCGTGTCCTCAGGGCAGGGGCAGTGCAGGTGCACAGGTGCTGATCTTGCTGCACTTGTTTAATCCAAACACTGAATGTAGAGTTTGTGGTGCCAAGACAGTCCTGAAATCTGATCTTGCTGTGGGCTGAGCTCCCTGATGCTCCCAGTCCCGGTGTTCCCTTCCCAGTGCTTCCTATCCCCAGTGAGCCTCTGGGTGTCTGCAGGGCTCAAAAGGGATTTTCGAGCCCAGGCTGGGCAGGTGGTGCCAGGGGAACTGCCCTCTGTCAGGTACAGCTCCAATGGCAGCCTTGGATCCTGGTAGGAGCCGATTTTAGAACTCAGCAGGAAAACTAGGCCCCCTCCAGACAACACCTTTCCATAGTGGAAGAAAAACACTAGGAGAGATTCTGAGTTGGAGTCATAATTTACTGAATAAATCGCAATAATCACAATAATATTAATAAAAGATTGTACAAAATTAGAATGGTTTACCCACAGAAAGGGTATTTACCATCTCAAGGTGCCACCGGACCCCTGGGACAAAGGTAAGAGGTGGCCGTTGTGGCAGTGGTGTGGCCAGGTGGCAGCTGGGACCTGTGGGGAGACTCCCTCTGGAGTGAGCCCAGCAAAAGAAAGGATCCCGATCCCTCCTCTTCCACCTCCAGTTTTTGAAGGGCACAAAGCCACCCCCTTCCACAGCCAAGGAAATAAAAAAAGGGCTCTGCTTGCAGTGTCTGAGCATTCCCTGCTGGAAATCGCCCTCCTCCAACAGCGGGGACAGCGCGGCCGAGAACGCGCTGAATGTCCCCGTCCTGGGCGAGCGGGACCCTCGGGCTGGGGTGACCTCACCCACGGCATCCCCCATCCCCCCACACCGTGCCGCTGCACGGGCCTTTCCCTGGCCACACGATGGCACAAGATGCCAGAAATTAATGTTTCAAAAACCCACGAGTCCCGTCCCCAAGCGGGCTCGGGGCTCCCGGTGGTGCCGGTGCAATTCGTGCCACTGCTCGCTCTCCATCCCTCTGGAGAAGCCCAGGAATTCCTGTTCACAGCCTCTGTGGCTGTGAACGTTTTTTAGGAGCTGTGAGATGTGGTGCCTGTCGTACCAAAGGGTGGAGCAGAGGGTGGGAATGATGTGAGAGAATTGGAGACCTCTGTCTGGGGGACCTTAAGGTGCCTGCAGGACCCTGGGGCTGGTGTGAGGGCAGGTGAGCCCAGCGCAGCTGATGGAACCCAGAGAGAAGCTGGAGGTGTTGCTGTATCCCGGGATCCTCCGTTCCCTTCTGCGCATCCCAGGGCCCCAGTTTGGTCCCCTTTGCCGCTGGGGCCTTCTGTCCCTCACCTTGTGCAGCCTGAGTGCGCCCCTCCCACACACCCAGACCTTCAGCTGGCTCCATTCCCCCGTCCCTGTTTGCTGGCTTGTCCCACAGAGACTCCAAACCCTCCCTTGGAACCCCTCCTTTTCCTCTTGGCTCTGCAATTCAGCCCCGCTTCAGCTTTTGGGGCTCGCCAGAGTCCTCAGCCCTGCAGTGAAACCAAACCCTCCACATGCATCTGCTGGCCACATTTTCTCTCCAGTATCTCCCAGAGCTTCCCATTTCCCCCCAGTGCACTCCAGAGCTCTCTGCTCACTCCCAGCTCTCAGGATTGTGTAGGTTTCAGTGCATCCCCCTTGGTCCCCTCTGGTGCCACCAAGAGCCTTTGGGCCCTCACAGGACTCGAATAAAATGGGGAAGTTGCTTCCAGCCCAGCTGAAAAGTATTTCCATTTTCAGCTTCCCTCCTCATCTGGGGCTTGGAGCAATCTGGTCCAGTAGAAGGGGTCTCTTCCCATGGCTGGAGGGTAAAACGTGGTGGGTTTTAAGGTCCCTCCCAACCCAAACCCGTCTGGAATTCCATTATATTTGAGATAGAGGTAACAAAAAGAGGTCCCTGGGTCCTGATCCCAGGAGTATTCCTCCCGTAAATTGAAATTCCCTTTGCAGAAAGCCTGTGGGATGTAGATGATCCCAGCACACCTCAAGGGATGGAGGAAAAAGCTGCTCACAGGTGTTTTAGAACCAGACTGAACCCCTGCTCCCCTCAGAACTGGGCTGGGGGCAAGTTCCGACTCTGCTGCAGGCTCTGGGGGAGGACTGAGCTGTGGGAAAGGGACAGGGATGGATCTTCTGGCCTCGGGGCATGAAAATTACCTGGGATATCCCCCGTAATTTTTATTCCTGTGGGACCCCCTGCCCTGCGCCGGGAGATCCCCCGGCAGCCCGGGAGCTGCCGATCGATCCCAGGGCGGTGCCAGAGCCATCGGCAGCTCCTTTTCCCCGGGGGGAGCGGGGAAGGGAGCGGGAGCTGCCACACCCGGGAAGGCTCTGGGAGGGGAATCGACGCGGAGGGAGAGGAGCTATCGGCAGGAAAACAGGCTGGGAATACCTGCGGCACCGGGAATCCATCCCAGGGCTGCAAACCCACGGTACAGCCTCACCTTAGCACGGTGTGGAATTGCGAGGGTATTTTTTAAATCGGGGATATCTGGGGCTGTTTTCCCTTGGCAGATGCTGCTGTGCCGTCCCGCGGAGCTGCTGAGCACCACCTGGGTGCTCCTGGCAGGTAAGGAGGCCCCAGGTTGGGCTGGGCTGGGCTGGGCTGGGCTGGGAGCCGGGGCCCGCCCGGGGGCTCCACGCCGGCTCCTCGCCTCTTCCAAACCACTTTGGAGCCGAACATGGGGAGCTCTGGGCCGGACGTTTTACGTGGGTAAAAGGCTTAACCCGGGAATGCAAAGGCGTGTTTGTCCAAGAAGAGAGGAGGTGGAAGAGCCACGCACAGCTCCGGGGATAAAAGTCTGCTGCAACGAGATTTACAGTAGGGCTGATAGGTATACTCACACATAAATATCGGTATTTATGTTAATATCTGTGTTTGTGTTAAAAATAGATATGTAAAAATATTTGATGGTTTTAAAACCACAAATTTTATTTCAGTTAAACTCATGTGAGCATTTTCACTGCGCTCATTTAAATAGTCACTGGCTGCCTTGAAACACAAACTATGGAATAACAGGAGGGCTTGGGTTGAAAAGGATCTTAAAGTTCACCCCATTCCACCCCCAGATTGCTCTAAGCCACATCCAACCTGGCCTTGAACACTTCCAGTAGTGGGGCAGCCACAGCTGCTCTGGGCAACCTGTGCTAGATCCAAATGCACAAAGATTTTCAGGATGAGCATCTAACATAGAAAGGAAGCCCATTACCCTACGGCTTGATTTTGGGATGGTGACAGTGATCTCTCAGTGTCTGTAGGATCAGTTTTGGCCATTGCAGCTGCAAAAGATGGAGTGTTTTCCTCTTTCCTTCAGCTTATTGTTCTGTTCTCTGTAAACAGTGTTTTTTCAGCAGAAAAAGGAAATTTTTCAGAGAATTATTTTCAGAGAATAAGAATTTTGAGTAATTAAACTGTATTTTCTTCCTCCATATCTACAGTTTGGGGGACAGGAGGGAATGAAAACAGCTGCCTTTCAAGGTTATAAGGGTGAGAAATTAAAATTACCTGATGAACTTGACTTCATCTGGATTGTCACACTTCTTTTCCCTCCCACCTGTGCTACACCATTCCCAGTGGGAGCAGCAGGAGTTTCCAGGGCAGTTTCCCTGGCAGGTGCAGTGGGAATACAGGTGAACAGCTGTTTATCGGGGCAGGAGCTGAGACAGAGCTGAGAGCAAACACAGCCTGTGAGGATCCCTGGCCTCCCTGCCCAGCTCCAGAGCCACGGGGGCCAGGGGCCCTCCCCCTCCCTCTGCCCCTCTCTCCTCTCTCCTCTTCACTGGGTATGGGGGTCTGTCAGCTGTGACCTTCCCACAGCGGCTCCTCCTTAAGTCCTTGAGCACCCGCCAGAGCCCAAGTTGTGACAAGCCCAGAAATTCTGGGAAAATGGCTGCATCCTGCACTGCCAGAGGCATGTGGACACCTTCTGCCCCAAACAAGACCAGGAATTCTGTCGCTGTCCCATCCCTGGAAGTGCTCAAAGGAAGGCTGAACAGGGCTTGGAGCAGCTTGATCTAGTGGAAGGTGTCCCTGTGGTTGACAGAATTGGAATGACAGAGGCTTTGAGCTTCCTTCCAACCCAAACCTTTCCAGGATTCTATGAACTGGGAATGAGACATGGAAATTAGGTCAATACAACAAAAACTCAGGTAGGAGAAGCTCACTCCACTCTGCTGCCATGGGCAGAGACACCTTTACCCAGAGCAGCTGCTCCCAGCCCCATCCCCACCCCTTTCCTCCCTCCAGGGCTGCTGGTGCTGTTCCCTCCAGCTCTGGGAGCAACAGGACCTGTCTGTAGAGCCGCTGCCGTGGGATCCTCGGTGCTGCTCCCTGGGCTGGATAACATCACCCACAGCAATTCTATGCAGTGGGAATTCCTCAATGGCACCGGCCCCCACACCATCCTGCAGCACGATGAGGGGGCCCATGCCCCAGCCATCCACGCTCCCTATGCAGGACGAGCCATTTTCCATCCATCCAATGGATCTCTCCTGCTGGAGGATGTCCAGGAAAGTGACAGTGGCACCTACAGAGTGACTGTCAACACAGGAGACAGGAAGAGCCTGGAAATCCAGCTGGAAGTCCTCCGTGAGTGGTGGGTGTGGGAGGGAGGAGTGGGTTGATGGACCAAGATGAACCTGTCTGTACATGGAGCAAGAGCCAGGGCAAGGGGGTTGGAGAAGGGCTTTGAGCAAAGGCTGATGGACCAGTCCTGAGCTTGTTTGCACCTGTCATGTGTGGAGATAGCACCAAGGGAGAGGCTCCCAACCTGTCCTGGGGGGCAGGAAGTGCTGGAAGTGCTGCCTAGTGAGACCTTCCAGGGGCCTGGCTGGGACAGAGGGACAAGTTCCATCCTGGAGAGGCAATTCCATCCCTTGTTTTGCACACTTCAATGCAGGGATGGAGGGACTGGCAGGATGATGGAGGGACTAGTGGGGTGATGGGGGTGATGGAGAGACTGGTGTGAGGATGGAGGGACTGGCTGGATGGTGGAGGAACCAGAGGGATAATGGAGGGACTGGTGGGTTGCTGTGACTCTGCCACCTGCAGGGTCCCTCCCCCCAGCACTTTGCCAGGGGACACCTGGCAGAGCCAATGGAGCTGAGGTTTCTGGAGAAGCCACCACCCCCTCAAAGTCAGGCTGTCCCATTTGTCCTCTGCAGGCGCCAGCTGCCACCACAGAGAGAAGAGACACTTGAAATGGCCCAGAAGTCCCTCCTCAGTACTGCTGCCAGCAATTCCCTTAATTTGCTCTGGCTTATCCATCCTCTCACCAATCATGCCATGGCCATAATGCCACCACAGCCCTTCACCACCCACCTCTCCTTCCAAACACACACAATCTGAGTGAGATCTGCTGCCTTCTCTGCTATTTTCTCATTTCCTGATGCATTTCAAAGTAATCTGTATTTACCCACATCCATTAAAAGCATTGATTCAACTGGAAAAAAACAGTCCTGGAAAGTACAGCAGCAGGATGGGCTTCCCAAGGGAAAGGCACCTGTGACCACACTGGCTGATGTTGTGGTGGCAATTGCAGCCCAAGGGCCCATCAGGGATGGTCTGGGTCACGTTCAGTGGCCCAGGTTCCCTGAGCAGCTGTGGCTGCCCCATCCCTGGAAGTGTTCAAGGCCAGGTTGGACATCGGGGCTTGAAGCAGCCTGGGATAGTGGAAGGTGTCTCTGCCCCTGGTAGGGGGTGGAATGGGATGAGTTTTAAGGTCCCTTCCCACCCAAACCATTTTATGATTCTATGTTTGAGAGAAGTGCTGGGCTCTCTGTTCCCTTTCCAGAGCCTGTGTCTCGCCCTCAGCTCCGGACCAGCAGTCTCCTGGCTCGGGCCACTGGCCAGGTTGTCTGTGAGGTGGCAGAGGGCAGAGTGGACACCATCACCTGGAAGAAGGATGGGCAGCCCCTTCTGCCAGAGAGAGTTTCCCAGCTGTCCAGCAGCTGCAGTGTTCTGTACCTGAGGCCAGCCAAGAAGTCGGACTGCGGCTCCTATTCCTGCAATGCCAGCAACAGGATCAGCTGGCAAGAAACCTCCCTGGAGGTCACCATTGAAGGTGTCACCTCCCACTGCTCCTTCTGCCCTCCACCCTTCCCTGGGGATGCCTCAGTGGTTCCATCCAATCCCTCAGCCTCCATCCTGCGCGGTCTGGCCGCCCTCCCCAGGAGGCAGTGCCCACACACTGCTGCCAGGAGCTGCCCATCTTGGGATGCTCAGCAGCAATTCCCAGCCTCTGATCCCACCAAGGCACAGTCCTTGGCAGGAGATTGGCCATTCATTCTTGGGGCAGGTCCAAAACTATGGCCCTTGGCCAAGGTGATGCTGAGCAGGACATGGGCAGGAGGGTGGCTGGGAAGCCTGTGGGGAGCACCTGCTCCAGGCTGGACATTGCATGCAGTGTATTTGCCACCAGCTGGCAAATAAATGGAATCTGTCCTGGTGATGGAGGATCCCTGCCAGATCCCTGGCCACCAGAGCCAGGGAGGCTGGTCCTGCTGATGTGCCATCTCCTGCCCCTTGGGATTGTTTTTTTCCAGGTCTCTCCCATCGCTTGAAGCACATCCCAAGGATTGCAGTGATCGCTGTGGTCTTCGCTGTTGTCTCAGCATGGGGATTAATTATTCCTGTCTGCCAGTCTGAAAAGCTCAGGATAAGTGAGTTGGGGGGAGTGGAACCCCATTCCCCTTGTCTGGTGAGCAAAGAGCGCTGCTCTGGGAATCCCCAGATCCTGGGATATCCTACAGAATCCAGGTGGGGACAGGCTGCACCCTACCCTTAGGAAAGGATGATGGCTGGCACAGGATTCCCGGGGGTCACAGCAGTCACCCCCCTCTGCTCTGGGTTTTTAGGGGGGGAGCTCTGGAGGTGGCTCAGCTCCTACACCTGCGGGCTGGTGTGCATCGCCTGCATCCTGGATGGCATTGCCGGCATCCTCTGGATGCAGGAGGAAGGTCAGAGGGGGCTTTGGGGAGGTTTGGAGGGACGGGGGACAGACCCTATGGGAGATGCAGAGTCCAGTGTGGCCCAGAGAGGAAGGCAGTGAGGGACAGGGGAGTCATGCCATGGAATGTGGGGGACAGACCCATCTGGACCAATACATGATTCATGTGTGATCTCCAGGTCTGGGAGAGCCTAGACCACCACGTGCATTACACAACCCCCTGGACAATTAATACAGTTATTCAACTTTTTCCAGAGCCCAGAGCCAGGATCAGTCCCAGCAGAACAGTAAACTGATCAGAGCATGGAGAGGCTGGAAGGAAATGCTGGAAGTCAGAGGAGGATGGGGAAGGGATGTAATGCAGAGTTCCCAGGTGTTGAAGGGGGTGGGCAGTGGAACACCGGGGTCTCTGCCTTGTCTTGTTGTCTTTCAGGCCCTTCTGCGGCTGTCATACTGCCCGAGATCACCCTGAGCTACCTCACCGTGGTGACCTTCCTGGTTGCCACCACCGGGATTTTCCCATCTGAAGATTTCAGCCATCTGAAGAACAAAAAGGGTGAGCGATCCCACCAAGGATGGACCAAACTGGTCCACAGGGGTGTTATTGTGTCCAAAACATCATCCTTAACTTTTTAAAATGAGAACTCCTGCGCTGACTCAGGCTGGTGGATCCCTCACCAGTGCCTGAGTGAGGCCAGCCCTGCACCCACACCTCTGGACACTCATTCACATCTCCGTTTTCTGTGTACCCTGTAGCACAGCGCACCATGGGCTACGCTGCACCAGGGGCCGTGGTGGCCGTGCTGCTGAGCAGCGCCTTCCTCATCAAGAACGTCTACCACCGCCACGGTGAGCAGAAATCCTCCAGGGACCGCCCCAAGGCCACAGCTCATGCAATCCCCACATCCCTTCAATTCAGCTGTTAGACCTCCAAAAACAAACCCAACAAATCAGGAGTTTCAGGGAAGTGAAATCTTGGCAGGAGGAAAATTCGGTTTCAATATCCTCCAACTATTTTATTTTCTATTTTTTGTGTGTTTGTGCTTTCACGGTGGCAACCTGCCTTCCTCTTTTCCGTGCCCCTGCTCTGTTTTCTCTGGCAGTAGAAGAAGGATGCACAGAGTTCATGGACGTGACCATCCTGGTGTGCAGCACAGCGGCCGTGTCGGCCCTCCCACTCCTCGCCATTGGCCTCTGCTGTAAAAAATTCGGTTTCAATATCCTCCAACTATTTTATTTTCTATTTTTTGTGTGTTTGTGCTTTCACGGTGGCAACCTGCCTTCCTCTTTTCCGTGCCCCTGCTCTGTTTTCTCTGGCAGTAGAAGAAGGATGCACAGAGTTCATGGACGTGACCATCCTGGTGTGCAGCACAGCGGCCGTGTCGGCCCTCCCACTCCTCGCCATTGGCCTCTGCTGTAAGTCTGCTACTTCATTCTCTTCCAGCCCTTCCCAGTGCCTCAGTGTCCCCACACCATCCAGCAGCCACAGGAATTATTTAAAAGTGGTTTATTTGGCTTTGCGAAGCCCCCGTGTTTAATGGCTCCCACTGACTGTTTCCTTCCCCTGGGAAGCCCCAGGGACTGTATCCGAAATACAACACCCGAGGGACTGATCCCAAACACAACACCCCATCCTTGCTGTCTCTCACACCTTCTCCTGATCTGAGAACAGATTTGTCTTTTGCAGATCACACGACTCAGGGATGGTGCAAGGACCGCAGTGTCTCTTGGATGGACAAAGTCAGGTAGGTCTTTTATTCTTGTTTTCTACATAAATTCCTATTTTCCACATGAATTTGTTCATCTTGAAGCAAAAGAAGCAGAATATGGAAACTATCCTGTGTTGTAGTTTAAAACCCAGACCCTGAGAAAGATCCAGCCCAGCATTGCCCTCCATCCCCCAGGTTCTTGCTGGGTTCAGGAGGAGGCTCTGGTGGGGTCCCCATCCAGCAAAGCACTTGAGACCCCACTCAAAACCCCCCCTAAACTCAGATTCAGGCCTCAACCTGAACTTTTTAAGCCTTAATCGTCCTGGGTTCATGGATTAACAGAATGGTTTAGGTGGAAAGGGAATTCTAAGATTGTCCAGTTTCACCCCCTGCCATGGGCAGGGACACCTTCAACTATCCCAGGCTGCTCCAAGGCCTGTCCAACCTGGACTTGGACACTTCCAGGGATCCAGGGGCAGCCACAGTTTCTCTGGGCACCCTGTTCCAGGCCTCCCCACCCTCACAGGGAGCAATTTTGATGCTCAGCATGTCCCCTCTCCTCTTCCTTCCAGGTCCTTCGAAATGTCTCAGCAAGGCACCAAGGACACTGTTCGCAGCTGAGATCCACATGGGTGTCTCTCACTTGGCTAAGCCAGCCCAAGCCTTCCCCCAGGTTTAATGGGTTCAGGGGTCTCAGTTTTGGTTCCTCTGCGATTCTCACAATAAATGTCCATTAATTTAACCTGATTCTGCCTTTTTTTAATAAATCAGACCCAGGGGAGGCCAAATGCACATTTCCCCCTTTCTTCAGAAAACGAAAGCCTGAAGTAGAGAAGCCCCTTTAGCAGCAGCTGCAGGTGTCTCTCATTGGTTTATCTTTATTTAATGTTTGTTTACAACAATTTAGAGCTATTTGTGTAAGATATAGCTGGGAGTAGCATGAAATCCTTTTCTGGGAGTAACCCTGTAGTAACTTGAAAGACTCTATTTCAAGATTCTTGCCAAAATCTTGAAATAGATTCTGGCATTACCAGTAGTAAAGGCGCAGGAAGGACATGAAGGCACAAAAACCAGGGTGGGAGGAGGTGGATGCTGTCAACAGCTCTTCCTCAGGTCCATCCCAGGGTGTCTGACACACTCTGGGATTTATTTACTCCGGGCAGGATTAAATTGTACTCAGCCTGTGCCAGGGGCTGTTTTTCCCGGCTGTCACAACGCACTGAGGTGTTTCCCACAGCCCAAAGGAGGCTTTTCCAACCCCAAACAGCTGCTGAGCACAGCCCAGATAACCTGAGATGAACCCCAAACCTCCCCAAAAAGTCGCCCTGGGGCAGCCCTGACCCAGCTCCTTGGAAGGCAGTTCCTGCCCAGGCACTGTCAGGGCAGCTGCCAGGCTCCCATGACTCAGGGAATGGGGCCAGGTTAAAAATACCCTCACCCAGCTTTGGAGCAGAGCTGTTGGGCTGTTTTTAACTCCACCTGAGTCCCTCAGGCTGTCACTGCCACAAGAGCAGGTGAGGGAGGGGATGGGAATGCAGGAACCCCACAAGGGGGGTTCATCTCCCCACAAGGAAGAGATAGTCTTCCAGAGCCAGACACGGGACAAATCCAGCATTCCCAGGTCTTCCACCAGCCACACCCCACCAGGGGCTGATTCCTACCCCACTGCTACCCCAGGCTCCAGCCACCCTAAGGGGGCATTTCCCACCCCTCCACATCACAGCAATACCCTCTGGGATAACGCACTCTTTATTTATTTTAGCAGCAACAGACATCAGCAAACCACCAAGTCTCTAAAACCATTCACAGACAACTCCCCGAAACACTTAGAAAAGTATTCCTTGTAAAACGTGTGGCTACGTTTTACACCCTAAAGTGCAACAGAGAACATGACAACCTGCCCTGCAACTTCCAACGGGGCTGGAATCTCATTTATTCCACCCAAACTCCTCTGCTTCCTTCAATGGCTCCACAAAACCCCAGGCTGAGATGGCCCCTTGCTAACAGCCCCTGAATCTCCCAGTGATCTCTCCCACAATTTTCCAGTTTGCCTTTGAAAGGTCCCCAGCCTGCTCCAGAGGTGCTGGGGACTGCCTCAGGGAGGGCCCTGGACCTGGGATTTCCCCCTCAGATTAAAAGGGGGGTGCACATGTCTCAGGGTGACCAACAGTGGGATCTAGCACCTGGGAAAGCATCCAGTTCTCTCCAGGCTGGGGATGCCTGCTCCGCCTCCAGGAGCCTGAAGGAGCAACATCCCCTTCACAGCAAAGTCCAGGAGAGGCCTGCAGAGGCAGCACGGGGAGGGAGAGGACAGCAGGGGCCAGGAGCAGGGTTCCCTGTATCCAGCCAGGCCAAGGCCGATGTCACCCGCAGGAGCAGCAAATGGGAAGGGCAAGCTGGCGCCAGCACTGGTGCTGAGGAGGGGATGCCCCCAGGGATATCCCCAGAGCCTGCAGAGCCCAGGGCTGGAGGAGATGGGCTCAGGAGCATCCCCACCTCAGCCAGCTGCAGGGATTTCCTTAGGATCTGCTTTCAGAAACTGAACTCCTTTGCTGCTCCCCCATTCCCTGCCAGCTCCTGCTGCCTCTGCTCCCTCCTGGCTGCACACCCAGCACAATCCTGCCCATTCTCCTCCCTCTAAGGGTCACACAGAGCAGAATGCCCAGAGCCTCAGCCTCTAAGCCCCCTGGCAAAACCCTGGCACAGCAGGACACTAGGAGGCCCCGGGGAGGCAGGATTGGCACTGTGGCACGTCCCAGCAGCCCCAGGACTGTGGATTTGCCCAGCGGGGACAGTGGCTCTTTCCAGAGAGAAAGAGCCCATCAGGCCTCTGGAGGAAGCCAGGAGGATGGACAGAGGGAGCAGGTACATCCCTCTCCCCAGGTATGTGTAACAGGAAGCGCAGGACAACACAGAACTAGTCCAAACCAGTGTTTTCCAAAGAAATATTTGCAGGTTCTGGCAGCTTGAACACTTCATATGTGAGCCCAAGTGAGGCTGGGATGGGATACCTGGCACTCAGTATCCATCACCGGAGAAGGGCAACAGCAGGGCTGACCCAGCTCTACCTGCAAGGAAAAAAGAGGGCCTCACATGAGCCACGTCCTGGGCACTTGGACCCCTACAGTGCCTCAGCCAGCTCAGAGTGTCCCATACTGGCAGTGGCAGCACCAGGAGGTCTGGACTTCTGCCCTACTCCAAATTCCATGAGCTACCTTGGCCAATTGATCGGTCTGGAGTTCCCCGGGATACAACTGCACAAGACACCTGAGAATTCCTTGTTTGTAACCCACCACCTCATGGGATGGGTTTTCCATCCCAAGGGACTCACATCCTTATCCTCACCCTCCAGGAAGCTCCAGTGAACAGCCTGAGTGTGTCTGTGGTCACAGAGAGGAGCGATTTCTGAGAAAAAAGAAAGTATTCAAAAGCCCACCCATTATTCAGAGCTAAGGTAACCAGGAGTGTCAGGCTCTGGGTGGAGGAATCAGGAATATTTCCAGAGTGTGGATTAAACAGAGGGGACAGCAAATCCTTTGAGCCTCCAGGGTGGGAGAGCAACCTCTTACCAGAGACGTTGGAATAGCACCCTGAGCTCTCCCACTGCTCTAGCTCACTCAGATCCAGCCAAGGATAAATTTGGGCTTGTAGAGAGAAAATTTTGGCTAGAGCAAGGGGGACACCCCAAGAGGGGACTGGAGGCATCTTACCAACTGTTGTCACATAAGTTCTCCCTTCTCTGGCACCAGACGTAGACACCTGGGGACAATGCAGCAGCATCAGAAAATCCCAGAATCCCAAAACAGTTTGGGTTGGAGGGACCTTCAAAGCCCATCTAGTTCCAACCCCTGCCATGGGCAGGAACACCTTCCACTAGCCCAGGCTGCTCAGAGCCCCACCATCAACATGATCAATGGAGATCAGCATGACCTCCTCGGACTGGGGGCACCCTGCTTGAAACAGCAGCTGTGACAAAACCCAGCCCCTCCCATGGGATGCCAGGTCCCGGCAGGGATGTGCCACACGGGACCCTCTCACGCACCTCTGGTGATCACAGCAGCTGCCATGGCACCCACCAGCCAGAAATAGGGCAAAGAGTCACCTCAGTACTCACCCGCCCAGCACCCACCTGCAAGGGAGCCAATGATGACACAAGTCAGGACCACAGGCAGCACATTGGCAGAGTCTACAAAGGGGAGAGCACAGAGCCTCTGCACCAGAGCAAATTTAACCTGAATTTAACCCACCCACAGCCACCCAGCAAACCTGCCTGCTCAGCTCAGGCAGGGAGAGAGAATCCCTTTTCTGGGGCTGTGCCCCCAGTTCATTCCTGGGCATGGGGAAGGAATGCACTCACTGTGGACCTGGAGCAGGAAGGAGGTCTCGTTCTGGCTCACGGCGTTGCTCACCACGCACGTGTAGTAGCCGCTGTCACTGATGGACGCCTGCAGGATGTAGAGCGTGGTGTTCTCCACAAACTGGATGCGCTCACTTCCCAAGAGCAGCTCCCCGTTTTTCTTCCACCAGTAGGCATCTGCCTTTCCTTGCAGCACACTGCAAACCAGTTTGGTGTTGCCTCCCGCCTTCACCAAGGAGTTGCCCACAATTTTTGGCTGGGACAACGGCTCTGGGAGAGGCAGAGGCAGCGTCAGCGCTCAAACCCACGGCAATCCCGGCTCCCAGCCACGGAGGAGGGTTGGCCGCGGCACCACTCACCCACAACATGCAGATGGAACCAGGTCGTGGCCTCCTCCTGGGCCCTGAGGCGGTAGAGGCGGCTGTCCCCGCGCTGCAGCACCACCTGCAGCGACCGGTTGGATTCGTTGAACGTCGCGCGGTTCTCGTAGAGCAGGGACACGTTGGGGGGATGATGGAAGCCATAGGTGAGGATGACCCCCTCCTCCGAGCCCTCTCGGTACTCCCAGGACACGGCCCTGCTGTCCCGCAGCGCAGGGGCTGTCAGCAGCACGGTGCAGCCCACGGCCGACACCAGGCTCCCCGCGGCCGGGCGCAGGTCAGCCGAGTAGCAGGGAGGGAGTGTGCGGGCTGGAAGAGAAACCAGAAGTCACCCCACAGCTGCAGGGATCCCACTTCATCCACCTGGGAGGTGCTGCAGGAGCCCTTCCTGCCTCAGCTGCAGAGGGAATTATTTATAGAATCATGAATCACGGAAGGGTTTGGGTTGGAAGGGACCTTAAAGATTACTCAGTTTCATGGGCAGGGACACCTTCCACTATCCCAGTCTGCTTCAAGCCCTGTCCATGCTGGTCTGGAAAACTGCTAGGGATGGGACAGCCACAGCTACTCTGGGAAACCTCTGTCAGGGCCTCACAACCCANACTCAGTTTCATGGGCAGGGACACCTTCCACTATCCCAGTCTGCTTCAAGCCCTGTCCATGCTGGTCTGGAAAACTGCTAGGGATGGGACAGCCACAGCTACTCTGGGAAACCTCTGTCAGGGCCTCACAACCCACACAGGGAAGAATTCCTCCCAATATCCCATCTAAGCCTGCCCTCTGGCAGTGGGAAGACATTTCCCCTTGTCCTGCCTCTGCATCCCTTGTCCCAAGCTCTCCTGGAGCCACTTTAGGCCCCGGAAGGGGCTCTGAGGTCTCTCTGGATCCTCCTCTTCTCTGAACACCCCCAGCTCTCCCAGCCTGGCAGCTCTGGTGCCTCCTCTGGGCTCCTCCAGCAGCTCCGGGTCCCTCCTGTGCTGGCCCCAGGGCTGGGGCAGTTCTGCAGGTGGGGTCTCACCTGAGGGGGCAGAGGCCGAATCCCCCCCTGCCCACACTCGGGGGCTGAAGTCACGTTGGCCAGGCCGTGCTGAACTTCTCACCCACCAACAGCCCCAAATCTTTCAGCAGGACCATGGAAATGCTCCCTCCTGCTTTGCGGGGCCACAGACAGAGCTGCGGGACCCCCCGGGCACAGCCCCCCCCGCCGGTCCCTGCTGGGAGCCAGAGCTGAGAGCCGAGAAAAGCCGCAAGTCCCTTCCCGACCTTCCCCTAAAAGCTTTTCTCCGGGATTAAGGCGTGCCCGAGCCTGGAATCGCCTTCGCGTCTTAAATCAGGCGCCAGGAAAAGCTTCCCAAAGCCACGAGTGGCTCCATGCGGCGGGGGGCTCCCAGGGGGGTCCCGCCCGCCTTCCCCCCGAGGCCCAACTCAGCCCAACTCGGCCAAACCTCCCCAGAACGGCCGGGGGAGACCCTCGGGCACCCCGGGCCGGGACCAACCCGTTCCGGACACCTCCGGCCCCGGGGCTGACACTCGCCTGTGACCCCCGGGGCGGCCGCCTCGCTGCCGGGGGCGAGGAGCAGGGGGAGGAGCAGGGGCACGGGGAACATCTGCGGGGCCGCTGTGGCGACAGCTCCGCCACGAGCCTCCGGCAGCTCCTTTGGGCGGGACTGGATGAGTCCTCCCCTCCGCCTTCTTCTCCTCCTCCTCTTCTCTTCCCCTCTTATCCCCTCCCTTCCCTCTTTTCCCTCCCTTTCTTCCCTTCCCCTCCTCTCCTCCTCTCTTCCTCTTCTCTCTTCTACTCCTCCTCCTCTTCTTCTATTTCCCTCCTGCCCTTCTCCTCCTCTCCCCTCCCCTCTTCTTCATTTCCCCTCCACTCCCCTCCTTTCCCGCCTCTCCCCTCCCTTCCTCTCCTCCTCCTCCTCTCTGTTTTTTTCTCCTCTTTCTCTCTTCCTCCTTCCCCTCCTTCCTTCCTCTTCCCTTTCCAGGACTTCCAAACCCAACACACAGAACCCCCCAAGGCTCTGCCTCCTCCTGTCCCTCCTGTCCCTTCTCTGCCTGTCACGGTGTAAAACCCCCCAAATCCCAGCTCGGGGACACCGGGGGAATGGCTTCGCCCCGTCCCCTGTCCCCAGCATCCCACCTCAGCCACAAAAACTGGGGGTTTAACCATTTCCTGGAGCAGCCCTTCCAGCTCCCGGCAGGGCTGTGGGAAGGACGGGACATGGCTGGGAGGCTGCTGCTGCACGAGAGTCACCTCGGAGTGTTCCAGGCGGGATCGGGACAATGTTTTTCTCCTTCCCCAGGAGGCTGGGCAGCTTGGGAAGTGCTGGGAGTTCTGTGGCAGGATTTTAAAAAAAAAAAAATCCCTTGGGGAGGATGTCCAGGGTGACACCAAAAGGAGGAACAGGGATTCAGGTGTGCCCCGGCAGGAGCCCACGCAGGCATCCCAATCCCACTAGAGGGAGCGAGGAGATCAGCTGTGCGAGGACCCGCAGAGAGACTGGGACCGGGGAGCCCAGCCCAGGGAAGGAGCTGCAGCCGAACTTGCCTGTCATTGCCTGTCATTGCCTGTCCTTGCCTGTCATTGCCTGTCATTGCCTGTCATTGCCTGTCATCCATCGCCGGGGCGTGCATGTCCCGAGAGCTGCTGTCCTGCTTTGGGATGTTCCAGAGGCTGCTGCTCCTCATCCCTCCTGGGAAAGCTCGCAGGTCCAGGGTTTTATGGGGTGCCTCCATCCATCCCTTCCCTGCCAAACTCCTGCCAGCAGCGCAGGGAGCATCCCTGGGTCCCCACAGAGCCTTTCTGTTCCTCTTTTCCCTCTCTCGCCTTGGCTCCCAACCTCCACCAGCCAGAGGCCAGGAAGGGCTGTGAGGACCAGCTTGTGCCCATCCAAGCCAATGTCCTGTCCCACTTGGGTGACCACCCATCCCTCTATCCCTCCAGCTGGCACGTGTGAGGCTGGAGCAGCTCTGAAGCGGATCCTATGCCACCAGATAGGGAATGTCTCCACCTACTCTATGATAACAGAGACAAACAAACCCTGGCCCCAGCCCACGGGCAGGAGTCAGCCAGGGAAGGGCTGGGGTGCTCCCAGGGTTGGAGGGAAGAGGTTGGACGCCTGACCCTCCCACTGGAAGTACGGTGTCATGAGGAAGAGGTTTTTCCCAAAAAACACCTCAGCACAGGAACTGATGGGTTCCAGTCGAAAGACAAACATCTGAGGGCACATTCCAGGGACGTTACAGCAGCTCCTGAGCCGCACGCGACGACTTCACGTCGCAGGGGCTGCTGTTTCCTGAGGGAGGACCATGTAATCAACACTGCTCGGAGTCATCAGCTGCCGGAGCTAGCGCCGGGCTGGGCTTGGCTGGAAGCAGCCCCGCGGGGCGCGGAGAGCCGGCCCTGGGACCTCCCCGGGGAGGAGCATCCTGCACTGACCCAGCTCAGGGGGTCCGCCTTGGCTATCCCAGGAAACATGGAAAACAACTAAAGTTGGACGTTCCACCATCCTGTCTGAAGCAAACTGAAGAGAATCCAAGGGACAGGCTGGGAAATCTCAAACGCAGCTCCATGTCAATGTCGATGCCTCCTGCCGGGTTTCCCCCATCCCAGCCTCACTGAGAGCACCGGGAAACCCCGATAAGCCCCTCTCCTGTTCCCCTGCACTTGCTCTGCACGACGGGGCACTGAGGAAACAGACTTCCAGGCTCTGCCTGACCCAGCTCTCCCAGTGCACAGACCAGGAAACATTAGAAGTGAAAAGCAACTCCTCAGCCAGGATTGAGGCATTCTTTTCCCCCTGGCTCCCACCCAATTTTCTCTGCACAGTTCCAGTTCTGGTCCTGCCCTGACTCACAGACAAACCTTCTCTCTCTGAGAGGGCAGCCCCAGGCTCCGGGGTTCTGATTGCTCCTGGTTTTCCTCTTCTCCTCAGCAGAGCTCAGCCCTGTCCCATCCCATGGAGCAGCACAGAGAGCAGCGGTCCCAGGTTTCTTCAGCACAAACATCTATGGCCCAAATGGCAAAACATAGAATTGTGGAACGGTTTGGTTTGGAAGGGATCTGAAACTCATCCCATTCTAGCCCCTATCATGGACAGGGACACCTTCCACTAAATCAGGCTGGCAGCTGTTCCCCAGATGTGCCCTTCGCAGCTCTTCCCTCCTCACCTGGCTCGGCAGGTCCTGAGCCCTTTTCCCGAGAACATCCAGGAGGGTTGAGTTGTCATGGGGTTTTTTTAGACATAATTAGTCACCTCCCTCCCAGATCAGCGCCCTTCCCAAACTTCAAGGAAGGCATCTCGCCTGGGGAAACATCTCTGAGCCAGTGCAGGGATGGGGCTCTGGCACTGGGTGCACACTGAGCTGGCAGAGAGGCAGGGAAATCAGTCCTGGGCCTGGCAGATGCTTTGGGGTGGGAGATCCCCTGCTCTGAGCCCCGGGGGCTCAGAGGACCTCTGGCTTCATGGTACTTCTGGGGACACTGCAGGGTCGAACATCCTGGGGAGGGGATGGCTCACAGGGCAGCCACCTGCATGGTGGGTCTGGGGGCTGCTAAGCTGACTGGAGTCTGGGCTGAGGTCACCCACCCTCCCCAGGGCCCAGCGGGACAGGAGGGAGCGGTTCTGCAGGGACACGAATGCTCCCGTGGTTTCTCAGGGTGTCACTTTCATTTCACAAGTAACAACACCAGGAGCCACAGACTCACCTGTGCACGGAGCCGCCATAGCAGCACCAGGGAACAACAGCTTGTCCCACCTTTCTGCTTCCAATCTGCTCCACATTTCTGTTGTGCAGCAATGGGAATGTGACCCAGCAGCAGGACAGAGCCTGGGGCTCAGCAGGGATGGACAGCCCTGTGCCCAGCCCAGGAGGGAAGGGTGGGCACGGCCCAAGGGNGCTGGGCCATGGCCCCGCACCCGCCCAGCGCCGGGCAGTACCTGCGCTCCGACAGCGGCGGTTCCGACACGCCTATGCTGGCCGAGGGTCCCGCTCCCGGGCCCGCCNGGAGGGAGCGGTTCTGCAGGGACACGAATGCTCCCGTGGTTTCTCAGGGTGTCACTTTCATTTCACAAGTAACAACACCAGGAGCCACAGACTCACCTGTGCACGGAGCCGCCATAGCAGCACCAGGGAACAACAGCTTGTCCCACCTTTCTGCTTCCAATCTGCTCCACATTTCTGTTGTGCAGCAATGGGAATGTGACCCAGCAGCAGGACAGAGCCTGGGGCTCAGCAGGGATGGACAGCCCTGTGCCCAGCCCAGGAGGGAAGGGTGGGCACGGCCCAAGGGAGAATATGTTCCCAATATCCCATCTAACCCTGCCCTCTGTCCGAGTGAAACCATTTCCCTTTGTCCTGTGGCTGTGTACCCATGGAGTACACTCTGGGGCTCCCTGGGGACACGCACCGTCCCGCGGCCCCGCTGCCTCCCGAGCCGCGGCCCCGGGGCCACCATCGCACCCGGCGTCCCCTGGGTGGCCACGAGAGACCCNGGCTATCCTGGCCCTGCAGATCGCCTCCACTACCGGCCTCTTCGTCTACTTCACCATGGCCATCTCCAAGGTGAGCTTTGTCCCGGGACCGGCGGCGAGGCTGCGGCTCCGGGAGTCCCGGCGGCTGCGGGAGGGCTCTGCCCGCTCCTGCCCGTCGCCTCTGCCCGCCGGGCACGGCAGCGACCGGCGCCGCGTCGCCGCGAGTCCGGGTGCAGGGTGCGGGGTGGACACTGCCCCAGCTCCCCAGGGGGCCGCGGATCCAGATGTGGATTGGGGGGTGAACACTGTCCCCAGCTCTGCAGGGAGCCAAGGATCCAGATGTGGGGTGGGGGTGGACATTGCCCGAGCTCCGCCCGGAGCTGCAGATCCAGCTGTGCAGGCGTGGGTGGAGGGGTGGACACTGTCCCCGATCCAGATGTGGAGAGACGGCGCCTTTGTCCTGGGCTCCGCCTAGAGCTGAGGTTTGCACTGGGAGAGTGGGCCTCCGCCCTGGGATCCCATTGGAGTCTCCAGCCCTAGATGGGGGTGCGGGGGGACTTCCCTGGGCTCCAGACCCCACTGACCCCTGGTTTCGGCTTCATCTCTCTCTCCTTCCATTCCCATCTCCCCCACACTCCAGGACCCCCAAATCCTCCTCACCCCCTTTGTGAGATGCTGGGACCCCCATTCCAGCAGCTCTTTGCTTGCTCCAGTGCAACCCCACCGTCTGTGCTGGAATCCCGCCATTCCCACCTCCCACGGGGTCAGTCGGGCAAAACCACTCCCAAACTTGGCCGTGACGGGTCTGATCCTTTCAACAGCCTCGCCAGCCCCTCCTCTCAGCTGCTGATTCCGACCCACAACAACGCCCCAGCAGCGGGAGGGAAACGGTCAGGAGATCCATGGGTAAAGGGAAATTCGAGACTGGCAGCAGCTTCATGGAAGCCACCCTCATCCCTGAGGGTGCGG
>VWZP01005320.1:12764-34643 GCA_013396995.1 Dicaeum eximium | reverse complement strand
AAAAAAAAAAAAAGGGGGGGGATCCTGCAGTCCTGCGGTGCCAGACATTCCACAAATCACACCAGAGACAGGGAAGAAGGAAAAGCCCTGACACGGACGCAGGGGGAATAAACAGCCTGTCTGGATCCAGCGGAGCATCCTTTGGAGTGGGCTCCAGCCCTCCTTCGGCTTTGTCTCCATCCCCTGGTCACATGAGGTCCCGCTGTGAGGGATTTACATGAAAGGCGGGGAGAGGAGGGCAATGGGGAGACACAGCCCCAAAGAAGAGGCGGAGGGAGGAGAAAGCCACTGTAGTAGAACGATTTGGGCTAATTTCAGCGGCCGGTCACTGGATCTGTGCTGGGAGCAGGGAGTCAGTCTCCTGGAGCCCCTTTAGGCCCTGGAAGGGGCTCTGAGCTCTCCCTGGAGCCTTCTCCAGGTGAACACCTCCAGCTCTCCCAGCCTGGCTCCCGAGCAGAGCGGCTACCGCCCTCGGAACATCTCCTTGGCTTTCTCTGGAGCCGCTCCAGCAGCTTCCCGTGGCGGGCTGGCCCCGGTTCCAAGGAGGGGAGCACGCCGCAGTCAGCCCGGAGGAGCTGCGCGGGCGGCGCTGCCCGGACACGCACCCGCCGCGGGTATTCCAAGGGAGCAGCCCCATCCCGGGGGATTCGCTGCCTTGGCAGCACCCGGCACTCCCGCCTGGGCAGGCAGGTG
The DNA here is from genome assembly GCA_013396995.1 of Dicaeum eximium. Taxonomy (NCBI): domain Eukaryota; kingdom Metazoa; phylum Chordata; class Aves; order Passeriformes; family Dicaeidae; genus Dicaeum; species Dicaeum eximium. The sequence goes on along the minus strand of VWZP01005320.1, from coordinate 33,950 downwards.
TGTGCAGGAACAGCCTGCGAGCCCTCCCGCAGCGCACCCGCGGGGAATGGCCAGGGGCGGGGCGCCCGGGGCTCCAGGAGGGCAGAGATGAACCCAGATTGTTTCAATCTGATCTCATACCGCTGTCCTGTGGATACAGGAGCTGAATTGATCCCAATATCCTGTGGATCTAGAGGCTGAATTGATCCAAATGTTCTGGTTGTTCTCTGAGGGCCCAGGTGCTGGGGGAGCCGGTGTGAAGGCAGCTACCCCTGCTTACACCCCAGCAGGATCCCGGATGCTCCCTCGGTCTGTCCCAGTTTGCCATCACGCTTTGTTTCCATCCTAGCTGAAATCCCAGGCTCCGGGCAGCGCGGAGGAGCTGCGGTGTCTGCAGGTGCTCAATCAGCAGCCCGAGGGCTCCAGCCTGGAGAAGCTGAGCAGCAGCCAGGGCTGCCTCAAGCTGGCCAGCACCATCAAAGCATATGTGGCCACGGTGAGCCCGGGACCAGGGGAGGATGAGAGAGCTCCTGGTTGTCCCTGTGCCTCAGTTTCTCCATCTGCCTCACCAGAGCAGTGGGAGGGGGGAATAGCCAGGATGGTTCAAGGTGAGAGTGGGACTCAAGCCCTTCACAATGAGGAGGTGGTGGGGCCCAGAGACAGCATGACAGGGAAGGTGATGGAGGCTTGGAGTAGGAGCTCAGGCATGGGGAACCCCTGTGTCACCTTTAACCAGGGAACTTTCTCTTCTCTGTGGTGCAGGTGACCGAGAACATCATCCGCAGGAGTGCGGTGAAGGGTGAGTCCCTCCTGGGCCAGCTCTGGGGCTGCAGCCAGAGCGTGATCCATGGGAGCTGTGACCCATGGGAGCCATGATCCCGGGAGGCCAGCAGGGGGTGGGAGGGGGACGGTAACTCCTGGGGCAAACTCTGGTGCTGTAAGCTGGGGTAGGAGAGGGGAGAGCCAGGATTGTTACTTGAAATGACAGGCACACATTCCAGGAATGGGCTTGGGGATGGCCACATCCGTTTGTCCAGAGGCTGGGGAAGGGAACCAGGGCCATGGCACACACAGATGTGTTTGTTGATGATTGATGAGACATTTCCATCCCTCAATAACCTTTTGCTCTGGTGGGTCAGTGGGGCATTCCCTGCCCTGCTGGCATGGGGCCGGGTGTCCCCACACTGTTCTTACAGCATCTGTCCCTTTCCTGCAGAGGCCTGGCGGAGCTACTTCAACACCTCAGAGGGGCAACTTCCTCTCAAAATAGCTGGGAAACCCTCAGCACATCTCACCCTCCGCCCACAGAGCCTGGCTCAGGATGGTGAGTTAGAGAACCCCTCTAGGCATTGCTGGGTCTCCAAGATGGGAACGGGGGAGAGATCAAAGGGCAGGGGATCAGGATGGTTGGGTGGCTGGAGAGAGGTGTCTCCTGTTGGCCCAAGACCACCAAGCTCCAGCCCTCCGAGCTGGGTGACTGGGAAGGAGTCAGGGCCACCCCCTCCCCTCCATGTGATGCTGTCAGGCCGCTCCCCTCAGCGACTCTCCCTTCATGCAGGACGCTCCCAGCGCTCCGGGAATCTCTCCCAGTCGTGCCGCCACGCCATCACGCACTGGGGGCACAGCAGCCTCCACTCCCACGTGCAGAACATGACGTACCGGGCTGGGCGGCTGCGCGTGGAGCAGCCGGGCAAGTACTACGTGTACTCCCAGATCTACTTCCGCTACCGCGGCGCCGGCCGCGACTCGGGCCCGCAGCTTGTGCAGTGCATCCAGTGGCAGCCGGCCCACAGCCCCCCCGTGCTGCTGCTCAAGGGCGTGGGCACCAAGTGCTGGGCGCCCGAGGCTGACTACGGGCTCCACGCGCTCTACCAGGGGGGACTCTTCGAGCTCAAGGCTGGTGACGAGCTCTTCGTCTCCGTCTCCTCCTTGGCCATCGACTCCAGTGATGCAGCAGCCAGTTACTTCGGGGCCTTCCGGCTCGACCTGTGACACCCCTTCCGCTCCCACCTGGCCCACGTGGCCCCTGGACAGCAGCCAATGGCCCGGGGGTGGTGCAGGGTTTTCCTCACTGCGTTGTCGCTTGTGGTGAGGGATGAGCCAAGAAGGGCACAGGGGTGGCTGCCCACAGGGCCCTCCTGTGTTCAGTGCCACCCTCCAAGTGAGAGGCAGCCATGACACAGGAAGGGTCTCCGAGGACAGGGGAAATGCATGAGGAGCGACATCCTAGCCCTGGTGGCACAGCACCTCCCAATGGCTCCCTGCAGCAGGAAAGGCACCGGGGCCACATCTGCCACTGCAAGATGAAGTGTCCCCATGGCAGGGTGGCACCCATGAGTCTGACCCCACCATGGGCAGGGCTGTGGATGGCAGAGCTGTGGATGCCAGGACTTGGGCCGTAAGCACCCCCAGGGCACAGGGCTGGCACCTCTGGGCACAGGATTGACACCCCTGAGGCTCACGTTGTGGGGATGGGGCAGGTCCAGTATCGGCCTCTGGAAGGGAATGAAGGATTTTCAGTTTGGGAGATAAAAACCTGGGGCAACACCAGCAATGGTTCCAGGGAGGGCAAAGGGCAGGACCATGACACTGCAGCAGTCACCAGTCCTGGCCCCACACCCAGCACGTGGCGCTGGGGCACGTGGTGACCGAACCAAGCTGCACAGGACCAGGAGCTCAGCATGGCTGCTGACCAAGCATCTCTTCCCATGTGGATTTTTTCCCTGCCCCAGCCCTCGTGGACAGCGCAGTCCCCACTTCCTCACACCTTCAGCCTTGGCAATCCCTGCAGGATCCCAGCTCTGGGTGAGCCCAGTGGTCACAGCAAGAGCTTGGAGGTACCAAACCAGCCCTGGGGTGATGGAGGCCAGCCCAGAGGCCAAAGGTGGGTTGAGGCAGGGTAGAGCAGGGCCCAGCTCAGCCCATGGACACTGGGTGGGCACAGCCCCCTTTTCCAATTCCCCCTGTACTCTCTGTATCCTACTAAGACTGGGGGAATTTACAGACAGTGGCAGAGTGGGCTGCCACAGGCATGGGACTCCCAGGGAGGATGGAATAAAGCCTTGTACTCCAGCACAGGTCTGGCCACTTTGCACCCAGGACACAGCCCTGGGCAGGGTGGACCCAAAGCCAGGTGGAGCAGGGCTGCAGCACTGCCAGAGCTCCAGACAGAGCCCAGCAAAGGCTCCTGCTCATCCTGCACCCACAGCACCTCCAGGGGCTCTGCAGCTGCCAGCCCCCACGGACACCCGAGGCAGTCCCAAGGGGATGTGTTCCTGTTTCTCAACCCACTGCCTTCATCCCCGCTGGGCTCAGCTCCTGCAGAGCTCCCATGAAATCTGAGCCCATCCCAGCTCCTCCCGTGCACCTATCAGCTCCCGCGGGCGGGGGGGTCACAGTGCTCCTCCTCTTTGACTTTGGGATTGCCGAGCCCATCCTAGGACACAGCCAGGCCCCGGGGTCACCGATGGGCTGTTCTGGGGCAGGGGCTGCTCCTCGCTCCTGCCATCCCTCCTGCAGCTCTGCAGGCCTGATGCCCAGCCCTCCACATCCTTGGACAGGGCTGGGGGTCGAGCCAGGCAGTTCCCACATCCCCCCTCCACCCCCAGCTGTTGGGCATTCCCACTCTCCAGCCCCAATCTCCTGCAGGCTCCTGATCCAGGGGATTAATACAACCCTCACAGGGCACTGTGCTACCCTGGCACCTGCACACAAACACTTGGACCAGCCTCAAATGCAAAAGATTCCCCAGCTCACCCAGAACCTCAAAAAGCTCATCCAAAGCCAGAGAGCACCAAGAGCAGCCTCCAAAGGGATCTCCCCATGGCAGGGCTGCAGGGGCCCATTTTCCCAGTCCCCATGGAGGGATGAGGGGAGCTGAGCCGAGCCTTGGCTCTGGAGCATGCTGGGCTCTTGCCCAAAGCAAAAAAAGCACTCCAATCCCCTCCATTCTAAAACCATCCCTTTTCCTCCACCTCTCATCCTCGCTCCTGCTGTCCCAACCACCTTGGTGACCCACAACATCCTGAGGTCTCAAACACCCCCGGGAGCGCCAAGCTTATCGCACGTCTGGCAGCAGCCATGGAAGTGCAGGGCTGAAGCAGCAGAGCTGGGGCTACAGGAAATGCAGCAGGTGGTTCCAAGATTTCCTTTGAAAGGGAGTTTAATGTGGACACGGCCCGATGGAGCCAGCAGAAGTTGTGTTTGCCATGGAGGAAGCAGGGAAAGCAGTGAGTGGGGAGAGCTGGGCTCGGCGCCAGCAGGCAGTGGCCCACCCCCCTTTCCTGGAAAGGAGAGGGCTTGTGGGTGGGTGGATGGGAGAAGGACAACTCCAGCAGCATCAGGGCAAAGAGCAGCCTCACCCTGTCTGGTGAGAGCCCAGCTGGAATTCCTCACTGAGGAACTTGCAGGTTACCCCAAGCAGCCTGGTGCTTCCAGCAGAAGAGCTGTACGCCCCCAGCCTGGCCAGGGCTGTGCTCCCACCTGGACAAGTGGATCGGCCACCAGCAGGAGAACCCAGCAGCATGAAAACCTAGCCTCCATAAAAACTGCCTGAGGCATCTGTGCCAACCCTACCCATCCCAGGACAGGCTCCAGGAAAGAAAGAACAAAGTGTGGAAAGACCTGGATGAGGACACACCACTTTTCTCTGACCGAGGAAACAAAATCTGCTATGGAAATGGAGCAAAGTACTGATGATTTCTCATACAACTTTTCTGTTATTATTAAAATTGTTTATTAGAAATTACAGCTCACTATTTTAACGTGAGTATTGCTGACAAGTTCACTGTAGGTCCTACTAGAAAGCAAAGTCAATGGTCCCTAAACCAACTCTGCAGCCCCTCACGCAGCCTCCTCTGCCAGCATCTCCCTTAGCCTGGGTAGAGCCACAAGTATAAACAACTCCCCATTATCCTTTCTGACCCTGTCCCCCAAAACTGAGATCTCCAGCTCCCCAGGCAGCATGTCCCTATAGTCCCTACAAGTGACAACTCCAGAGCCTCCTGGCCCTTCCTTAACACCTTAAGCTGAAGTAGGACAGGGTCAGAAGGTATAGTGGAGAAAAATTCCCTGTGAGGGAGGTGAGGCCCTGGCACAGGGTGCCCAGAACAGCTGTGGCTTCCCCTGGATCGCTGGCAGTGTCCAAGGTCAGGCTGGATGGAGCTTGGAGCAGCCTGGGACAGTGGAAGGTGTCCCTGCCATGGCAGGGGGTGGAGCCAGACGAGCCCTACCATCCTCTGAACCCAAACCATTCCAGCATTCTCTGATTCCCTCCTGCACTAACCCAGTCTAGGAGGTGGGAGGGTGACTGCAATACCAATAAAATCTCCACACTGACCTGATTTCCCATGGCCTCGCCCTGTGGATTCAATCCAGACACAAAGTGCTTCCTGTAGCCGCTGCCAAAGGACCCTCTTATCTCCACTGACGAGTAGCTGCTCAGCCCAGGGCGTTCACAACCCTGAGCCTTTGTCTCTAAATAAATCCTGGGGCCAAAGGCTCTTTTTTTCCCCTCTTTGTTGTTATGAACCAGCTCATTGCTACCTCCAAGTCTCCATCCCCACTCAGACACGATCCCGTTTTATTTTGAAGTCCCCAGCCTGGCTCGAGTTCAACCGTAGGGAGAGGAAATCCATGCTGAAATCCATGTCACTGCGGCAGGAAATCGTTCCTTGGGACACTGTAAATAAAGCACATAAAGAGAGGCAGCGGGGTGTGGTGTGAGCCCAGCAGCACCCCTCGCTCTGCCCCAGGGCATCTCATCAGCCATCTCTCCTCCTAGGCAGGAATTCAGCCTGAAAAAAATAAAAACAGGGAAACAAAACAGAAGCCTCTTTTCTACAGCATAAAGGATTCACGGAGCTGTGGGATGCTCCTCAAACCCTCAGGAAAACATTAGTGCTGGGGCGCTGTGAGCAAGCACGGGAGACCCGGTGCTGCTGCAGGCAGGGAGGGGGCTCAGCTCATCCCTTGTGGAATCACAGATGGTTTGGGTCGGAAGGACCTTTAAAGGTCGTTTAGTGCAATCCCATCCCAGCCGCGCTGCTCCCAGCCCCTTTCTTGCAGCCCGACTAAGACCCCAGAGGAAAGAAGGTGATTTCTCTCTTTTCCAGGACCAGTTGTCTTTGCCTGCACAGCCTGTGGCCCCCAGCAGCAGCGGGGCCGTTCCCCCGGTTCCCTCTCGGTCTCAGCACCCTTCGCCCGGCTCTGCCCGCGGGCTGAGTGAGCTGAACTCAAGGGAAGCGCTGAGCCAGCTCCAGCCGGGTTCATGGGCCTCCCGCACGACTCACACGCGACTTTCTCCTTTTATTCACCCATGAAACAAGGTGGAGACATCAGGAAAAAATAATTCCACTTTTAAAGAAAATTCCTCGTTTTGTGTCCTGATCAAACTCCTGCACTATTCCACAGAACCAAGAAATCAGATTGGTTTGGGTTGGGACCTTAAAGATCAGCTCAGCGGGAGGCTCAAAGTCAGCTCCCCCCAGTCCCATCCTGCCCTTCCAGCATCCCACAGCCGAGTGCATCCAGAGAGGTCCCCAAAATCATGGGTCATAAATGGGACATTGCAAGCCCCCCAGTCCTTCCAGGTCACTCATCCAGTGGATGGACATCTGGCTCTGTCCTGCATCCCCATCTGTCTGCGGAGGGAATCACAGGGCTCCTCCTGGAGTGAAGCAGTGGAAGAGCAAGAACTGAACTGGCCAAAGAGATTCTCAGGAGCTGGAAGAAGCTGAAGTCCGTGAGGACTTCAAATCCTGCCCACGCCCAAAGTGAGCCTCCCTAAAGCCCGGCCCTACTGGGCTTTTCCTGCCCTTCACACTCCCACCCTCCTAGACAGGACTTTCTCCGGACAGCATTCCCAGGACGCCTCTCCCATTGAAAAAACAATCCATGGGACACACACACAGCAGCAGCTGAGGAGAGCAAGGAGCTACTGGGCAGGTGTTTCCTGCCCCAGGCTCCCATTCCCATTCGGTAGAGCAGCTGCAATTCCCTCTGACAGCTGCTCCCTGCCCTCCTTCCCCAGGAGCAGCTGGAATGAGCCACCAGCCAGCTGGGATGTTCCATCTGGGATAACCCTGCACACAGATTTCCCTTTTGACACCTTACCTTTGCACTGGGCTGCCGCAGCCTTCCCACAAAGAGAGGAATCCACTCATGGATCATGGATCTAATTGAAGCAGGACCACATTTCACAAGCTGGGACCCTCCCGAGGATGGTAGGTAAGGATAAAATAGAAAAGCTTTGTGTTTCTGACATCCCAGGTGTGTCACAGGAAGAGAAGCATACAGGACAGGCATTCCCAGAAAAGAGCTCCCAGGGGATTGGGAGAAGGCAGCTTCTTCCCTCAACTCAGCCCCAGCTCCCAGGAGCATCCACCTGCCCTCCAAACAGAATAAAGGCAGTTAAAGGCAAAGCTGCTGCTGGCACAGGCTGAGGCAGAACATAAAGAATTCCAACCATCTCCTGCTGCACAAAACCACCACAGACCAGTCCAGGCATTTCTTTTCCCAGCAGAAGGAACTGGATCCATCAGTGACATCTCAGGTTGAGGCAGCTTTGAGATGTACAAGGATTGAGACATCAAGTGGAAGCAGCAGAGCAGGGACTGGCTGCTGGATGGCTTTGGATGATCAAGAATCTGGCTTTTGCTCCTTGGAAAGACAAGGAATTTGTATCGGAGAGATTTTGAGAGGGACACAGCCAAGTCAAGCCAGAAGTCCCCACTCCCCATGAACATGAAACAACTGAGGCCAGGACAAAGAGCATTAGTCTCCCAAGGCATCCAGAAGCCTCCCAAATTCCAGTAAATGGGCACAGTATTATTAACAGGAAAATAATTTCGTCAGTGCTGGGACAGGAACTGAGAAGCACAAGGAGCCATGGTGGGAAGGGTTTCTTGCATAGTTGTTGGCCAAAGAGGACCTGGAGGAGTGCCCTGCTGGGAATCCTCCAGCTGGGATCCAGGGACAGGAGCAAGGAACAGCATCCGTGTCCCAGGCACCGGGCTCTCCAGTGGGACAGGGTGAGGAAGAGGCCACTTGTGCCATGTCCAACATCATCAATGTTTGGGGAAGGGCAGGAATTTAGGACTTGGCCTCTAGGATTTTCGTGACATGCTCATGGGAAATCAAGGAGAAGGAATCCTTGGGAATGGATCAGAGAAAAGGCAGCAAGATGGGAAGACACCTGTGAACCCTTTTTACCTCCTTCTTGGGGTTCTCCTGACAAGGCAGCAGCACAGTAATTAATACATTCACTAATTAATCAAAACCAGCATCTTCCCAATCAGAAACTGGGCCCAATTTTAAGGAGATCTGATGGGGGGGGGGTTGGTTTGTTGGGCTTTTTCTCCTTCTTTAAGCCTAGCAGCCTCATCCAGCCAAGTTTTTTTTTTCTCTCCCCTATTTTGGCTTCCCATGGTTGTGATTCTTCCCAAGTGGACAACTGGGAATACACCACCCTGAGCCCAGCCCTGTCCCTCTGCCACCACCTGAATATTGTGTGCAAAACCATTCTGCTCCTTCTACACCTCTGGAAGTGTACAAACACCTTGGCTTTTCCTCCCCACATTCATAACAGCAGTTCCAACAAAAGAGAAGGAAATATAATTGTCTAACATTTTGCTTTTACTCCTTCATGGAATCTTTCCAATGCAACTTCACAAAAGCAACGTAAATAAAGTATCTTTTTTTCCTTCTAAAAAGAAGATCATGTTCCACAGATTCCGTAGTGCAATTCATTATCTGGTAGAAAAAAAAATATCTTCTTCAGCTCCATGGAGGAAAATGCTGGAAGCAGTTCCATGGTCTCAATAAAAATAGGAAAGTCTACCCAGGATGGGCTAGAAAGTTCCAGGTATGTGGGACACACAATCCCTACAGTCTACCTCTAGTTGAAGAGGATGGAATCAGGGTCCTGGTTGGCCATCTGTGCAATGTGCTTTAGTACATCCTTTTTGGTAATGATCCCCAGCAGCTTCCTGGAAAATGAAAAAAATGCTTTTAATGCACCGACACTGTCAGAAGGGACCCTGGCAGGACCACTTGAGCCCCTTGCATGTGCTGAAGAGTCTTTTGGGATTCAAAGTGACATCCCACAGAAAGTTTTGCACCCTCTGAGGGTGGTAAAACACTGACACAGGCTCCCAGAGCAGATGTGACTGTCCCATCCCTGGAAGTGTCCCAGGCCAGGTTGGACAGGGCTTGGAGCTGGGCTGTCTTAAGTGCCTTTGCCAGGCAAGAACTGCTCCAGTATCCAGCCCCAGATGGATCCCAGTGCCATCCTCTTTGCCCTGAGAGCAGAGGAGGTTCTGACCCCAGGCCCCAGGGCTCCTACCCGTTGTGAGTGACCAGGCACTGGCGCAATCCCAGCTTGCGGAAAATGTCCACCACGATCTCCATGGGCGTCTCGTCCGTCACTGTGAAGGGACTGAGGTCCAGGATGCTCCTGAGCTTCAGCACAGACGGGGAGCTTGGAGGCAGGGGGGGACAGTAGTCAGTGAAACAAATCACTGAGGTGCTCACAATCCCATCCTGCTTCTTACGGGCATTTTCTGGAACAAGAAATCTTTGATTCAGTATCAGCACTCCTTTCTTTTTCCAAACAGAAGAGCGTTCCCGTTGCTCAGCTCACATTTAATGGCTTTAGAAGTCCTTTCCTTCCCTTTGCCAGAACTGTTCCCACCCAAGGAGGGTGTTATGGGTTTCCAGCCTTTCTTCTAAGGGAAACCATGGAATCATTAAGGTTGGATAAGATCTTTAAGACCATCAAGTCCAACTGTCGACCAGCACCACCACCATGGTCACCACTAAGCCGTGTCCTCAAGTGCCACACCCACACGTTTTTTTGAACGCTGCCAGGGATGGTGACTCCAGGGCAGCCTCTGCCAGGGCTGGACAACCCTTGCCATGAAAAGATTTTCCCCAATATCCAACCTAAACCTCACCTGGGCACAACTTCAGGTCTTGTCCTGTCACTCGTTACTTGGGACAACCTCCAAGATCTCCAAAGTTCCACTGGAGGGGCTGGATCAGCACATCAGCTTTCCCCAAAGCCAAGGGTGTTGCACCTCACTGTGCTCTGGCCAGGTAAATACATGTTCTGGAAAACTTTTAACTTCCCGGTTTTTAGAGGAAGTAAATAAAATGCTTTGTACTTTTATGAGTCACTGATTTGCGTCCCATGCAGAGCAGTTAAAGGACTATTTTTAAGCATTCAACGACTGGCACAAGCTCCGTGGACGTCATCAGGGTCAGGAATGGAAAACAAGTCAAGTACTGGCCATCCCTCAGACCTTCACAGCACTGCACACACAGGTACTGTGGGTACCTGCCACACTGCAATCTGATAGCAGCATTCCAAGGCTTCCTGGGAAGGGGCAGGTCCAGCAGCCCAAACACCAGGCTGGATATTCAGAATACTTCAGAATATTTGGGATATTTGATCATGAAAACCCAAATCCCGTCCTGTGTGTCACTGTGCACAGCTTGGGGACAGGACCACTTAATGAATCCCCAGAGATTCCAAGAAACTCAACTGCAGAAACTCATGGTGGTACCACAGAAGGCAGGCAATGCACATAATATCCTGATGCACTTGTTCCTGTATTTTATTCCATATTGTCCCAGGCAATCAGTGAAAGGGCAAGAGGACACAGCCTCGAGCTGTGCCAGGGGAGGTTCAGGTTGGACATCAGCAGGAATTTCTTCACAAGAAAGCTTGCTAACATTGGAAGAGGCTGTCCAGGAAGCTTGAGTTCCTATCCCTGAAGGTGTGCAAGGAATGCCTGGATGTGGCACTCAGTGCTCAGGGCTGCTGACAAGGTGGGGATTGGACACAAGTTGGACTCAATGATCTTGGAGGGCTTTTCCAACCTAAATGATCTCATGATCCTGTGACAAGCCACCCTGTCCTTCACATCCAAGGCAAGCAGAGCCCACCCACACTGCTCAAGGATGCACCAGCTGGCCCAGCTACCAGCACGAGAAGTGTGTGACCTCCCCAGGTCAGTGACAGCTGGCACTAATGACAGCACTTTCACCTGGGCAGTGTCACCTCTTACCGATGGAAATGATGAGGTCTCTCCTGAGGACAAACCCCACCAGGCGCTGGGACGCCCGGGACACCACCACAGGGTAGCCACTGTAGGTGGTGCTGGTGACGATGGTCTCCACATCCTCCACGGTCATGGTGTCCTGCGTGATGACCGTCAGGGGAGGGTCATTCTTGCGCGGCCGCATCACGTCCATGGCCCGTGTCTTGTGTGAGAACTCCTCCTTGGCCTCCAGGAAGGGGTACCCGTTCAAGCGGATGTGGGCATCGTAAATCCCCTCCCGGCCAATGGCGTCGGCCACCCACTTGCTGGTCATGGCTGCTGCCATCAGGGGCACGATGTACTCCAGCCCCCCGGTGAGCTCGAACATGATGACCACCAGTGACACGGTCATCCGGGTCACCCCCCCTGCCAACACAGCACGGCTCAGGTCACTCTGGCATTGCGTCACACCAGCCCCGCCTCTAGAGAAGGGTGGTGGCAGCACAGTTGGACTGCCCAGTTCAGCAGTACCAAACACAATCAGAACAGCACTGAAACCTCTGTCCCCGGCACAGAGCTCAAGGTCTCTGCGTGGCTGTGTTTTAATTACGCTTTTGAGATTCAAGTCCCAAAACTACTCGCAAATATTTTACATGAGTTTTGTTCCAATACCCATTCCTCAAAGGGGCACAGACCCTTCAGTGCTGCCCAGCAGCAAACAGAACCATTAATGAAGTCAAATGTATTCATCTTCCATCAATTACATGCAAACAATCCCAGAAGGGTCTAGGTTTGAAGGAACCTTGAAGTCTAACTCATTCCAATTCCTGTCACAGGCAAGGACACCTTCCACTAGATGGGATTGCTCAAACAAGGTGTATCCCCTCTAAAAAGGCTGAAGATGGGTTTTGGTGGCATGTTTTTAGGGGAGAGTTTCTCCTGAAAAAGTCTCTTAGGACTCCTGTATTATTCCATGGATGAGGGGACTGGGAACTGTGAAAGTGAAGTTTAGTCACATGTACCCAGTCTCTCCAATTCAGCCAAGAGGAAGAAGTGTTACCAAAAAAAAAGCACTTAAAAGCAGAATTGCACCACAAGATTTAAGGCCAGAACAGGAAGTAAAATGAATTAAAACCCCATAGGAAAATTCAAGTCCCTGGGCAGCCTCAACTGTTCTGACTCCCACTCAGGAGCTCCCCACTGCAGCTGCTGTGCCCAGCACCGGGCTGGAGATAGCAGAAGAACACCACCAGGGTGAGGAACACATGGCATGCTCTATTATAGCATTTCCTGGGGTTCCTGAGGTGCCACCAGCTCTGATGGCTGGCCACAACCACAGCTCTTCAGCCACAGAGTCACTACAGGATGGAATGAGATCATCTTTAAGATCTCTCCCAGCCCAAACCATTCTGTGGTTCAATGATTAAGGCTGGGATAACCTCTAAGATCAGGGAGTCCAACCATTCAACCACCACACCACCTCTTCATGTGGCCAACCAAGGTCCAGCCCCAGCACGGCCCCGAGCAGCCCCAGCTTACCCAGACAGGCGGCAGCGCCCACCATGGCATAGAGGCCAGGGGTGATGCAGTCGGCCCCTTGGCTGCACCAGCCGCTGAAGATGGCCCAGTCATGGTGGTAGAAGGCCAGCTGCTCCATGGCCACCCCAAGCAGCCGGCCTGCAATGGCCCCCACGGCCATGCTGGGGATGAAGAGCCCCGAAGGCACCTGTGGGAATACGGGGCAGTGAGCAGCAGAGCCCAAGGACTGCACAGAGGAGTGGTGGAACCTCAAACCAGAGTGAGGCAGAGGCTTTGCAGGAGCTGAGCTGGAAGGGAAAAGTCATTTGACTTTGTCATTTTGCATTTGTCAATTTGAAAAGTCATCTAGTCCAATCTCCCTGCAATAAGCAGGGACATAACTGTCCATCAGCTCCATCCACTGCAGGAAAGCTCACACCTAGGAACAACACCTGCAGCTCCAAAGGCTGCACCAAATAACTTCCAAACCCTCTGAGCAAGGAACAGCTCCAATTATGCATTAACAAATGAAGACACAGATTGTTTTGCAATTAGCTCTTTCATCTAAACCACATATTTATCAAAAAAGCCGCTTGAGGCAGGACAATTTAGGAGCATTCTGTGTCTGCAAAATGGGATGTGGAACCCTGAGGCACCAGTTTTGTGACTGCATTTGGTGCCCAAACTCAGGCTGGAAAGTTTCTATTGCCCTCAGGTCCAAGCAGCAGGACAAACAACTGCAGTCTGTCCCCTTCTGACACAGCTTGGCGGGACACATGTCTGGATAGTGAGGAAATAAAACTCTAGGGGTCCTGAAGAGCATGGAAAGAACATGAGCTCCTTTACAGGCAACCCTCACCTTCATGCCAAAGGTGAAGATGGTGATGAAGACCTTCATGATGAGGGCCAGTGCCAGCTGCCACATGGCCGTGTACACGCCAGGGCCGGCGGCACGGTCAGGCAGATCGTCCCCCTTGGTGCTGTTGAAATCGTTCACATACTCGCAGAGCTTGGACGAGTCCAAAATCCCACAGTCATTGAAGAGCTCTGAGATCAGCTCACTGGTGCTCATCCTGGTGTACTCATTGGGGAAGGCCAGGACAGCCGTGATGGCCGTCACCACAAACACCTCCAGAACCGGGTACTTTCCCAGATGCGTCGTCTTGCGCCGTCTGCACCAGGCAATGTTGCTGCGGATGAAGAAAGCTCCCCAGAGCCCACCAAATATTCCCAGCAGGATGAAGGGCACCAGCTCCAGCAGATGCCACGGCATGTGGAACTCCACGTAGAAGAGCACAAGGCGGCTGTTGCCGAAGGGGTTGATGGAGCGCAGGGTGAAGGCAGCAACCAGTGCAGCAAAGAAGGAGCGCCAGAGGGTCTTCAGAGGGAAGTAGTAACTCACCTGAAGAGGAGAACAAAGTATATTTGGTCACTTGAATACTTAGCACAACCCTACTGCAGGGAGTAAAGCCAGGACAGACATCCATTAGCACTGGCTCATTCCCTTCTATCTAGACAAGCACCTCAGGCTTGGTCTGGAGCTCCAGTTCAATGAGGACTTGAGTAAGTGGGATGGGCCCTGGCCTGCAGGACCTGCATGTGTCCTCTGTGATCCCTGGAGCAAGACACTTGGGTAATAAAATCTGTTACACATCAGCCATGAGCTGAACTGAGAGAATTCTGTGGCTCTGCAAGGTCCAAAGTACCAAACAACAGTGCCTGCCATGACTGCCACCAACTGTTGCTCAGCTGAGCAAATCCATCCCTGTCTTCCTCTGAAATCCATTCTGGTACTCCCCTGAGCTAAACAGCAGTGGTCCTTTCAGATCCAGATCAACAGATTAAGGATTAAGTGGTCCTTGGGAAGAAAAGAGGATTGATAAACCAGAGAAGTTTGTTCCCAGGTGTAGAAGGGATTACAAGTGACCTCACCCCTGATAAGTGGTTGTACTAATTATCAAAGAAGAACAGCCTTTATGGGTCACAGCTGTGACTAATAAAGGTAAGTGTGATAAAAGGGGTGGGTTGGGCCATCAGGGAGAGCCTGGAGGAAGAGGACCTAGAGGAAGATCCTGAGGAGGTAGAGGAGCCCTGAGGAAGAAGGACTGATGCAGAGACATGAAGAAGAATGAAACAAGGAAGAGAGCTGCTGCAAAAGATCTGCTGTGAGATCAATCTGGGTGTGATAGAGTTAGAGTCTGCTGTTGGAGCCTGCAGTCATAGTCAAGCTAGGTGAAAGCCTGCAGTCAGAGACAGCAAGGAAATACTTGACAGTCATATTCTAGCAGGAAACAGCCAGCAGTCAGAGCTGGTCAGACTAGCCAACAGTAGGAGCTTGCTGTAATCAGAGTCAGGACAGCTAAGCTGTAAAAAAGAATAAACTGGGACCCTTTTCACATTGTTAAATGAGAGTGTGTGTCTTGGCTCATTTCTACCCCTAACATGAGATCTGCTGCAAGACCCAGGTGCCCTGGGACACAGCTGTCAGGAGAGTGGAAAAAGGAAAATGGCCTCAAGCTATGCCACGGGAGGGTCAGGTTGGACATCAGGAGGAATTTCTCCACAGGCTGTGTTTCTAACCCACAGAATTCCAAGGTTACCTCCTCCAGGCTGAAGAGCACTCCTCCAATGGGAGCTCCAAAAGCCACAGACACACCGGCGGCGGCAGCTGCTGACAGCACCTAAGGGACAGACAGAGGCACTCAGACTTCTCAGCCCTCCCAACCACCCCCTTTTTTTGGTTTGTCTTCACTTAAATTTGTACAATGTTTACCTACAACACAGTCAGCTAGGTCTGACCTGCTTTAAGACAGCAGGGAAAAGGTGGAGTGAACCAATTCCCTAAGAAGGAGCCCCAAAAAAATCAGTTAGCATAACAGGACCACTTACAGTCAACCCCAGAGCCCCATGCCCACCTGACCTCCCCCAGGCTGGTGTCCCCACACACCTCCCTGCGCTTGGCCTCGTTCTTGCGGTACTTGGTGAAGAGGTGGCACAGGATGTTCCCACAGCAGCAGGCCACGTGGACCAGGGGCCCCTCCTTGCCCAGGCTCAGCCCCGAGGACACAGCCAGCACCAGGGTGATGGTTTTGATGACCAATGTCCACTTGCCCAGGTAGCCTCTAATGATGAAACCACTTAAGATAGTTTTGATCTGGAAGTCAAGCACACAAAGCTCTACAGGCTTTCATTCAGGCCCTGGTCAGAGCTCCTGATTTACTAGGCATTCCCAATCCTGTCCTTTCCTACAGCTTTCAAGAGTCCCCTGAGCTATCAAAAGCGAGAGTCCTTAAAAATATCTCTCCGTGCAAAGACAGGAGCAGCCATCTCAGTCCTTCCTGAGGGCCACTGTCCCTGCTGGAGGAACACCTATGCAGTACCTCCTGCAGCAATGCCAAAACATCTGATTTTCCAAGGGACTGCATGGAGACTTCAGTATTAGACATGTTTCAAACAGCTTGGAAAAACACATACATATGAAGCCATCATCTAAAGTGGAATATATTATTCCATAACATCTGTAAATTCTGGATGGTGGATCCCTGCCACACCTGAAAAACAACCCACTCTTGTTCGCTCTCACCTCTGGGATCCCTGAGCCACAGGCATAGGGAGCAAAGCTCTTCACCAGGAGCACAGCAAGGAGGGAGAACATCAAGGCCCAGATAACGTACATGAAGTAGTCGAGGATATATGCAAAGGCCCCCTGAAACACAGAGGAAATTGCCAAAATCAGATGGTTTCAACTGAAACCACATCAGACCTGGGCACTGAAGTGAGCACAGGGAATCAGCAGGACACCACAAAGTTATCAGCTAAAAATGGTGAGACCTGCCCTAAGTCTGAGGTCTCAAGGCTGGATTCCATTTGCTGGGTTACCAATCATGGCATTCACCCAGAATATTCATGGGCAAAACACCCTCCAAGAGCACATCCTGGACACAGCAGTGGCACACTGCACCTGTAAATGTGGCAGTGTTTTGCCTCCCCACATCCCCTCCAAGGACAACACCCACATAACCTGTTTATTGACACCCCTTTAGGGCCCCAACAATGAACCACTGAACCACCCAGAGCTTGGACTCCTGGCATCCACATCACCCCAGGGATGCTACAGGCTGGGCAGACAGGCAATTCAGCAGTAAAAGCAGTTCCAGGCGCACATCACCTCTCCATGGCCAAGGATCAGCTGGGACCAGCTCTTCCACTCAGGACACTTGTCCCTGTCGGTGAAGGTGGTGTTGGATTTCCAGCAGCAGTGCTCATGGTTGAACCAGAACCCTGCCAAACACACTCCTTCCTTCAGATCTGTCATCCAGTGGGCAGAGATGTCGATCAGACCTGCCAAGGAACCTGGTTTAAGGGAAAAAAACCAGAATAATTTAATGAGCAGACTCAAACACCTGAAGGTCACAGTCTGCCCCACCGATTTTTGTCTCACCACACTGCTCTATGTGTCAGGAGGTATTTCTGCCCACAACTCACTTTTATTCTATGGAGAGCTAAATGAGATGATTTGCCTAATTTTTAATAATTTCAATATATTGAAAAGAGCAAGACAGGAAACATGGCTGATGATGTTTCAAAGGTTGACTGTGCTCAAACCCCCCCCGCACACCAGAAATTAATTCTTCTCAATAACTGTTTGTTAAATACAGCACAGCAGCAGTGGGAGGGCAGAGTGGGATGTCCCACATTGCTGGGGACACCGACAAAATGTGTCACCAGGATCCAGGAGCTGCACCAACAACAGCAACACTGTGACAGGAATAACTCTGAATTTGGAGAAAACATTTCCAACCTTAATTTAAAAAAGAAAAATAAAGGAGGGGAAAGTTACAACTGTGCCAAGTAAATCAAGGCAAGCAGAGCCAGCACAGAAGGGAAGTCAGGTTCTAAGAGGAATCTTCACCACTCTTGTTAATAGCTCCTTTTGTTAATAGTCACTTTTGTTAATAACTCCTCCAATCCCAAAACCCCCACACCAAGGCAGAGGCCAGGGACCTCTGATCCACAGAAGCAAGTGGCAGCACAAGCTCCAGAGGCTGCAATAAACATTCAGCAAATCCCCCAGCTAATGACCAACTGGCCAGCAGCCTTCCTGGGTAAACATTAACACAAGATTTCTCTCCATCCCCCATGACAGATGCTTGCTGCTTCCTATCAGGAAGATTTGCATTCAAGTGATTTATTCCTGCTGCCCTGAGGCCAAAGTTTGTTTCTAAGTAATATAAAAGGTCTCAGCCAGCTGAATTCTGAAAGACACCTGATTTCCAAGTGACACCTCTCTTTTTATATCTAAATGTAAAAGGGAAAAACCCAAAAATTAGGAAACTCTTGCTGGCAGCCCCTGGCATTAACCCCTTCAGTACCCATGAGGAGCATTCGGCACAGACATTCCCAGCATTTCAATCAGCTCTGCTTTAATGAACATTTTTAAAATTTATTTCAGAGTTCCATGCCAGCAGCAAACCCAGAGCAGTGTCCAGGACACCTCTCAGCCTCAGTTTTGTATTTTGGTTTTGCACAAACACAGGCTCAAAGCACTTAAAAATAATTCACTGTGAATTTACAAGGCAGCAGCAGAGCCCTTGGGGTCAGCACAAACTCTCACTCCAAAATCCTGCTGCTCCAAGGATCTGCCAGGCCTTGGGGAGGAATGGATCCTGGCGCTGCAGTGCAGGAATTAGTTCTACCTGGAGGTTTGCTCTCACCTGCCAACAAACCAATAAGGAGCATCAACAGCCAGCCAGAGAAGGCATCGCTCACACTGTGCAGCAGTGCCCAGGTGGACTCTTTGCTTCTGTTGGTGATCTAGAAAAGGGTTTGAAAAAAGAAACAAAGATCCGTGAGGACTATGATCCACTGTGCTGTAATGCTCTAAAACTACTCGGTGACACCATGACTCTGCTGACGGGGGAGAGAAAAAGCATCTGACAGTGGCTGCTCCTACAGCAGCTGCAGCTCTGGGTGTGGGCAGGAGAATGGATTAAAGATCATGGAATCCCAGAATGGGTTGTGTGGGAAGGGACCTTAAAGATCACCCAGTACCACCCTCTCTCGTGGGCAGGGACACCTTCCACTACCCCAGGTTGCTCCAAGCTCCGTCCAGCCTGGCCTGGAACGTTTGCAAGGATGGGGCAGCCACAGCTTCTCTGGGCACCTGTGCCAGAGTCCGAACATTACGGACACGAGGGGGTCGCAGATTTAATGCCAGCAGAGAGGAGTGGTCCAGCTGGGAAGTGGGCGCTGGTGGCACTGGGAAATGGGACTCAACCCTGTCCCAGATGCCCAGGATGGCTGAGGCCCGTCAGTCTCACTGCTCCTGACAGACAGACAAAGGGTGACAGAACAGCCATTGTGTGCCCAGCTGCCTCTCCCAAGGGAAATGTTCCAGTTCACCACTGTTATTCCCTATGACAAAGCAAGGCAGGAGCAGGCTGGGGACATGGGTATTTCAGCTAAAGCCCCCCTTGCATTCTGAGCAGATTCCTTTAATTGCAGAGTGGTGAAGTCCTGGGAAGGAATTCTGGAAGAATTGAACTCAGTCTTCTCAAACAAAAAAATTCTAATAGAAAGAGCACCATTCACCAGTGCAAATGCAAGAGCAGAAAACCAGGCTGGTTCTGTTCTCCAAACCCCCATCTGGAATAAATCAAAGCCTTCAGAAGAGAAGCAGCAAACAAAAAACTGCAACATGTTGGATTTAGTGCTCCTTTTCCTCAAACTGAACTCTCAGCTCCCATCCTAAGGGCAATCCCTCCAGCCCAGGGGTCTCCAAGAAGAGCCTCTCTACCCCAGAAAGAGTCACACATTGATTATCTTCCACTCAGAGCCAGCGAGGAGGAGGAGGAATTTTTACCTCCCTGTGCCTGTCTCGATCCCTGGACTTCTCTCGCACCCAGTCTATCGTGTTAAAATCTTCATAGGTGCCCACACCAGGAAGAGGCTCCTCCAGGAAATCCATCACAGCGCTCCTGCCATTCATGCCTCCTCCATTATATGAGGAGAAGCCTGGTGGGGGAGGAAGGGGGAAAATTGAGCATTTCTTAGTTTTCCCTCATTTTATAAAAAACCAAAACTAATTTAGGAGGAAAACCACAGATTTCAATGGAAATAAAGAGCTACTGAGGTGTTTCCTGAGCTGAATACTACGGGCACATGTTCCCAGGTGATCTGTGCCAGGTGCACCCTCCCCAGCTTCAGCAGATCACCTGGAGATGGGGTTGCTCCTGGAAATGACTGTTCAGAGCAAAGTAAATCACCACCAGCATCTAGATAGTGCTTTTTCCCTAAATCCAGGACTTGCCACGAGGATATTTTGTCGTTTGAGGCAAGCATATGGGCATATGGGAGAGGAGAAAAGGAATATTCAGGACTTCCAACAGAGCTGAAGGGTATCCCAGGTGGATCTGGCAAGGATGAGAGCAGGATGGGCAGGAAGGCATGGATGGGAGCAGGGAAACAGGGAAAGCAAAGCATCCAGTGGGGCCTGGAAGGCAGAACGTGGTGCCAAATAGGGGCTTGGAAAAACACCAAACTGGGACTTGCAGCCTCCCTCAGGTGAGAACTCAGCCAAACCACTGGGCCTCCTGTTTAACCTGCTCCAGCCCATAGAAAACAATGCTTAGCTTGGATGTACATTCCCAAAATCCTGATTCTGGAAGACACTGAGTGTTTGCAGTCATTCAGAGGGAAAAACAGAAGAGCAAAAACCAAATTCCAGTCAAAACTGGAAGCTGGGTGGAAGAGGAGGGTTAAAACTCACAGGCAGAAGGATAATGGTTGATACTTGAGCATATCTAGCCTGCAGATATCGTGGGGGCAAAGGTGTCTCCAGATGGGGAAAATAAGGAATTCAAAGAGTTGCCCTCTGCCCCATCATCTGAAGCAGGGAGGGAAAAGAGCTGTAAAGTCTTCCCAAGCCCATCTCCCAGATTGCCACAGCTGCAGAAAAACAAGATGAGTCATGTACAGAACTGACAACCACCACAAAATAACCCACTTAAAACAGCTCCTCGCTTCACCTGGGACAAAAAAAAAAAAAAAAAGGCAGAGTTCTGCAGAGCTCTTCCAAATGCTGATTTCACAGGCTGTGAGACCCAACTGCACTGGGAGGAAAATGAGGCACATTTTCCATTAGGAATCCCTGATTTTAACAGTATTTTTGAGACCAGAAGCTTGGAAATGCAAAATTAGTATCAAAGACACCAGAGATCTCCCCACTGACATATCCCCATAGGAAATCCTAGATGCTGCTCTCTAAATCTGATGGATCGGAACCTCCTTGAATAAACCATCCTGACAACAACATGAGCAAGGAGAGAACATAGAACACTGAAGTGCCTGGAACTCCTCCTACCACCCTGGCTGGTGCTGCACCAAGGACATGAGAGCTACCTGGCACAGGTATTCAGGGAACAGAGGCCTCATCCTGGTCACCTGAATAAGTCCCACCTGCAGCCCAGAGCAGGAGCTGGGTTTGTTCCCACAGGAATGACCACCTCTCCCAGAAGCACCCTAAATATCCCTGTCTCTATGCTGCAGACAGCAGGCTCTCTCTGGCTATTCCTTTTTTTTTTTTTTTTTTTTTTTTTTTTTTTTTTTTTTTTTTTTTTTTTCCCAATTTTTCCCACAAATAAAAAAA
>VWZP01005320.1:159-12751 GCA_013396995.1 Dicaeum eximium | reverse complement strand
CCAAATCTTTCCCAAAGATAAAAGATACAGATGTCCTAAAGAAAAGTAATAATGAGAGAGAGTTAACCAAGCTAATAGAACACCCTGAGAAGCATTTTCTGCAAGAAGATGAGATCAGGCACATTCCATGCTCACTCTCCTGGAATAACTGCCCAGACCAGCGACTTTGAGCTGTCCTGGGAACATTCTCCCAGCTCAAAGCTTGCCCTGGAGCACCAGGAACCAGACCCTGAGGCACAAAGCAGGCACAGAGCTGCCATCACAGAGGGGCTGCAAGTCCTGGTATCCCCAGCAAGACCCTGATGGCACCTGCAGGATCCCTCAGGCACAGCCCCTGTGATCCCATCCCCAGCCCCAGTGAGCCCACAGGCAGATGGGATGGGCTGATCCCACTCCAGACCGGCAGGTGCAGGTTGGAGCCTGATCCTGCTCTCCAGGATCCCAGCCTGCCCTCCTACAGCACCAGGATTTCTATTCCCAAAGGAGAATCCCAAGGTCTCCAGCCACACACAATTGTTCATTTAACAGATGACAATGAGAACACATATTTATATTTTTTTTCAGGGGTAATCCAGAGCTATGAAATGGCTGACAGCCATAAATATTTATAAAGATCATATTTCCTGCCTCAACTTGCTGCAAATCAAGGATCCTAGGATTCCCAGATAGGAATAAAGGAGGACAATGAGCTCTGTGATGCCCTGCCAAAACACAGCCAAGATGATTGCACAGATCTCGCTGTTTGTAACATCCAGACCTCCAAATCAGAGACAGCAAGTGAAAAGTGACCCTGTTACAGCTCATTTCAAACAGAGATTTCTCAGTGTTTTGATCACTCCCTGGAAGGGGTTAATTCATGGTCCACTTCAGACCCTGCTAGGCTTAGGAAAAACCAGGCTGCACTTGGTGAAGTTCCAGGCTGTGCCATGTGCCACCCCACAAAGCCACAACATTTTGCTGACTCTCCTGCCAGCAACAAGAAGACAGCCACAACAGCTGGAGAGCTCCACCGCTGCTTCCCTGCTCCAGCAAATCCCAGAAATGCAGGGGGTTCACAGGGACAGTGAACAAACAACCATTACACAGCAGAAACCCCACAGCCCACCCAGCCTGATCCACCCACCCTCATCCAGGCCGCTGCCCCACAGTGTGCACTGACACATGGACACAGGGACACATTCCTCTTGGCTCACATCTCCTTTTCCTCCCCGAAGGGTCTCCTCACCCTGCCTCAGCCACTCCACATCCCACAGGAGCAGCTCCGGGGGTCTGTCCGTGCCATGGCCGGGCGCAGGGGGACATTCCCGGGGCTCACNGCCAGCCCCTGCACACTGCCAGGGGACACCGCCACCAGAGCCAGCCCCTGCACCCGCCCGGGGACACCGCCACCAGAGCCAGCCCCTGCACACTGCCAGGGGACACCGTCACCAGAGCCAGCCCCTGCACACTGCCGGGGACACCGTCACCAGAGCCAGCCCCTGCACCCGCCCGGGGACACCGCCACCAGAGCCAGCCCCTGCACCTGCCCGGGAACACCTCTGGACCCACTCCCGCAGCTCCAGGACCCTTCTGCGCTGGGCCCCAGGGCTGGGGCAGCTCTGCAGATGGAGTCTCACCTGAGCAGGGCAGAATCCCCCCCTCCCCTGCTGCCCACGCTGGGGGATCAGCTCAGGGCACAGTGGGTTCTCAGCATCATGGCCAGGGCAAGTTGAGCTTCTGATCCACCAACAGCCCCAAGCTCTTCTCCCTGGAGCTGCACTCCATCTATTTTCCCCACAGGCTGTATTTGTTCCTGCGATTACCCCAACCCAGGTGCCAGTTCTGCTTCACCTGAAAGCCCAGCCCCAAAGATCCACCAAACTCGACCCTTAACCATGGAGGGACACCCAGACACAAGCACTCCACTCACCACCTCCCACATGGGATGCTCCTGGCAGCCCAGCCTAGGACACTCCCTGCTCTGCAGCCCATTCCCAAAGCTCTGTCCCAAGTCACGATACAGTACAGGAAAACACATTTATCAACAATCTCCTGACAGTGGTGGGTCAGTCACTGATGTACTGACAGACAAACCCCTTTCTTCTCCCACCCAGCCGACATTTTCCTTGCTGAATAACTCCCAGGAACGCTCTTTGCTCACTGTCTTTCCAGCAGGCAGGCAGGCAGGCACTGGATTTTCCTTTTGTCCTCTGGGCACAGTCAGACTTCAAAGGCTCTCCCAACACAGGAGCAGCCTTTATCTCACTTTTATTCAATGCACACAGAGCTCAAAGGGGCTGGTGATTGAGTTCCTCAGGCTCCAATTTGCTGGTATTAACTTGTCATTCAAGCATTGTCTGGAAGGCTGAAACTCTGCACACTCCCCAGGCTGACTTTGGTCTCACTGATAAAAGCTCCCAGGTTCTGTCTGAGGTCCAGGAGGAAAGGTGAAGAAAGCAGAGGAGATGAACCAGCTCAAGGCTCCCACTTCAATTTTAATTTAATTTTTAATTTACGATGGAGAATAACTCGCTGCTAAATCCTGTTTGTTCTTATAAGCACCAGGGAATCATTCAGGGTAAACTGGGCACTCAGACCTCTGACCATGAAGTCACAGATGGGTTTGGGTTGGAACGGACTTAAAGCTCATCCCATTCCACCCCTGCCATGGCAGGGACACCTTCCACTGTCCCAGGCTGCTCCAAGTCCCAATGTCCAGCCTGGCCTTGGACACTGCCAGAGATCCAGGGGCAGCCACAGCTCTCTGGGCACCCTGTGCCAGGGCCTGCCCACCCTCACAAGGAACAATTTCTTCTTAAATCTAACCTCAATCATCCCTCTCTCAGTTCAAACCAATCCCTGTCACTACCTGCCTCAATTCTTGCCTTTAAAGCTTAAGGAGAAAAAAGCTTTTTAAATGCCACAGAGAAAAGGAGACTTTCCACCACTGAAACACTTTTGAGTCGTCTTCTGAATGGAGGAGAGAACCTCGGCCACCACCTCCCAGCTGGGCCTCCACAGCTTCAGGTTTCACACCTGGCACCCCAATATCTGCCAGCAAACATCTGAAGTCAGCAGGGGAAGTTCACAGGGAGAACTGAAACTGGCATTTGGGCAAGAAGCTCTTCCCACTTTAAAATTTCCTCTTTCACTTCAGTGTCACCTCTCCCTGAGGACCCTGTCAACAGAGAGAGCCTCATTCAGTGGAAGCATTCCTTAGAGTTCAGCATATCCATATAGATTCATCCCTTCTCCATGAATTTCACTGCTCAGACTTGAGGAGGAGGAGAAGACCCTCTGGCCAGACAAGGGGTGGCAGGAGAAGCACCAAATCCTCTATGCTGCCACACGGAGAGATTCTCTCCATGACAGAAAACCTCCAAAATTACAGATAAGCAAGAAGGGAAGAGAGGCGACACTGTGCTCATATCACAACCCTCAGGAATGGCTCAGTGCTGCAATTCCATGGCACTGACATCCCTCCCTCCTGCCGCTGCCAGCTCTCCTCCACAGCAGCTACTTTGGAAAACTCCAGGAAGGACTCTGCTGAAGCCAGAGGATATGCTCCATGTCACAGCCCAGGAGCCACACAGATAGGGACGCAATCCAGCATGGAATCCTGCAAACTCTTCACCCTGGTGCCAGGAAACACCAGACCCACACAGCAAATATTCCCATTAAATCCTATCCAAAACCATCAAACAGAAAGGGGAGTGCTGGTGGGTGTTACCTCCCATCTCCCTGTCGAGTGGCGGGTCATCGTCTGCCACCGAGAAATCCATGGATGCTCCAGCTATTTCCAGCATATCCTCATCGCTGGTGGTGCTCTGGAAGCTCCCCCGACGATAGCCCTTCTGATCCATGGCCAGAACTTCCAAACCTGCAAGCAAAGGGAACCTTTTTAGAGCACAAGCAGGAAAACTCATTTTCTAACCCAACTGGACTAACACTTGACCCTGGAGACCCAGAGGCTGCACTGCTCTTCCCATGGGAAGGCTGGATGCAGTGATGTCACCTGAAGTCCAGGCTGGAATTCCAGTGTTAGCCAGGGCAAGAGTCCAAGAGTCACTCCGATGTATTTGTTAAATAACTACCACGTGTGCCCTCAACAGATTTGCAATTTTTTTTTTTTTTTTTGGACCCCACCAATCTCAAGGAGCTGCCCATACCAGACCATGACATGAGACCCATTGTCTCTCCTCTTTTCCAAGATGGCAGAGGAACTACAAAAGCACAAGCTCTGAAAACATAAAAATAAACTAATTTGGGGAGAAGAAGTCAGATATGAGCCTCAAGAACAGCTCCTGTCACATTTGCATCTCCATGAGAAGACAGAACTAGAGAATGATTTCAGTTGGAAAAGACCTCCAAGACCACTGAGTCCAAACTGTACCAAAGCTCCACCTTGTCCCCATCCCAGAGCACTGAGTGCCACCTTCAGGCCTTCCTTGGACATCTCCAGGGATGGGGACTGCAAACCTCCTTGGGCAGCCCTTTCCAATGTTAGCAAGCTTTCCTGTGAAGAAATTCCTCCTGGTGTCCAGTCTGAACCTTCCCTGGCACAGCTTGAGGCTACCCTAGTCCTACTGGCCACACTATTCTTGATCCAGGCCAGGCTACCTGGACTCGCTGCTGGCCATGTGCACTTTACTCTTGCAAACACTGATTTTCTTCCAGAGAATGAAGAGAAAAACCAACTACATGGCTCAGACCTAGTTCAGGAAGAGAAAACGCCAGCCAGCACTTCCCAACAGGCTGAACTACACACTCTGCAGAAAACACTTCCTATTACACAGAAAAAGCCATCACAGCACACACAAAAAGCCTTGGCACTGCACAGGCTGCTCTCTCTGCTCTCTCAGCCTTACATTGTGGAACACCACATTCCTTAACTTTTGCACTGTGTTTTCCCATTGAACTGCCACGAACTGCCTTTCCAGAAGATCCTGGAAAGGAGGGAGAAGAAGGGAGCTGGGTGCTTGGAAAGGCACATGAGCAGCTGCACACCCTGAGACTACACAGACAGTGTGGCCCAGAGAGCCACAATTCTCCCCAATATTCCATCTAAACCTCTCTGCTTTGCACAAAAAGCAGCAGTTCTTGCAGCACAGGCAGCCACACTCCCTGCTGGAAGAGCAAAAACTGGAGCAATGCACCTCCTGCTCGCCTCAATCCCTCCCTGAGCTGGTTCTCATTTACAGCTTTAAAACCCAAAACCACGGCAGCAAAGGTGGCATCTCCCAGCCACAGCAGAGCCCAGGGAACACTCGGCAGCACAAGAAGGACACACAGGAGGATAATTCCATGCTCACTTCTCCTGTCAGATAGAGACAAGAGGTTTAAGACACTTTTTATTACCAAAACACTCCCTCTACAGATGCTTTCCCAGGCACAAGGAATAAAATCAAAACAAAGTAGACCATTTTCATGCTTATCTGGTTGTTCATTTAGCCCAATTCTCCATCAGGCAACAGGTGCCTCTTTGCACAGGCCCTGGCACTGCCAGAACCCCTGGAGCACTCATACATACCCCAGGACTGCGAGTGTCCCCAGCACCCGTGTGACACCATGCTCCTCCAGCTGCTCCCATCCACCTCTCCTGGCCTTCTGCTCTGTCTTGGCACTCCCTGTGGCACTCACAGAAAGGGAAGCAGCAAAGCAAAACCCAGCAGGGTCCCCATGCCGCTGCCTGGAAGTGACTCAGTGACTGCGCTGGCAGCAGGAAGCCAGAGCCTCACAGCCATTTCCAATCCAAAACCCAAGCATTCCGAGGTCTTCTCCTTGTTCCAGGCTTCGGTGTCACCCAGCAGATGGGCTACCTCAGTCTCTCTGTAACACCTGTCCCAGTGCCACCGTGGCAGCAGGGGATGGGATCAGGACTCCAAGGGCTCCGGTACCACCACGGTCAGAGTGGCCCTTCCAGCACACAGGCTCGAGGGTTCCCCAGTCACAGCATGGAAAAAGCTCCTGCAGCATTTTTTTTCCTCTCTGTCAGAAGAGAGGCTTGACCCCAGCTCCAGCAGCACCACATGGACATCACATCTGGAGAACACTGCCAGGAGCAGGCAGGAGGAGCAATCTCAACCAGCCACCTTGGGAGCCATTCCTGCTGTGGGAAGGAGCCAGCTTACCACCTAGTGGCTGTTTCCACAGGGAAACCAAAAACCTGGATCACAAGACCGTGGGTTCTTTAAAGATCAGCAAATCTAAGCTGAGCTTTGACAACTCAGGGCTCTCCTTCCTCTCCAGCCCCACGTGGTTCTCAAGGCACATCCCTTCCCACAAGTACCAGACCACTGGCGTACAAACTAGGAAAAAACTGCAAAATAAGCCAATTTTAACTGAATAAAAAAAGAAAGGAGAAAAAAATGTAGTGTTTGGCTGTTGAGCCAGTATTTCTGGTGCCTGACTGGGAGCCAGCAGAGCCAGGCTTTCACAGTCCTGGAATGGCTTGGGTTGGAAGGGACCTTAAAGCTCATCCCACCCTAGCCATGGGCAGGGACACCTTTCATTATTCCAGATTGCTTCAAGCTCCATCCAGCCTGGCCTTGGACACTTCCAGGGACAGGGAGTCCACAACCTCTCTGGACAACATCATCACTCTACAGGCTCCCACCAACACTAAAAAATCCCCACATTTCCTGTCCTAAACAGAGGAAGGGACTCCATGAGGGTGAAACTCCACCTCTGCGTGAACTGAGAGAGCTGGTCTGGATTTTGTTGTATTCCAACCCTTGAGACATGGAACCCTCTGCAGGAGGAGTTGAACTGAGAAGTCTCGTGTACAGTTATGCTGCCAAATCAATGCCCCAGGGAGGGGCCAGCTTTGTGTCCCCATGCTGTGACAAAAGAGCACATGATTTGCTGCAGGCAGTTCCAAGACAATGTCATTCTTCCAAGCCATTCTCTCCTCCAATTCCCTGTGCTATCTGAAGAGACCACAACCAGCCCCAGCTTCGGCAGAGAGGAAACTACATCAAATTTCCAAGGGCCTGGAGTGACAGGACAAGAGGGAATGGCTTCACCCCTGCAGAGGACAGAGTTAGATGGGATACTGGGAAGAAATTCCTCCCTGTCATGGTGGGGAGGCACGGGCTGCCCAGAGAAGCTGTGCCTGCCCATGGATCCCTGGAATATTCAAGGCCAGGTTGGACAGGGCTTGGCACAACCTGGGATAGTTGAAGGTGTCCCTGCCCATGGCAGTAGATGGTCTTCAAGGTCTCTTCCAGCCCAAACCATTGCAGGATTCTATGACAGCTCCATTCCTGGGGTGGCCACGGAGGACACCAGTGCTCCCCCAACCTCCCACCAGTGCAGGAGCAGGATCCTGGAGAAGCTGTTCCTCCTGGGCTAGGGGCACAAAACTGGTCCTGGCACAATGCTCAACTCTCCAGGCAGCATCTCACCCTCGGCAGCTGCTCCAGCACAGGCAAACACATCCCGGGAATGCTGCCTGTCTTGGGCCAGGGCTGTCCAGCCACACCAGCCCAAACAATAGGAGGTTTGAGAGAAACTAGGAATTCTACCAACACAGGCTGAACACAAAGAGTTGCATTGTTTCAGGGCTTGTTTGGGGCTCTTTTGCTGTTCTGTGACACGTACCCACATGGGCACTGGGAGCCAATATTGCAGGCTCTGCTCTGACATCCCTCCAGCAAGGTAATGGGGGCTGTCATACGTCACCAGTCATGGCAGAGAGCAGCATATGAATCCTGGGACAGTTTGGGTTTCCCAGGCACCCGGGCTCACAGGGTGTTGTGGGATTCACTGCCATCCCAGGATGCACAGACACACAGAGCCCTCATCCTTCCATCCACACCAGGACCACCTCTTCTGGAATGATCCACCATCCCACAGAGTTTCTGCCCCTCAGCCCAGGGCACTCAAACAGAGGCAAACAGCAACACAACCCACCCCAAAACCACCCCAGCAACTGCTCCAGCAGCAGGTACAGACCAAGGTGAGTGCACAGATGTGCCCAAAGGCACTGCCAGCCCTGTTCAGAACCAGCACCAGTCCCCCAAAAGCCAAAAGACACGTTGTTTAACACAAATCCAGCTGAGCTAGGAGCACTAGTACATCACAACTGAGAATCACGAACACATCTTGATTACTTACTCACAGTTATCTGCCCCATCCATTAGTTTCACCGCAAAACCAGCTCAACATGAAAATGCCCAAGACCAAATTTACATGTAGTTTGTGACCAGTTGAGGTGAGGTTGCAACTGGACTCTAAACTGTATTTTCCAGACTAAATCCAGTTATTTGCAGCAGTTTCCAGATCCAAACACAACAACAGCTTCTCTGCCATTCCCAGCCTCTTTGGGAATCCAGGACAGTGTCACAGCTCCGTGTAGGAGGATCACCCTGTTTTCCCAACATACCTGTGTGGCTGGTAAGCGATGACGAGCAGGTGTCCGTGGGCACCCTAGGTCAGCAAACCCTGCACAGCACCCACCCAGCTCTCCAGCACACGAGAGGAGTGTGATTGACACATGACCCAGAGGGAAACAGCCGGAACAAACAGAGGTGGTTTTCATCGTGAAGCATCTGGGGATCATCTTGGGACAGGGTCCCAAGGGAGCAGCCCCACAGACTGATCCCACTTCACAGCAGAGTGTGGAAACAGCCCCAGCACATCTGCCACAAAAGCAACTGGAAAATGGCCTGAGTGCAAATGAGATGTTAATACCTAGAGCCACAGAATTCTAGAATGACTGGAGTGGGAAGCAACCTGAAAGTTCACCACCCCCTACCATGGGCAGGGACACTTTCCACTATCCCAGGTTGCTCCAAGAGCTGTCCAACCTGGCCTTGGAGACTTCTAGGGATGGGGCAGCCACAGCTGCTCTGTGCAACAAATAAGAGAATTCTCTACTTCTCAAATAAGTAAGTTACCGGTTTGTGAATTTGTTCTGTAGTATTTTGTAAGGTCATTTCCACTTTCCCGGTTATAATTGTCTCTGCTGGAATCACACAATATCCGTTCACCACCACAGAGGATCCACACCTTTGGATCACATGCCTTACACTTATCCCATTCTTCCCATATCTGCTATGTTTAGTTATTTTCCTGGAATTCAAAAGGAAGAAGGATCTGCTGTTACAGATCTAACAGAGAAAGCTGATGCCCAAAACTGCCAGACAAAAAAAAAGCCAAATAATCACTGATAAAATACCATCTCACCTCAAACACCACCTCTTTTTCCCCATTTTTCTTTCTCCTTTAATTGTTTTAAGGACTATCATGGCAAAAAAAGCAAGACTTCAACAGATATTTCCAATTACATTTTAGTGTCCAGTTTAGTGTCATGCTTGCATCAAGTCCCAGCTGGAAATCTGTCATTCCATGATTTGTGAACACCTTCCCCTTTTGGTGTTCTTTTTAGGAGACACTTCTCAGCAAACCCCAAAATCCAAACAGCACCACATGGAACCAGGTCCTGACTCATTCTGATGAGAACTAAGCTCTGCCTCTTGCTCAGCAAGGTAGAAAACCCCCACAATACTGAAATATGGGCTACAACAGGTTTAACAGGGGATTTTCAGGCACAAAAAGAACACAAAACACCCAACTTGCACAAAATCCTAGGAGAAAACAGGCTGGGAAAGCCTCCCTGAGGTGAGGGAAAGGATAAGGGGACGAGAGCCAGAGCCCAGGCTAGGGCTGCTGCTGAGCCTCTGGGGAGCCGCGCGGATGACCCAGAGCTGCTGCCAGCTGCAGGGAGAATTACACAGTGAGAGCTGAGCACACCAGGTACCTTTCCAAGCCCTCCCTCTCCATAAAATCCATCCCAGTTGCTCAGCACATAACATGGAGATGATTTTATACATTTTTAAATGTATAAGGATCTCATTCCACTCACAGGCACCTCTTAACCTGAACTATAAAGTCTCTTTCCTTGCTGATGGTTAAGGAACGAACAGAAGTTCCTGAAGAAGAAAGGAATAAAGGCAGCCCACATCCCACCAAGGATCACAGCCCAGCAGCTCTGAATCCCACAGCACTGAGGCAGAACAGGCTGGCACAACAGCACAGGGCCAGCACAGCACTGGAGTCATTCTCCAGGCTCACTGAATTTCCAGGGATGGTTCCAACCCCCTTCCAAAGCAGGACACACATTCCAACCTCACCTTCCACTCAGTAACAGCACAAACTGGGACATTTCTGGATCCAAATATTCTGGAGGAAAAGCCATGAAGAAGAAAAGGGACTATTAAGAAGAAAATCAGGCATATGATGGAAATATCCCACCCCAAAATGCCACCAGCTGCTCTGTTAGACCAAAGTGCTCAGCTAGGCTTGCTCCTCTCCTCAAACTCCAGGCACAATTATAGCATCTTTGTTCCAACTAAAACATGTATTCATCCACGGAGAGCAAGGAATGGTGGCTTAAACTGCCAGAGGGCAAGGTTATGTGGGGATACTGGGGAGAAATTCTTCCTTGTGGGGTGAGGAGGCCCTGGCACAGGGTGCCCAGAGCAGCTGTGTCTGCCCCTGGATCCCTGGAAATGTCCAAGGTCAAGCTGGACATTGAGGCTTGGAGCACTCTGGAGTCCCTGTTCCTGGCAGGGGGTGGGACTGGATGGACTTTAAGATCCCTTCCAACCCAAAGCATACATCTGCAAAAAGCAACCTATAAAACTCGCAGTCTCTCACAAACACCTCTGAGTGAGGTGGTGCTGCAGCACCAGGCTGCCCTGCAGCACCCAGAGGGAACAATTAAAAGCCTGATGGCCAGAACCACTCCCACCCATGCTGTCACCTCTGCACTCACACCTGAATCCAAGCTGCTGGACAAACCTGCTGGATAAGTCCGTCACCAGACCAGGGCAAGGTCAGTCAGTGCCAGCCCTCACCTGTCTGGGCAGCCTGGGGCTGCAGACATCCTGGCCAACTCCCAGAACACCCAAGGGACGTGCGATACTGCATGGATGAACTCTGTGTAAACTTGCTCCAAGTGAGAAATCTGGGGGCCAACTTGCCTTCCTTTACTAGCAGCCACATCCAGCTGGAGACACAGCCACCTTGCACAACAAGGAGGGAAGAAGAAAATGAGGGACTGTGACAGAGGGAAAGAAATCATCCGGGATTTGGGGAAGGCAGGATAAGGTAGATGCAAGGTAAAGGAGCACAAATCCAAATCTCAAGATATTTTGGTGCAGCCAAGTGTGAGG
Organism: Dicaeum eximium; assembly: GCA_013396995.1. NCBI lineage: Eukaryota > Metazoa > Chordata > Aves > Passeriformes > Dicaeidae > Dicaeum > Dicaeum eximium. The sequence goes on along the minus strand of VWZP01005320.1, from coordinate 1,592 downwards.
TCACAACCCCCAGCCCATTCCCTGCCCTGTGCACAGAGTGGGGGCCATTCCCAAGGGGGCAGCTCAGCACACCCAGAATATTATTTGGCTGCTGCATCCTAAAGAATTAAAAACAATTCTCTGTTCTACACAAGCACCACCCAGGCAGCACGTGAAAACAAAAGCAATCCTGTTTTTGAGTCCTTGTGGGAATAAAGATAGTCAGAAGAGCAGTAGTGTCTGCCAGCCATGTCTCCACAGCCTCCCAGGTGCTCCCAGTCCTGTCCCATGGACCCCTGAGCCTGGAACAGAACCACCAACACCTGGAAAATTCCAAAGTGTGCATTCCACAAACACCTGCTCTGAACAGATGTAAAAGCTGAATCATTCATTTGATTCCGGCTGCAAAAACCTGAGGAACAAGCTCCAAGATTAAGGAAGGCTTTAAAGCCTGGACAAGCCGAAGCTCACAGTACCCAAAGGCTGTGAACACAGAGTATCATAGGATTCCCAAATTCCAGCTGCTCTGTTTCTCACCCTCTCTATTCCCGGAGCTTTCTTCAGAGGGGAGTTTTCCTTGAGCACCCAAACACACCCAGAGGGACATCAGCTCCACCCCGTGCACTGCAGCAGGGACAGACAGGAGGGAATCCAATCCCTGTGCTGCCCCATCCTGTTCTCTGCCCCCAGTACCAGCACTCTCCCCGGGAGAGGTCAGCAACCATTCCAGAGGATCACTTATCCATCCAACAAGCTGTACCAGTACCTTCTGCCAAAGGTCAGCTGCTCCTACTGCCACTCTGGCACCTCCTAGGGCAGCTGGATGAGAAACAAGCTTTCAGGTAAGGAAGCCCAGCCAGGACACAGGGCCCCTCCAGGCTGAACTGTGGGGCAGGGCCAGCCCTGCACCTGGAGCAGGGGGGCTGCCAGCACTGCACAGAGGGGACTCACGGAGTCACAGAAGGGTTTGGGATGGGAGCAACCTCAAAGCCCATCTTCTCTCACCCTCTGCCATGGCAGGGACACCTTCCACTGTCCCAGGCTGCTCCCAGCCCTGTCCAGCCTGGCCTGGGCACTGCCAGGGACCCAGGGGCAGCCACAGCTGCTCTGGGCACCCTGTGCCAGGGCCTGCCCACCCTCACAGGGAACAATTCCCAATTCCCAATATCCCATCCATCCCTGCCCTCTGGCAGTGGGAAGTCACTGACTCCTGGCAGTCACGGGCACGTCCCTGCCCGACGCGGGGATCCACAACCCCCGGATTCCGTCATTGCCCCGAGCTTCCACCACCACCTTCTGCAAAGCTCCCGGTGCGGCGGCCGCGTTCCTCCTCACAGGGCCCAGGGCACGGCCGCACACAGCGGGAGGTGAAGAGGACGCGCTGCCGCCCTCGGAGCTCCCCCTGGCTCTGCCCCGGCCCCGTTCCCGTACCTCCGTCCCCGCTCTCTCCGGCT
>VWZP01005313.1:9824-27021 GCA_013396995.1 Dicaeum eximium | reverse complement strand
TGGAGGGGCACCCTGGGGCGCTGGGGTTGGGGGCAGCAGGTGAGCTCATGAGAGGAACTCCAAGTTCTTCCCAAGGCATCCAGGGCTGGGCCATCCTGGGGGAGTGGGATCAAGGCTGGAGACACCTGGGGACCCCTGGGCATACCTGGGAACACCTGGCCATACTGGGGGGACCAAGACAGAGCTTGGGGACCCCTGGGGCACACTGAGGACCCTGGTGGGACCAGGACTAAGGCTGGGGACCTCTGGCTGTCGTGGTGGGACCCAGACTGGGCTTGGGAACAGCTGGGGACCCCTGAACACCCCAGGAGGCGCAGGACCAAGCTTTGGAGACCCCTGGGGACCCTCCCCATACTCAGGTGTTGGGGGGAGCCCTTCTGCCCCCCCCAAATCCCCCAGAGCACCGGCAATCGGCTCGACCCGGCTCAGGGGCCGATTAGGCGCTGAGCCCGGTTTAGCCCACCCTAATCCCCAAGTTTGGCCGGGCTGAGCCCTGATCCCCCCTAAGCAGCTTTGGGGGCGCAGGGTATATCAGGGGGGCGGGCGCCCCCCCCGCCAGCGCCGCCATGGACGAGGACGAGTTCTACCTGTTCAAGAACCAGTCGTCGGTGGGGCCCTGGGATGGGCCCCAGTACCACATCGCGCCCATGTGGGCCTTCTACCTGCAGACCATCTTCATGGGCCTGGTGTTCGTGGCGGGCACCCCCCTGAACGCCATCGTCCTCATCGTCACCATCAAGTACAAGAAGCTGCGGCAGCCGCTCAACTACATCCTGGTGAACATCTCCGTCAGTGGCCTCATGTGCTGCGTCTTCTGCATCTTCACCGTCTTCGTCTCCAGCTCCCAGGGATACTTCGTCTTCGGGAAGCACATGTGTGCCTTTGAGGGCTTTGCAGGGGCCACCGGAGGTACGAGGGGACCGCGGGGGATCTTGGGCTGCTGGGGCCAGAGACGATGGAGTGGCCACTGGGGGCTACTGGGGCCAGAGGTGGCCACAGTGATCTCCTGGGGCTGTGGGAGTTGGGGTGACCACCGTGGTCTGGTAGGGCTCGAGGTACTGCTGACCACATTCTGCTAAGGCTTTAGGAGTTGGGGTGACCACCACGGGGGTGCAGGCATTGGGGTGACCTTCTGGACCTTTAGGAGTTGACCGCTGTAGTCTGGTGGGACTATAGGAGTTGGGGTGACCACTGGGGTCTGGCGGAGTTGGAAGGGGGGTGACCATCATGTTCTTCTGGGGTTGGGGTGATCATTGTGGTCCGGTGGGGCTGAAGGTGACAAAATGGGTAAGGGCCACGGGTAGGGTTGCATCCTGTGATCTGCTGTGGCTGGAGGAGCCGGGTGACCACTGAGGCCTGAAGGTAGGGGTGATTACTGCGTTCTACTGGGGTCGTGGGACTTGGGGTGACCCAGTGGCCTGGGGGGCTACGGGAGTTGGGGTGACCTGTAGCCCTGGTGGCCATGGGCGGTTGTGTGAGGCAGTGGCCTTGCTCCCCCAGGGCTGGTGACAGGGTGGTCCTTGGCCTTCCTGGCCTTCGAGCGCTACATCGTCATCTGCAAACCCTTCGGCAACTTCCGCTTCAACTCCCGCCACGCGCTGCTGGTGGTGGCGGCCACCTGGATCATCGGCGTTGGCGTCGCCGTGCCCCCCTTCTTCGGCTGGAGCAGGTGGGACACAGCGGGCGGGGGGTGAGGGGGGTGCAGTGGCACTGTGGGGTGCTGTGGGGTGCTGTGGGGCGCGGGGGTGCCACGTGGCGCAGAGCAGGGCTGAGCGCGCATCCGCAGGTACGTCCCCGAGGGGCTGCAGTGCTCCTGCGGCCCGGACTGGTACACCGTGGGCACCAAGTACAAGAGCGAGTACTACACCTGGTTCCTCTTCATCTTCTGCTTCATCGTCCCCCTCTCCCTCATCATCTTCTCCTACTCCCAGCTGCTCAGTGCCCTGCGGGCCGTGAGTCCCGGGGGCACGGGGGGCACGAGAGACATGGGGGACATCGGGGTCAGGCACACCTGTGGCTGAGAGCGAGGGATGGAGAGTGCAGAGGGGGTGGGGGCAGAAGGGAGGGAGGGAGGGANGGGCAGGGGTCAGGAGCTGGGCAGGGGGTTGAGGGGCAGGGGGCCAGCAGCCCGGGCAGGCCCAAGGTGTCCCCGTCCCTGGCGCAGGTGGCGGCGCAGCAGCAGGAGTCGGCCACGACGCAGAAGGCAGAGCGGGAGGTGTCCCGCATGGTGGTGGTCATGGTGGGGTCCTTCTGCCTGTGCTACGTGCCCTACGCGGCGCTGGCCATGTACATGGTGAACAACCGCGAGCACGGCATCGACCTGCGCCTCGTCACCGTCCCTGCCTTCTTCTCCAAGAGCTCCTGCGTCTACAACCCCATCATCTACTGCTTCATGAACAAACAGGTGACACCAGCGACACCGCGACACCCCGGGACACCCAGGGACACCTGGTGATGAGGGCATCCAGGGGTGCCCCCGGATATCTGAGGACCTGGGACACTCAGGGAGACCCAAGCATGGGGAATGCCCAGGGACAGCCGTGTGAGGGGACACCTCAGATGAGGGGATAACACTGGCAAGGGGGACACAGAGAAGACGAGGACACCCCAGAACCTTGGGGCAATGGGGACACGCAGGGGTGCCCAAGGACATCGGGGGACGGACACCTGGGGATGGCGCATGCGGGGTATAAGGGGCATGCAGGGACACTTGCACGGCTGGGCATACCATGACCCCAGAGACAGATGGGCCAGTGTGGCACGCAAGGGTGTGAGGACAGTGCCAGGGCTGGACACAGGAGCAGTGGGACCCCCGGGCCGAGCTGTCCCCTCTCCCTGANGGAAGGAGGGCAGGATGGGGAGCAGAAGGGAGGGAGAGGTGACTGAGGGGATGAAGGGATGCAGGAAGGGATGGGAGGTTGCTTGGACAGAAGGCTGGGCAGGAGCACCAGCAGGAGGATGGGCAGGGGGCTGGCCAGGTGGGCTGGGCAGGNCCGGTGTCACCTGTCTGTCCCCGCAGTTCCGCGCCTGCATCATGGAGACGGTGTGCGGGCGGCCCATGTCAGACGACTCCGAGGTGTCCAGCTCGGCCCAGCGCACCGAGGTCTCCTCCGTGTCCTCCAGCCAGGTCGGCCCCAGCTGAGGGGCTCTGGCACCGCCCCAGCCCCCGGACCCCCAGCTGCCCCCCGGCTGTCCCCCCGCGGGACTGGCACTGCCCTGGCGGGGCACGGGGCCCCGGCCAGCCTAGGATGTAGCGCGGGTGGGACAATAAACCATGGCCGCGGTCTGAGCGCAACGGGGACCCGCTGAGCGCCCGTGGAACACGGGACCCACGGCATGGGCACCCTAAGGGCAGCTGTGCCCCACAGCAGGGTGGGAGTTGGGGAGCCTGGGGCTGGCTGTGCCACACAGTGGGGTAGGATGGGGGTCTTGGTGGTGGCTGTGCCCCATGGTTGGGTGGGATGGGGGTCCCTGTGCCCCACTGTAGGGCGGGACAGGTCCCAGGAGTGGCTGTGCCCCATGGCAGGGAGAGAGGGTGGGGCCCAGGGGAAACTGTGCCCCACACTGGGGCAGGATGGGGACCCAGAGGTGGCTGTGCTCCACGGTGATGCTATGGTGGGACTCTGCTCCCTTGTCCCCCTTTGGGCCTCACACGTAGGGAGGGCAGGGAGGTGGGATGTGCCACCCATCTCCATCTGTGGGGCTGAGGCGGGGCTAAAGGCCCCCCATCCGTGGGGCTGAGCTCCCCATCCTTGGGGCTGGGCTGGGCCCCCCATCTGTGGGTGGGACTGAACCCCCCATCCATGGGGCTGGATTGTCTCTGTGGGGCTGAGCCCCCCACGCTCCAGGGCAGGACTCCCACAGGCCTTGTGTCCTCCCACAGCCCCCCAGTCCCCTCCTCAGGGCCCCCCACTGCCTGAACCCTTCTGGCTCAGTCCAAGGGGGCTCCCCCAGATCCCAGTTCAGGGGACACAGGGAACTGGGGTCCGTCCCCCTCGGCCCATCGGGAGGTGAACAGGTTTATTGAGTTCCAACCGATCCGGATCCCTTCAATCAGCCCGAGGAGAAAACCGAGGAATAAACCCGGAGGAGGCGAGAAATCCGGAATTGCCACAGGGCCCCAAATCCTCGTGGATGGGAGTGGGGCCATGTCAGGAGAGGGGCTGCTGCAGGCCTGGGTGGCTGCACCAGAGGCTGTCCCAGGGTTCCAAAAATCACTTCCACAGTCCCAAATCATCCCTGGTGTCCCAAACCAGCCCTGACATTCCCAGATCACCCCCAGCACTCCCAGATTCCCAAGCCCTGCCAATTCCCGACCCACTTAACACTGGATTTAGGGAGGGGAGGAAAAGGAGGAGTAGAAAGAGGAGGAGGAGATGGGAGGATCCAGTCAGCCCTTGGAAACCTTTGGGAAAGGATTTAAGGGAATTTGGAGATGGCCGGGCCCAATTCCACGCAGCTCTGGTGGCTGCAGGGGGACAAACAACAGAGAAGAGAGAAAACCTTGGGAATTGTCCCAGAGCGGGGTGGGATGGGGGGATGAGGCCCTCCACCAGAGTCTGGGGGGTTCAAGGCACTTGGAGCGGGGCTGGGGGGAAGGGTCTTGCCCAGATCCCACGGGGCAGCAACAGGGGAGGAGGGTCCAACCTCCCTGGGATCACCTCTGGGGCACCCCCTGGGTCCTGCTGCTGCTCTGATGGCTTTTGGGGTTTTCTTGGGTTTGAATTTTCATTTCCATGTTCACTTTTTATTCCAATTCCATGTCAGTGTTTCCATTTAATTAAATTCCACTTCTTGGGTTCCAATTCCATATCAATTTGAATTTTCAATTTTGATTTCAATGTTTAATTCCAATTCCATTTTTAATTCAAATTTCAATCCAATTCAAATTCCAATTTTAATTTCAACTTTAATTCCAATTCCGATTTTCATTCCAGCTGCAATTCCAATCCCAATCCCTCTGTGAATTCCCCACTCCCCCCCAGGCCCCTGGGCCCCACAGCCCCGGGCAGCCCCGTCGCTGCCCCCGCGCCAGGGGAGCCGTTTCCACACGTGGTAAAACCAAAACATACAAAAATAACCCAAAAGTCATTAAAATCCGGGGAAAGCCCACAACGAGAGGAGCCCCGAGCCGGGGGAGCGTGGCTTTCCCGAGCCCGTCCCCGGGACCGGGATGGGGTTTCTCCGCGGCAGCGCGGCCTCGGAGGGACGGAGCCCACGAGCGGTGCCGGCTCGAGCCTAGAACTCGTCGTGCCGCACCAGCGCCTCCCCGAAGTCCGTGGCCTGGCTGCCCACGAACAGGTCAGACTTGTCCACGATCTCCTCCCGCGTCAGCTTCCCGTCCTGCAGGGAATGCCACAGCCCGCTGTTTCCCCGTCCTGCCATTCCCCACTCCTCCCATCCCGCTCCAAGATCCCCCAGAGCTGCCGGCCCACCTTGTCTTGGTCGGACTCGTAGACGAGGTGCCGGGCCTCGGCCTCGGCGTGGTCGTAGTCCGAGGGCAGGATCCAGTCCTTGGTCTCCTCCTTGTCCATCTTCCCATCCCGGTTCTTGTCCCGGAATTCCACAAACTGTTCCCGCTCCGTCTTCACCCACTCGGGCTCATCAGCGTCACCGTCCTGGCTGTACATGTCACCTGGAGGGAGAGCAGGACCAGGTTTAGGCCACGGTCCTGTCCCCATCTCAGGGATTGACCCAAAGCCTTGAGTTCCCTAAATCCATCCCCGAAATCCCAAAGCACCACCTGGGTCGTGATTTCACCCGAAAATCCTCAATGGAGGTGTGGGGGCAGGTGGAAGTTGAGAGAGAGAAGAACGTTCTGTGAGGGGGAGGGCTGGGAAGGACATGGTGGCAATGGCTCCCACTGGCCAGGGACACTGAGGGGACACGGCCAGGACATGGAGCAGCAGCACCCGTGTCTCACCGATGTACTCCTCCAGGTCAATAAAACCGTCGCCATTCTTGTCAATGTCCTCCATGGTTTCCTGCAAGAAGACGCCGGCGTGAGCCAGGCCCGGAGCAATCCCTGCCCCTCAGTGACCACCCGCCACCAGAGCTTCCCAAAACGCCTCTGCGCTGGCCCCACCTGCACAACGATGTCCTTCATGTAGTCGTACTCCTCGGGGTGCAGGAAGGCCGTGAACTCCTCCTTGGTGGCGGCCAGGTCCCCGTCCTTGTCGGCCATCTTGAAGCGCCGCTCGTCGCGCACCATCATCTGTTTGTAGTTGAAGCCATCGTCAGGGTCCGGATCGTCTGGGGGAGCACAGCGAGCACCGGGGTCAGCCCGCGCCGGGCACGGCCCCGACCACCAACACAACCTCAGCCCAACCCAACCCAACTCAACATTCTCAATTCAACCTCAGCTCGAGCTCAGCCTCCTCTGCTGAACCTCAACTTCCTCTCAACTTCAACCTCAATCTCCTCAACCCACCTCAACCTTCACCCCAAGCCAACCTCAACCTCCTGAACATAACCTTCACATTCTCAACTTCCTCAAAGCAACCTCAACATCCTCTACCCAACCTCAAACTCCTCAGCTCAACTTCCTCCCTCTCGGCACAACCCCCCAGTGCTTTGCCAACAGAAGCTCAGTTGCAGCCACCTCTTCTCTCCTGTGCCCACTCCCAGGAGGAGGAGGAGCTGCGGAAGCCCTGGGATCATGACATTCCCAGGGAGAGGCCCCAAAAGACAGGGCTTGGGGGCTTTGGCCGGCACGGCCAGAGGCTCAACCTGAACTATTTTGGGAGGGGAATGTGTAAGGGGATCTCACTGGCTGCCGGGCGGTGGCAGGGCCGGGAGGGACCACGGTGCACGCGTGACACAGGGACAGCAGGGGACAGCAGCCCGTGGGGAACGTGGATCCTGCGGGACACTGCCACGCTCTGATTAAGTTAAACCAGAGCCAGGCCCGATCTAATAAGAGGGTCCAAAAGTGCCTGTGTCCCTGCTGTTACAAAAGGCAGGCATTGGGGAGCCCTGCATTAAGGGGCCCGGGATTAAGAAGCTCTGGAGCATCCATTAAATATTCAAAGGTTTTGACTTTAAGGCAGCTGTAGGGCAGAATTAACCCCAAATTCCCCATTCCGCTCCCAAGGTTTTGCCTTGAGAAGCAGCATAGCCCCAAACAAGGAAATCTTCGGGACAGGGCCACTAACAGACAATTCCTTAATTGCTGTTGGGGTAATTAACGGGTTTGATGGGGGAGTGGTGGGGGCGCAGATGGGTTAAAAAGTGTTATACCCTCCCAAAGTCCCCAAAGTCACTTCCTGTCTTGGTCCTTGGGCTGGGAGAGGAGAGGTTTGGGGGAGCAGAGGGACGGGAAGGAGACAGAGCTGGGGTATTGCTCAGAGTATGGCAGCAAAGCCACAAACTCAACCCAACATCTTGTCTCCTGGGACAGGCATTCCTGGTTTTGGATCCCACCATGGCACTGAGGAATTAACAAACATAGGAGTGATGACGATGATAATATTCTGATTTTGAAGGGAGTTTCAAAGGAATTTCCAGTCTCAGGTGAAGCTCTTGGACATCTATCACTCGACATTCCCTGCTTCCCAGGACTCCCCCCAGCAGAATCCCACACTGCGGGCCACCCGGTGACTCATCCTGGTGTGTAATTAATTAATTAATTAATTAAACCAGTCCTAGCACCTCATTTTGCTGACAAAACACCACATTCTGGACCCTCCACAGCAGCCGAGGGCGATGCTGGCCCCATGCATCCCTTGGCCACGGGTCAACACTCAGGGGGCACTTCCAGAGGCATTCCAGCCCGCTCTGGCCAGGGAGGAGAAGACAGGGGAACATTTCAGCAGCAAGGAGCTGTGGAAAAGTCATTCCTGCTGAGAGGAGCCAGAGCCAGAGCGTGAGGCAGATCCTCCCGGCACTCCGTAAGGACACAAGTATGTGGGAGCAGCACGAGTGGAGGCTCCACCGGGGCCTGCCAAGCTCTGGAACGGCTGTGCCGGGGGCTGGGCACTCCCCAGGCTGCTCCAGCTGCAGGGAGGAACTTCTCCTGGAGCTCATTACCATTCTGTTAACTCATGGTTTTCTCACTGAGGCTTTTCCTCCTGAATGTTCCTCTTCTTCCCTATCCAACACCTGCGGGTCCTAAATGCCACCCCAGGCCCCTGAAACAGTGCTCAAACCCTTCCCAGGACCTCTCTGCCCTTTTCCAGGCTGGATTTGCACAGGCAGATTAGCCCAGATCCCAGAAATCCATGGAAAAGAGAGGTTTGGGAAGTGCTGCCCCAGCCCAGGGGTGTCACAGGGCTTTCCCTGGCCACCAGCACAGCAAATCCAGATCCTCCCCAATCCCAAGGCAGATGGATGAGCCTCCTGTGCAGCGGCTCCCCCTCTGCACATCCCGCAGAGCAGTTTGACTATTTTTGGCAATATTTAGGAAATTAGAGTGGATTCGACACTCCAGAGCTGCAGCTCCTCCACCCGGGCCAGTCTGCAGTGCTGGAGCCAGAGCTGGCACAGGGCTTTAGGGTTTAATGCTTTAACCCTAAAGAGCTGTTGCCTCCCTCGCTCCCAAGGGTGTCTGAAGCCATGCCACACTGCTAGCCCAGCACATGTCCCCAAATCCCCAGGTTCTGGCGTCTAACACTGCTCCCAGGACAAGGGAAAGTGACTGAAACCTCTGCTAATGTTTTTTTGGGTTTAGGGACGCAATGGACACACCAAGGTGGCTCCACAGCCACAGATCAGCGGGCTCCACCTGCAGGTCCCAAATTCCCCATAAGCCAGGAATTCCAAAGGGCTGGAAACCCCCATTACCACATGCCATTAATCCCAAAACCACCTGGATTCAGCCCAGAGCTACATTTGCCACCAGGGACATTAAAAATGCCCAGGCGTGGCTCCAGGGGGGAAAAGAGGGGGTGTGAGGTGTGTAAAGGTCCCCACGGGGAGATTTCCATCTATTTTGGGTTCTTTTCCTTGGATTTGTCTTTGTTAATGCCACCAGGAGGTCAATTTGGAGAGTTTTGGAGGTTTTGAAGTGTAACACCTTGAGGCCATTTATACCAAGGCCATGCCCTACATCATATTCCTGTGCTTATCCCAGGGGACAAACCCATCTCGGGTCAGCCAAACGCCAGCCCAGCCACAGACTTCCCCTTAATCCAGGCCCCAAACTCCCCCTCCACCACAACCCCACCAGGGTCTGTGTCCATCACTGTGAGCCCCCCCCCGATCCGTGGCCACCACCGACCACTGTGCCACGAGCCCATCCTGATCCCCCCTGCCCCACGGATCCCTGGTGACCCAAAGCAGAGCAGGACGTCCCAGCTGCTGGCTCCAGGACAGGCTGATCCCAGAGCCAGGACCTACCCAGGATATATCCATAGGTGGCATTTTTGTACTCCTCCCAGGAAACAAGCCCGTCCTCGTTGAGGTCGTGGCCCTTCCACTGGCGCTCCACATCCTCGTAAATCCAGCGCTTTTGGGCAAACTTGATCCAGGCCTTGAGCTCCTCCACTGTCACAAACCCGTCTCCATCCGCATCTATTTTCCCTACAATCTTCCTGTGGGAAACACAAAGAAATCCAGCAAAAGTTTAAAAAAAAGAGGGGTTAGCAGGGAGGGAATGGGAAGGGACAGAGGGGGCAAGTTGAGGTCATGACAAGATCTGGGAATTCAACCATTTGGAGAGTTTATCCTTAAAACCAACGTATGATTCAGCTGCCAAAGGCAGCTCAGATGCCTTTAGGCTCAGCTATGAAAATCACTTGGCCACTTTTGGACCACTCAGGGTTTGGTTTCTTCAGAAATTGTGAATTTTAGGGGGAAAACTTCCTTTTAAGCCCCTGGGAAAGACCCACCCATGCGTCCCTGGACCAAGATGGCGCCAGGTGACGCCTGCGGACCCGTATTTATATTAAAAATGGGAATATTGGCTCTGCCTCTCCTGGTGAAGCCAGGAGAAAGTTGAGGTGGTTATGGGATTTGCAAATTCAATCACTTGAAGAGTTTATCTTTAAAACCAACGCGTGGGTTAGCTGCCAAAACCCTGCCTTCAGAGGCAGAAAACACTGGCTCAGACGTGGAAATCACCAGCCTGGCCACGCTTGAACCCCTCAGGTTTTGGATCCTTCAGGAATTACGAATTTTAGGGGAAATCTTCCCCGTTAAACCTTCGGACAGCTCCATCTGCTTGTCCTGCCGGCTCGCCGGCGCCGGGCGAGGAGCACGGCCGCGGACTTCTTCTTCCCGGGAAGTTTGGGTCCGCGGGAGGAGCGGAGCCGCCCGAGCCCATGGAGCAGAGCAGCCCGGGCAGCAACCGGAGCCGCAGCCCCGGGGCCGCGTGCCTGGCTATTTTTAGCAGCAGCTGTAGGAAAGGCCGGCAGGAATGCAGCATCCAGGGGCAGATGGAGCCGGGGGGTGGGGGCTCCTGGATCCTGCGCTGCCCGCAGCACGCGCAGCTCTGCGCTGAGATGAAAATCTGGGAGAACACTCCCAAAATCCTTTGTCTGGTGAACCAGGATCCTGGTTTTTTCCTCCTTTAACACGAAGGTTTAGCAGAAAACAGTTCAGGAATCCTGAGCTCCAGCCCAGATATTTGAGGAATTTTAGAAGACAGGTGGAAAACGCGGAATTTTAAATTTTAGATCACCACTAGGACAATTAATTCCAAAAAATATTGATGCAAAGGGAAACCCGGACACCGGAGCCACCCATGCTCACACCCAGGTTTCTGTTTTTCAGAACTGCCTTAGTCTAGGAAAATCAGGAATTCCTCTGTGGCACAAAGGATGTTCCTGGCAATGAGAAGCTGGAGAGAGACTGGAAGAACAAGGGGAAAACGTGGAATTTAGTTCTGACAGTGAGGAGCCAGAGTGGGGGCAGTGGGCAGGGCTTGGAGACCTGAGTGATTTTATAGAGAAATATATAAAATAAATATGTAAATATAAACAATAGCTCATCAATAGTGCCCAAATTTATGCAGAAATATGTAAAATATTATAGAAATATTTCAGAATTTTATATATAAATGTGCAAAGCATCTCTTCCAATATTTCTGATCAAACACAGAAACATGCAAAATGTCACATAAATGTTGAGAATTTTCCATATAAGTATATAACAAGCCAATCAATATTATAAAATTCTGCATATAATTATGTAAAGTATCATGTGAATATTAAACATTTGTCCATGTAAATATATAAACCACAAATAAATCTGTCAAATCTCTCCTATTTCAGGGGAAAAATTCCACATTTCCCTCTCCCAGGAAGGTACACCACCAGCAAAGGGATTTATTAGGGGAAACCCCTGGAATGGAGGACCAGAGCCGGCAGGGGTTGAAGGCCAGGCAGTGTTTCCAGGGTGGTATCTAGAGGGTTAATTAGGGAACAGCTTCCCAGGGAAGTCAAACCCTCTCCAGCCCAGAGCAGGGCACTCAGGAAGCTCCCAGACCTCCTCCCAGCCTAGTCCCGGGGCTGGCACAGCTGCTCCCGGCTGCTTTCCCAGGGCAGGAGCCACCAAAGCCTCCCTTTTCCCAAAGCCCCGTCCTGCCCCGCTGCCAGGGAGGGCAGCAGCTGTTCTGTGCTGGCTGTTCCCACCGGCCGCTGCCAGGATCGGCAGTGCCATGGGACACGGCAGGGCCGGCTGGGCAGCGCTCACGGACCCCCGGATCCCCGGAGCAGGAGCTGGGCAGAACAGAGACCCCTCCTGCAGCACAGCCCCCTAAGCACAGAGCTCACAAACCAGGCCGTGACAGGGGTTTATCAGAGCAGCTCCAGCTCGGCAGGGCACAAACCCAGGCTGTTAATCTCCGATGGAAAGGCGTTCCGGCGGTAACTCGGCAGAACAATGGGATTGAGCCGTGACTGGGCTCTGGGATGGAGCCCGGGATCGGCACAGAGGCCGGGGGAGGACGGGGCCCAGCCTCCCTCCCAATCTGAGGCTGCTCCAGGGGCATCAAGGCACTCACCCTGATTTTGCCAGGGGGCAAAAACCCTCCTGGATGCTGTATTTTGGAGCTTATGGAGCAACCAGGGCCTGGCTCCAAGGGATCATGGGGTTTCCCAGTTTAAATTTAAATTGCCTGGAGGGAGGAAATTCCCTCCAGGCACAAAGTGCTGGGGGAGAGGCCAGCATCTCCTTCCCACTGGGGGCCTGGATGGATGGAACCTGACATGCCCTGCCCTGCCCATCCTGCTGTGGGAACTGGCTCACTCTGGAAGTTCTCCCAGCACCCCACATGTGGTTGATCTTTTCTTTCCCATTGGGGAGCACCATTCCCAAGAAACAGCCCAAAATTCACCACAGGCTGTGGTAGATGCTGCTCCAGCAGCACCAAGGTTGGGATGCTCGGCTGAAAAAATCGAGTCTGACTAAAAAAGGAGAGATTCAGGTGGGATATTGGGAAGGAATTCCTGCCTGGGCTGGAATTGCCAGAGCAGCTGGGGCTGCCCCTGGATCCCTGGCAGTGGCCAAGGCCAGGCTGGACACTGGGGCTGGAGCAGCCTGGGACAATGGCAGTGTCCCTGCCATGGCTGGGGTGGCACTGCAGGGGCTTTGAGGTCCCTTCCCACCCAAACCATTCCATGAAAACCAGCCAAAGGCACCCAGTTCCAAGGCTACTGGAGCCCAGCATCCTGAGAAGTGTCCCCAGCTCCCCAGGGAGCCTCTGCCCCCCAGCCCTGCTGGAGGCTGCAGGTCCCAGGTTTGAGCCACCACGAGCCCAGAACAACTGCGGCAGCAGCTGCTGTGGGGACACCCGGCCGTGTGCCGCTCCCGGAACCACCCCAGGGCAGAGCCCGGGGAGGGAAAACCAGATCCTGGGGGAGGGAAAACCAGATCCCAGGGGAGGCACAGCTGGATCCCAGGGAGCACAGCCGGATCCCAGGGGAGGCACAGCTGGATCCCAGAGAAGACACAGCCAGATCCCAGGGAGGGAAAACCAGATCCTAGGGGATGCACAGCCCGATCCCAGGGGAGGCACAGCCATCCTGGATCTGAGGGGAGGCACAGCCATGCTGGGGTCCCGGTGGAGGGGGAATCTCCACACAGGCTCTGTTCTCCCAATTCCCAACTGAGAAACACCAGTGATCCCAGGGGCTGCAATGGCACCCAGAGAACAGGGAGCAAGCTTGGCACAGCGCAGACCCCCACTGTCTGCCCCGGAGTTTTGGGGCATGCCTGGCACAGGAAATGGCCCTGGGTGACTTTTGGGGGAACGCCTGGCACAGGAAATGGCTCCGGGTGACTTTTTGGGGAACGCCTGGCACAGGAAATGGCTCCGGGTGACTTTTGGGGCATGCCTGGCACAGGAGATGGCTCTGGGTGACTTTTGGGGCGTGCCCAGAGCCAGGCAGTGGATCCCCGCCGGGGAAAGTGCCCGTGTGGCTGCGTTCCCGCTCTCCTTACCCCAGGCGCTCCTTGCTCTCCTCGGGGGTCAGCTGGTCGAAGCTCTTGGCCTCATCGGCGCCCAGGAAGGCGTCGTGGTCGTAGTCGAAGCTCTGTGCGTCGTCGTGCTCGCGCGCGCTGAGCGGGGCCTCGCGCACCACGCGCTCCTTGCGCTCCATGGGCTTGGCCGAGCCGCACAGCGCCCACACGCCCAGGCACAGCAGGAGCCGCGGGAACCGCATCGTGCCGCCCTGCGGGGACACGGACGGTGCTTGGGACACGGACAGCGGGACAGGGACAGCGCCGGGGGACAGGGACAGCACAGTGGGACACGGACAGTGCTGTGGGACACGGACAGCGGGATGGGGACAGTGCTGTGGGACATGGGCAGCGCCATGGGACAGGGACAGTGCTGTGGGACACGGACAGCGGGACGGGGACAGCGGGACGGGGACAGCGCCGGGGGACAGGGACAGCACAGTGGGACAGGGACAGCGCTGTGGGACACGGACAGTGCGAGGGGGACACGGACACTGCCGTGGGACATGGACAGTGCCGTGGGACAGCGCCGTGGGACAAGGACAGCGGGACAGGGACACTGCCATGGCACAGGGACAGCGCTGTGGGACAGGGACAGCAGGGTGGGGACAGTGCCGTGGGACAGCGCCGTGGGACAGGGACAGCGCCGTAGGACACAGACAGCGTGAGGGGGACAGGGACAGCGCTGTGGGACACGGACAGTGCCGTGGGACACAGTGCAGTGGGGACAGCGCCATGGGACAGGGACAGCGCCGTGGGACAGAGACAGCATGACGGGGACAGCACCGTGGGACAGGGACAGAGGGATGGGGACACTGCAGTGGGATAGGGACACCATGATGGGCCAGGGACACCACGGTGGGACAGGGACACCACAATGGGACAGGGACACCGCGATGTGACAGGGACACCGCAGCGGGACACGGACACTGCAGTGGGACAGGGACACCGCGATGGGCACCAGGCAGTGCCAGGGCCAGAACAGGGAGAGACAAGACTAGGACATGCTGTCAAGGAAAAATGGGGATTGGGGCAGGTTGGTTGGGAAAAATGGGGGATTAGGGCAAGTTGTTTGGGAAGAACAGGATTTAGGACCAGTTATCTTGGAAAAATTGGGGATTAGGGCAAATCATCTAGGAAAATGGGGGTTAGGGCATGTTATTGGGGAAAAAGATTAATGATAATACAGATTATGGGAGCAAAAATGGTGAATTAATCCAGATGATCTGGATAAAATGATAAATATGCATTGTCTGGGCAAAGATGATGATTTAATGCAGATTGTCTAGGAAAAATGGGGAATTACTGCATGTTATTCAGGAAAATGGAGAATTGATGCAGATTATGTGGGCACAAATGACTAATAAATGCAAATTATGTGGGAAAACGAATTCCTGCATATTCTCAGGTCAAATTGATCGCTTGATCCTAATTATCAGGGCACTGTAATGAACTGATACGGGTTATCTGGGCAAAAGTGATTCACTGACACGGATTATCAGGGCACAGGGATTAATTAACACAGATTATCAGGGCACAGTAACTAATTAGCACGGATTATCAGGGCACAGGGATTAATTAGCACAGATTACCAGGGCACAGGGAATTTCAAGCTCCCGACCCCATCCCAGAGCCCTCAGAGCGGGAGCTGGGCTGGGACGCGATCCAGGGCTGGGAAAAGGGGTCCTGGCGGGAAGGAAGGAAGGAAGGAAGTGGATCCAGATGGGAGGAATGTGGAGGTTGTGCACAGGTCCCCTGCTCACCCCTCCCCAAGCCCTCGTGCTCCTGCTGATTCCTGTGGGGGGAATCTTCCCCCACAACCAGATCCCCCCGTGCTGGGACCCGCCTGACCCAACCACCCCAATGCACCTGGAAGGGTTCCAGATCCTTTAAATCCCAACAGAAACTCCCCAGGCTCGTCACTGAGATCTCAACTGAGATCCCATCACAGATCCCCACCCTCATATCTTTAAATTTCAGTCCAGGTATTCATCATCCTGATGTATTTGGCCTTAAATTTTAATCAAGGTGTTTCTGCTTTTTAACTCTTTGACTCTAAATTTAATCTAGATATTCACCATCCAGAGCTCTTCCATGCAAATTTAATTCAATATACTTCCCATAATTATTGCTTTAACCTAAATTTAAACTAAAGATATTCCCCACTCTTACCCCTTTAAATTTACATCCAGGTCTTCCCCATCCATAGCTCTTAAACAGAAATGTAAACCCAGGTATTCCCATTCCTTAGCTCTTTAAATCTGTGGTTTAAAATCCAGGTATTCCACTTTAACCTGAGCTCACACGAAGGAATTCTGACCCAGGAATGGCCAGGAGTGACCTGGGACTGGCCCCGTGTCACAGCAAGGCAGAGGTGGCAGGGTACAGGGGAAAGGCCATGGAAAAGCCCTTTCCTTCCTTTTTTATGAATGAGGATTTACCGGGCGATTCAGAAAATCCACAAACCCCAATTCCTTGGAAGTGGGGGAGGAGGGGGTGTGGTGTGGGGATTTGGGTCATAAAGAGAAAAAGTCCCTTTAATTTAGGAAAAGCATCCCAGGAGGGAGAGCCAGCCCCAGGTGCAAGCGGAGCTCTGGGTGTCCCCGTCCTGAGGAGCTGAGTCCTGCCCAGCCCGGAGCACAGCGTGACCTGGATCGGGTCAAACACCCCGATTTTATCTCCAGCGAGCACACAGGGCCCGGGAGGCGCCTGGAGTGATTAAAGAGGGACAAAACAACCTCCAGCCAGATCCGGGCAGTGCGGGAAAGGTGCTCAGAGAGACCAAAACCCACAGACAAACCATTATCCACAGAAAAGTGGCAGCACCGCAGCCCCTGCTGCAGCCCAGCGGGATGGGCCCGGGTTTCCTGTGGAGATCCCAAATAGGGGGGAAGCAGAGCCCCTCTCCTCCCACCAGAGCCACCGCAGCAGCTCCCTTTGCTCCCAAATAAAGGGGTCTGGTGGGTGAGCTGCAGGGAACTGAGCAGGAACCCGTGGTGGGAAGGTGTGGGGTCAGAATGGGGTCCAGAGCCCCAGCTGGGGAGGAACTCGAGATTCCAGCAGGGACACTGGTGGAGGACCCTGAGAGTCCAAAGGTACTGAGGGAGAAACTCGGGGTTTCAGGTGGGCTTGATGGGCTGTTGGTGGAGGAACCTAAGATCCCGGGCAGGTTTGTGTAATATCGATAGAGAAACCCAGAATTTCCCGTGGGTTTGCAGGACACTGACACAGGAACCCCGAGTCCTGCACTGGGCTCGGACTGTGGGGACATTTAGAGGAATGGGATGGGAAGAGCAGTGTGTCCCCTCTGGACACACATTTCCCATGGGGGAGGCCACGGGACCCCACAAACCCCCCATTTGTTCAGGTGTGGGAGTCGGCCTGTTTCGGCTGTTCAGGGGATGGATCCCGCTGGAGCGGCACGGAACCATTACCGGGACCCCGCGGAGCCCCGAGGGGCACGGAACCATTACCGGGACCCCGCGGAGGGGCAGGGCGCGGGCTCGGGGCGCGGGCTCGGGGAGCTCGGCCCTGAGCAGGACGCGTGGCTGTGGGGGGGACACCGGAGCCGAGACCAGCGCCGGGGCAGGAACCAGAACCTGCCCCGAACCAGCCCCAGCGGTCTGGGGTCACCGAGAGCTGCGGGAGCGGAGCGCGGCTCTGGGGCGGCACCTCCGCGGCCTGGGGTCCCCCACAGCCCGGTGTCCCGTTATCCCGTTAACCCGGGGTCCCGGTGTCCCGCTATCCCGGTGTCCTGATGGGCTCCCGGGGCCGGTCCCGCCCGGTGCCGAGATGCGCG
>VWZP01005312.1:0-12425 GCA_013396995.1 Dicaeum eximium | reverse complement strand
CATGGCTGCAGCCTCCCGGCTCCTGGATCAGCATGGGGAATATAAACCAGACAGAAAGAAGAGGAGTAAAGACTGGTACATTTGCTTTGGCAATAATCTTCTGTTGAGTAATTTGAGAAGATTCTGCCAAAACTCAAAGAAGCTTCTTTAGAAATTTGATCATTTCCAATATGAAATGTTTAAAATAAAAGTAGAACAAAGGCTAAGAGAGCTTGTCAGAAGCCATGGGGTCCATTGGAAGGAGCACTGGCACATTTCATTTGCACATTCCTCTCCACGCTTTTAAATCCATCTCGGGGCAAGCCCAGGCTGCACTGGTTAGGATACACTACTCCATATCACCTCACTGCACATGGCTGCCCTCAGTGAAAACTTCAGCCCGTGCTGAAGACAGACCACCTGTGTGGGGCACAGCCCTCTTGCTTCAGAGTGCACATAATTCAGCGATGTTTGTGAGCCTTGTGGTCCCTCCATACCTCCTGCTTCTGGCCAATGGCTTATTACAGTTCAAATGAGTGCCTTGAGAGTGTCCTCCCCACTGGGCTCACACTGCAATATAAACTATCCCTTGAATTGTGCTGACCTCTCTGCCTTGACTTCCTAGACTTCCTTCCAAATCAACAGATTTCCTTGATTTGTGAGCAAGAATTCAACAACACGATTTTTTTAGGATGGTCCTTTCAAAAGGAAGTTTTTGTACAATAAGCAACTTGAAATTACTCATGGAAAGCAGCATTTTTTTTCTCATGGGAATAAATTTTTAGCATAGTATTTTGTAAATACGATATTACTATTATAGTTTCAGATCATCCCTAGAAAAGGGATCATCTGATGATCCTTAGATAGCGTGGTATTTTAGTGAGGGTAAAGGGACATAACCTGATTCACCATTTACCACTTAGCAAGAAATAAAAAAAACCCCCTTCTTCTTCCTCGCAAAATCTTCCTCTTCACTATGTAGTGTCACCTAAAACAATGACTTCTCCATCAGTACCAAGGCCTCCTCAGGAGAAGCCAACACTTCATCAAGTCTATGATTCAAAAATGTCATTGTGCTCACAGACAGCTGCAACATCTGTGTCCAGGACACAGGCCCCCAGAACAGACAGCACCAAGGGCACAGCGAAGGCACAAGTTTTAGGCAGCCCCATGTCTGGAGCCTGGAAGTCACCCAAGAGGAGGCTGCAGGCAGGCAAAGGCAGGGGACTTTAAAAGGAGGAAGTCTTGCACAAAAGCTAGGAATTCCCCAGGGTGGCTGAAAGCTGACACCCAGTAATCACCTTGTCCGGAAAGACTCAGTATCAAAGGCAAGAGAGCTGCCAGCATTGAGCAATTCTGCCCCACAGCAACAGCAGGAAAGTCACTGAGAAGTCACCACTGGGCTGCAGCTGAAGAAACATGTTACTTACCAGAAATCCAGCACAGTATTGCTGTAGTAACACAGTTCAAGACAAGCCTAGGTCCCAGAAGGAAAACAGCTTTGGGAAATCTCAGCAGAGACCAGCATGGACACATTCCTGCCCAAACTCAAGGGTGTGAGGTGCAGGCATGGCTGGGGGAGGCAGACCCCAGCATGGGTAATACCTGTGCCACCCCAGCTCAGCACAGCACAGCACAGCTAGGAGTTGCAGGGACTTTGGGGGCTGCTGCATATCCTGGGGGGAAGCTGCCAGGCAGGCTACTTGTCTGAGCAAAACCATCAGCACACCACCACTCAATAACCAAGCCCTGAAGATCTCTGGTTCCCAAAGGTCTCTGTAGGAAGACCGTCGTGAGTAGGACACACAATTTCTAGATTTTGCCTATTGCAATGTGTTTTCTTATATCCACAGATGACTCCAGCAGAAATCTTGAAGCTAAAGCTGCACGTGCACAAAAATCACTTGTATCTGGCACCCAAGTTTCTTACCTTCTTTGGTTCTGACTCAGGACGCAGGTGATGAAAGGGTTTTTCCTGCACTACCCTCAAAGAAGTGTTTATTGTTATCAGTGGTTACATGCAGCCTTGTTTTTATACAGAGTGGGTTGGTATATGGGCAATAGGTGGACTTGCATAGGATTATTTTCTGTATGCCTGACTCACTTCTCACAATAACACATTTCACAATGGTAAGTGTTATGCAATCTTTATAGCAAAAAGAATTCAGTGTCATTATGGCTTCTGCCAGTCTTCTGTAGGAAAATACTCAACATACAAATATACCTTAACCAAACCACAGTGGCCATGAGCCAAATCCTGGATTCAAGATACTCACCACATTCAGGGTTGGGATCCTACACCACCTGCACACATATCCATTATCCAGAGGACTGGCATCAGCAGTGAACAAACCTGAAGACGCCACCTGTCAGCTTTGAGACTGGCCACACACTTCTGCAGAATCCTTTCTGCAAGGTGAGACCTCCCCAGGTGCCATAACTTCCCTTAAATCTAGATCCTGTCCCTGGGAGAGAGTTGTGGTATCACCCACCAGGTTCCCTGGGGACAAGTACAGTGTCTGCACTGAGTTTGTACCCATGGGAAGAGGACTACACTGAATAATCCCCTGCTGGACTGAGATCAGTCTGTGGTCACACAGTAACTGACTCAAACAGTGAGCAAGGTTTTAAGACAGTGTGGCTTTAGCAGCAATAATGTTGAGCTTCCATGAGTCAGAGCAAATTGTCTGGGGCTTTTGATAAACATGTCATTATGTGAGACATGTCACTGTTATGTCACGTGTGAGCATCTATTTACATTTGGAAACAAAAAAAGTCATATGGTGCACAGCAAGGGTAATCAGTGCTGGAGTTTGGAGAGTATTTGCACTCCCAGTGTCCCACCAGCTCCAGAACAGAAGTACATGGGTTTGAGGACCTTGAGAATACCATGGTAAAAATCTTTGATGGGTAAAAAAATGGCTAGATGACACTAAATTGGGTGGCAGTGTTGATCTGTGTGAGGGTAGGAAGGGTCTACAGAGAGACCTGGACAGACTCGACCAATGGACTACGGACAATTGCAGGAGGCTCAAGGTGAGGTCCTGCACTTGGCAGGAGGTTCATGCCAGGTCCTGCACTTGGCTCTCAGCAACACCAGGCAGTGCTACAGGCTGGGGGAGGAGTGGCTCGAGAGCAGAGAGAGTTTGGTAGAAATGGACTTGGGAGTGCTGGCTGACAGCTGGCTCAGTATCACCTGCAGTGTGCCCAGGTGGCCAAGAAGGTCAATGGCATCTGGGCCTGTATCAAGAACAGTGTGGCCAGCAGGACAAGGGAAGTGATCATCCACTGTACTCAGCACTGGTGAGGCTGCACCTTGAGTGCTGTGTTCTGTTCTGGAACTCTCGCTTTAACCAGGGCATTGAGGTGCTGGACCCTGTCCAGAGAAGGGCAACAAGGCTCCTGAAGGGTCTAGAAAACATGCATTATGAGGAACAGCTGAGGGAGCTGGATTTGTTTAGTCTGGAGAAGAGAAGCTCATGGGAGACCTCATCACTCTCTACAACTCCTTGAAAGGAGTTTGCAGTGAGGGGAGGGCTGGTCTCTCTGCTGTGCCTGCAGTGAGAGGACCAGAGGGAATGCCCTAAACTGGGACAGAGGAGATTCAGGTTAGATATTGGATTTTTCTTTTCACTGTTCAGGTGGTCAGGCATTGGAATAGGTTGTGCAGGAAGATGGTGGAGTCCCAGAGATGATTAAGAGGGGTCTGGGTATGGCAGTGCATGATGGTTTTTAGTGGTTTAGGGGCTACAGTGGCAATTCCAAGTTTACAGCTGGACTGGATGATCTCAAAGGTCTCTTCCAACCCTGAAGATTTTATGATTCTATGGTGAGACCAGGAATAGTAGCAGAGTGGGGAAAAGGAAGGAGAAATTACACAAACACAGGTCTCTGACCACTCTTAAGGATATGGCCATTAAACATGCACATCATGTGCTGAAAGAAGGTCACTAAGGTCCAGCAGCATCAACAAAACTCAGGTCACTGGGGAGAAGAGAAAGCAAAAATGTGAACAGTGCCATCTCACCAGGACTAGCTGGTCTGAAATAGAATTCTAAATCCCCAAATTCCTACAGAAAATTTATCTGCAGGGCAGCACCACCCAACATTAAGAAGAAGGAGCAAAGGGCAAGGCTTATTTCTCATACATTGGTGTTACATGACTAGAAAGAAACAGAGAAAAGATGGGAGGGAGGATCTGCTGTGAGATACCATAATCATGATGAGTATGGTATCTCATAGCAGAGAGAGGTCACTCAGTGACTTGTTTACTGGTTGCAGTAAAAATTCCATCACTGAATAACATCCAGTGCAGTCAGGAGGTGCCATCAAGCTGTTTTTCAGAACTGACAACCAGACTAATTTGAGATTTCAGTTCCAGGTTTTGTTTCAACAGAGGTTTCATATGAATAATGATTCAAATCATATTACGACCAAAAAGTCGTGGCACGTTTTATTTCAGAAGGGGCTCTTTGACTGGAGTCCTCATTCAGCTTCCATGGTGCACTATGTTGCCATTTCCTACATGATATGCACCAATGGCACAAAGGATATAAAACCAAAGCAACACAAATAGGGGAAAAAAAGGTTGAAGTAAAAGAGCAGACTGGCATAGGCCAGCACAAGCTGTATTCCAGAGACAATGGCATATTGAGCATGTGTAGACCTGCCACAAGTCACATCTTTCACTGCTTTGTTTACTGGTCCCATAATAATCTGCAATGAAAAAATATGCAATGCTGTTTTAATGAGAATGTATACTCTGGACTACAATTTTCAGGCCTTTTGAGAGTTAGAAAAATAAAAATGCAGCAAACAGAGAAAAACAACTGTGATTTTGAACTAATAAAATATTAGTAACCTTATGACATAGAAATAGATTCTTCTCAATAAATGGTAGTGATAATATTGCCACATTATTACTAAACCAAACACATTGATGAGTTTTTGCAACTGGAAATGAGAAACATACATAGGATTGTTGTTGTAGATGATGCTGTATCTCATTTGGACATAAGAATAACAGTGTAGAGCTTCAATTATGGAAATATCACGGGGAGGCATTTTAGTTGTGGGTCTTGCTTCAGATGATCCCTTTCATACCACCATCCAAGATGCATCACAATAATGACTGGTTTTGTTGTTTTTTTCTTACTTATCCAGTGACCATCATTCAGGACCTGATTGAAAGATATGAAACAAGGAGTTTAGGAGAGGAATACACATATGAACACACTAAGAGCTCAGAAAAATGTGACAAAACAGGAAGAAGGTATGTCAGACCATATTGCTCACTGAAACTAGTGATTTCATTAAAATTTTATCTATTTATTTAATAGGTCTGATTAATCACTATGAGCAGGCTCATTGCTTTGAGACAGTTCATTCCATTGCTATACTGCAGAGGAATTAACATGACACAACTACAGGATGACTTCTTTGTTCTAGTATCTTCATATTCCTCAATTCCTGTGCTATGTGTCAGTATGTACAGCTTGCTTCTGAGTTTCTCTAGACTAAAGAAATTGCATTAGAATCTCACTGTACTTAGATGTCAAGCACCCAACATGCCAGCAGCAGAAATGTCCCTTGAGTTTATCCCAGTGTCTCTCCTAGTCACTTCTGTTTAGCTGGGGATCTCTTTCCAACAGCCTTCCATCAGAAAATATGAATCTGGATAGAATTTTTCAGCTGAAATAAGGCATGTAAGTACCTCATTGCCTGGCTCTCACTAGCCTCAAGCAAAAGAGCAGGCTATTTCAGCAGGTGCACTAGCATGCCCGCTCCTCTGCTCACCTTTCTGTTCCCACAAACTGTGGGGACAATGCTGCGTATTGAGAGGCCTTCACTTTTAATCTTCAAATCAGTTCAAATCCATTTGTTGCTATGACATTTTCCATTTTTGGACTTTCTCATATTTGCAGTATTCTCATTTAGAAATAGCTGTCTGAGCAGTGGGAAGCAGAACAGGCTGTGTGCTCTCACCTACAGCAGACTGTCACTGTAGAGCTGGCTCAGAAAAGACAGACCTGTGGATGAATGCAGATACCACAGAGTTCTCTCACAGAGAAGTGCTGACTGAGGATTTCAATCATCAGGAACTTTGATTTTTACCTGGTGGTGTTCATCCCTAAGTGCTTCTCTACACACATCACTAGATCCAGCATGCTCATTCAGTAGCCTCAAATACAAGGCTTTTAAAGGCTGCAGTACAGATCTCAGTGATACTTGAACTAATGTAGCTTTGAAGCCTTCCTCCCTCTCTGCCTCACTTTTTTTTTACCAAATGAAAGATAGGTTGAGTCACATTAAGCACAATCAGACATCAAGATTTGTTTTCTTTTTCAAAGGAAATTAGAATCTTCAAAGGTTCTGGTAATCTCTTGTTTATAAAAGCACCTGTTCAGAAATGGGAAGGGAACAGTGTTGTTGAAATGGCTTCTAATACTCCAACAAAAATTTCAAATAATTAAAAACTGTTTTTTATTGGGGTACAACCCTACTGAATCCTACACCACTAAAGTCAGAGGAATTTATTTCCTCTTGTTCCCAGTTTTAAGGCCAAGCCTATGCCAACCAAAGCTATCATATAAAACACATACACGACGGTCGAGCAGCATATTGATTTTTGCTACAAGTCAATAAATCAGTGTGCAGTGACTATGCTGTTAGATAAGGGAAATTGAAAAATAGAATGCCACTTTAATTGCCATTATTTGTGATTAATTAGCGTTACAGAAACAAACAGATGAAAGCTTGAAGGATCTGCAGTGAAATCATGGTGAAGGTCGATCTCTGCGTGGAGGGTCCTTTTCATAACTCCTCCCAAAGAGTGTTACAGTCAAAACTGGCTTTGATGTAGTATTCCGATTTATCAGACGTCCATCAGCTAGCACCTGGTTATGAAAAAGTAAAATAAGCAGTTAAGCATCATCAAAGCAGTACTATTGTATGGCAAACACAAAATAATACATTCAGGAATGTTGATCTAGATGAGAGAGCTCTAATCTCAATTGGAGCTAGCAGAAAGTCTGAGAAAAGCTCCATTTCTGTCTTGAGGCAGATCTTGTACTAGAGAATTTGGGGAAATGGGGCAGAAGAGAATTGGCAAGGTGGACTTACTGTATGGATACAGTAATCAGGAAAATCAGGCAGAAATAAAGCTGCCCTGAACTCAAGGCAGAGGACAGCAGACTCTGGTAACAACTGAGTTGCTCTTGTAGTGGTTTTTTGGCCACTGATGTCTGACAAATCACAAGGGTGTCCCATTACCTGGAACTCCCCGGGCGCCAGCTGCACCCCGCTGTACAGCACCTCTGGGAAGACGTAGCTGGTGCCAAACGTGCCGCTGAGGGAGAACATCTCAAACTTGGTCTGAGCCGTCTCCACGGGCTCCCCACACGTGCTCAGGTTTGTGCTTGGGCACTTGAGCAGACTGCAGATCTGTGGGGAGGAGGAGACAAGAATGTATTTAGCAAGAGGTAACACTGGTAGGGAAGCCTTGTGTCACCAAAGTTAATGTCATCAAAGCTAACCAGAGCAGGTGAGTCACAAGAATTTTTTCATAATCCTGGGGCGACTCCTTTTCAGTTGTAGTTTATTTTTTCACCCTTTGATCTGATTGGGAGTATTCCAGACCTGCATTTCCTTAGTCTTATGATTTTATAAATAGATTGTCTCTGACGTAAGTGCAGCCAGAGCGCCTTATTTCATCTCTGCAGCCCGATCCTATCCCTTCCACTAATTCTTTCAATCACCAATTTTCTTACTTGAAAGTTTCTTTCCCATATGTTTTGGTACGATGAGTTAGTGAATGGAAATTTTAGGCAAACAAAACAAAGTCTTCCACATAGGTACATTGTACAAGTGCATATCCAGGTCCCCTTACTGCTAATTGTACATGTTGCTAATGGTACTTCATTAGATGGCCTGGTAGTGCTTGGGAAGTCTGAATTCAATGCTCCCTGTCCAAATCCTAGTTAATATAGGCCAAGGAGAGGAAGTTAGCATCTTTTGTTACAGCTTTGTGTTTGTAGTTGCAGCACATAGAGGAAAATAGGAATTGCAATGTTGTTTCTCTTTTGTCATGAGAGTTAATTATCCAGCTGATAAATGTTTATGGTCTTCATCAGGAAATATGAACTAGGACTAGCACTCCTCTAATTCAGGAATGATTTGAAGGATGTTGTCTGGTTTTGCTGATGGGTGATGGAGTTTTTCTACGTGTCTGGTATTGGGGGAGAGAAGCATATCTGCAAAAAATCAAAAGTATTATTCATCAGAAAATATGGTTTTGAGTTGAAATGCAAGTAAGCGGAGAAATAAGGAATATGTTCTGAAGAAATGAAAAAATATTGAGGGAAAAAGGAAGAGTAGAAATTCCTGTATTCTCCAGAACTTTCAATACTGGCAGAGACTATCTGGCAACTTCCACAACCACTGAAATACATTTTACAACCAAGCTCACCAAGAACTGAATTTATTCAAGCTACCTTCCTAAAAGTATTAGATGAGCTGTTTGCTGGATAAAACCTCCCCTTATATCCTGGAGTCTGTACCAGCTGGTACAAAAAGGTGATGCTGACAGACAGAAGTAACTAAAAAAAAAATATATATATAATCTGCTGGCAAAATAACTTAATTATGAAGACAAAGGATGTTTTCAAATATGGCTTTAAGCAAATTCAACCAGGATGTAACTCACTGTCTTCCCAAACATTTGATTAGAAGAGAGGAAGAGAGGATATTTCCACTAAAAGTCATAAGCCATTTAAGTAAGTTTCATTGCTGTGATTTGGATAATGACAAAAAGTTAACATCTCTGCGACCCTAACTTCTCAGAGCATCTTATAAAGATAGCTATGATCAACTGATTTTTAACAGCAACTCTTTGATGAAAATACAGTGAGACCACATCTGGAGTACTGTGCCTAGGCTCCTCAGCACAAGAAAGAAAAGGAGCTACTGGAGAGTGTCCAGCTGAGGCCACAAAGATGATGGGGAGTCTGGAGCATCTCCCTTAAGAGGAGAGACTGTGGAGCTGGGCCTGTTAAGTCTAGAGAAAACTGAGAGGGGTCTCATCAATAAATACAAATATCTCAAAGGTGTGTGCCAAGATGGTGCCAGGCTCTTCTCAGTGGTATCCAGCAACAGGATGAGGAGCAATGGCCATAAAAACACAGGAAGTTTCACTTCAAGATGAGGAAGAACTTTTTCACATTTAGGGTGGTGGAGCATCAGAACAGGCTGCCCAGGGAGGGTTTGGATTCTCCCTCTTTGGAGACATTCAAAACCCACCCAGATGCGTTTCTGTGTAATCTGCTCTAGGTGACCTGGCCTTGGCAGGGGGATTGGACTATGTGATCTTCAGCTCTCTCTTTCAACCCTAACTATTCTGTGATTCTATTATACAGAGGAGATTCAAAACACTTATTGTAGATATTCAAAGAAGAGAACCTAAATTTAGCCAGTATGGCACATCCCCAAAAATAGTGAGTGCACACTGGGCATTTAAAGAGGTTTAGAGACCTCTCTACTGCATTAGTTGGATTTGAAGGCAAATAGGCTTGAACATTTTAGCAACTCCTTTCCATTACTAACAAATGGTGCACTAGGACTCCAGCATAGAAGAGAGTCTTTGTCTTCTCTTTATCCACCACAGAGCTGAAGGTTTCTCCCTATAAATAAGTTTCCTAAAGTAAGTAACCCCTTCCAAAGAATTACCTGCAGATAGTATTGTCCTTCAACAACATGAAGGCCATCAAAAACACCCAGCACATAAACTTCATCATCTCTTTTCTCTGCCATCTTGTAGTCCAAGTGACAGCAGAGGTCTTTTTGGCAGACAGTGAGATTCCCCCCAGGCTTAGTGAGCTCCCTGAAAGTAAAGGGGTCTTCAAAGATGATTCCTGTGAATTCATGGTCATTCTGTGAGGACCTTTCAACAGTCAAAGCATATGAGTTCCAGCTGACAGCAGGCGGGGTGGCAGGAGAAAGACGAGGGTGTGCATCTAGTTCAGCAATGAGGAGGTGACCATCTTCAGTTGCCATGTTGTAGGAGTATGTTCTGGCTCCTGCTGGTGCATAAATGCCACTACCTGAGGAGAGCACAATAGTTAGTCCAAGAAGAATTTAAAAAATCGTGTTGTTCTTCTAAGTGTCTGGACTGATAGCTTATCCACTATACAGTAATTTTAGTCTCATCAAAGGTGACCATTAGCAACTCAGTACACAGAGCTCATGCTTTGGCAAAGAATAGCATTTATTCACTTAGATGAGGTCTGCTCAGTGTAGCCAAAGACGGAGGATGTTTGGGGTTTTATGTTATGTTATGATTATATTTATGGCCTCCTCAGCTCTCTTTTCTCCTACATGCAATAGAGTTGATAATTCCTTTTTTCTCGGCTGATTGATGTGAAAGAACCAGCTACTGATTGAGATGATCCAAAACACAACACAGGCAAGTATCACAGGCCTGTACTGATGAACAGAAGGAGACAGCAATTGTCCAGCCCCCTTTACACTGGCTGAGAATTCCTCCCCTCCTGGGTGATTTACATCTGACCAGCACCAAACAACAGAGGGAAATCAAAGGTCTGTCATACCCATCACTGCAGAAGCCTGTCAGGCATTTCAAATGAAAAGTCCCAAAACAATACTGTGGTTGAACAGCTCAGTGAAGATACTGGTCTAACTGAAATATACTATTCCAGAAGCTGAGCTCTAAAAAAAATCAATGCTACATTCTAAAATGAAGACATGGACTTCTTAGTAGTGTTACTATAACAGGCCTGAACATGTGTTTTTAACAGTTTTCCGTAACAGTGTTAAATCCAGCTATACAAAAAAGTCTCTCATTTGGCAGAATAAATGTAGCCACATATGTGGTTTACGGTATATTTACATTTCAGCATTCAATCACAGACTTAGAAGTGGAAAGGAAAACAGCCTTAAAAACCTCAAAAATTTCTATTCAGGTATAAGGGCAGTTACCTATGACATGTTTAGAGCCATTGAAAGAAAAGATAATCCTAAGAAGCTAGAGAAAATAAAACACTACAAGTTTTGTTGTGTCTTGTATGAAACCAGTAGTAGCAGGATCCATCAGCTTTAAAATTTGGTGACTAGACTCTTCACCTTCCAGATAAATACATCATATTCTTCTGCAAAGTCACTTTGTAGAACAGGGAATAAGAGATTTATGGTTAGAAAGATTCTTGCACAGAGTGAAAATTAAGTTACCTGTCATTTCTATGCTGGTGTTGTGAGTATTGGCAGCTAAGACATTGACACGCATGCCCATAGCCCAGGCAGAGTGAAACTCAATTGCAGTGAGAAAGGGCAGGAAATTCATCCAAGCTGTTGGGAAGAGCACAGTGTCCACCTGCATCTTGCTCACCAGGACCACGGCAGGCTCATAGAAAAGCATGTCGAAGCAAGTGAAAATGCCAAACTTCCCAAAAGGAGTCTCAAAGGTGACAGCTTCTGGCTCTTTTGGATAATCAAAGTGATCTTCTCCTACAAAGAGATTATACTGTAGGGGAAGGAAAATAGAGAAACCAGTTAGAGGCACTTATTGATCATATCTCTTGGAGTCATTCCCTAAAGCTGTTCAGAATGACTAGAGGAAAGTTTTGACCTGTGCTGGAAGCCCTCAGGCTAGGAAATCAGGCTAAAATGGTATGATCATCATACCCAAAATATGGAACACATATTATATATTACCCTGGCATCTAGTTAGGAAAGCAGCCAGCTGCCTTCAGCTCTGTCAGTGTCACATGCATAAGAATCATCTCTCTACTCCTCCCAACTAGTTTATATTTCTGCCGAACCAAATGCAACCAGAAGAGAAATAGTAATGTAAGAGAAGCATGGGGGATCTGGTGCCAAAAATTGTGATCTTGCTGTGGAGATGCCCAGAAGCACTGGAAGTACAGAGCAGCAGCATGAAGCACAAGACAGTATTTGAGACACTGCAGAGTAGAAGACAAAGGCTGCGCTGATGGGGGAAAGGCAGATGATCTCAGCCAACAGAAAAACTGAAGTTTGTTTTGACATTCTCAGCTTTCCATTTTCCTTCTTCCTTCACATATATATTTATTAAGAGTCCTTTATTAATGTCCAGGTGGTCTGAAAGTAAATATNAACTGACTTCACTCTACCCACACGGGCATGATATCTGGCACATCATTGTTTCATAAACAGCTTTGGGGGAACTTGCAGGTAGGCACATAATACTGAAAGAAGAACTTCCATTGGGTGCAAATGTTTCAATATCCTTATCTCTTTTTACACCCATCTTAGGTCCATTTTTTTGCCCAAATAATTCCCATTGTGCAAAAACTGTGTCAAAACAGCATCAGAAAAAAGGTCCTGCCTCTCTGAAATCAGACCACTCATCTACGAGGAAATAGAGGTGAACACTGAAAGCCTGGAACAAGAAGTGG
>VWZP01005308.1:38616-73195 GCA_013396995.1 Dicaeum eximium | reverse complement strand
CCTCCCGCGGCTCCCGCTTCCCCTGGGCTGCCAAGCCGGGCCCAGCTGGAGCCAGAGCCGGAGCCAGAGCCAGAGCCTGAGCCAGAGCCAGAGCCAGCCCGCGGGGCTGCGGTGGCCGTGTCTGTGCTTGTGCCTCTTGTGCAAGCGGCGGTGGGGCGAGGGCAGCGGGGCACCCACGCCCTCCCTCTCCGCCCCTGGATCTCCGGCAGTGCCAGCCGAGCCGATTCCCTGCGCTGTCAGCCTGGCCGGGTCTGCCCGAGCTGCTCTGCCCCAAGGCTCGGTGTCGGTGATTTCCCCCCTGCCCGGCCCGGCTCTCTCCGGGCTGCTCTGCCCGCGGCTCGGTGTCGGTGTCGGTGTCGGTGCCCCCCCTGCCCCGCCCGGCTCTCCCGGGCCCTGAATGACGGGACCCAGTACGTCCGGAGCTCCCTCCCCAGGGACACCGCGGGGACACTCAGCAGGGCCTCTCCTGTGCCAGCAGTGCCGGGGTCACGTCGATGACACGCTGGAAAGGGAAATGGAGTGAGAGAGGGATTTCGAGAGAGGCAGGGAATTAAACCCTTTGTACTTACAAGGGCTTGCAAAGTACTCGCAGGAGATCAGCAAAAGTGAATGCTGAAATCAGTTATACGTGACTCGAAAATATTTCTTTCAATCTTTTTTCCCCTCTGCATGTTGGAAATGCAAAGGCAGCTTGGAGGATGCTCTAAATGATGGCTGCTCCCAGGCACAGGGGAACACAGAGATGGAAAACGTGGAGCTTTCCACACAGAAAGGGACATTTCAACACAGTCCTGTCAGGAAAAACAGCAAAATGCAGTCATTTTGTTCCCATGCAGAAAGAAACAAACTCCAAATACACATATTTCAAGCATTTTGATTATGGTAATTAATAAAACAGAATTATAATTTCCAGTCAGCTTTATGAGCACCTGGTCCAATCCTGCCTGGACTGGAAAACGAGGAATGCAGAGAAAGTTTGAAGCTGACCTAGCACTCCAGGTCCGAGACAGAAGCTGGAATTGCTAGGGTGTTTTAATTAATTTAATTTACTGGAGAGCACCAGGGCGGGTGAGTCACTTTTCTTTTTTTCCTAGGTCCTTGCCAAGCCAGCGCTCCAGCCCCGCACTACAGACATGACCACTAGAAATTAGATTTGAAACGAACGTGAGATTAAAGCCCCGGCTTGCATCATTAAAGCTCCTGCGGTCATTGCTGGAGAGCGCAGCTGCCGCCACATCCCAGCGCGGCGACATCCGAGCCCCGAGCTCCCCGCCCTGCCAGCCCCGTGCCCCGACACAGCCACGCTGCTGCCAGCGCAGCGCCGAGCACAGCCGGGCACGCCGGGTGTCCCCTTGCAGCCCGGGCAGGGCCGGCTCCGGCCGGGACGGAGCCGCTGCTGGCACTGCCCGCCCCGGGGACGGAGTGTGCTGCAGGAGGGACAGCCCGGCAGGAGGGACAGTGCAGGAGAAGGGACAGTGCAGGAGAAGGGACAGCCCGGCAGAAGGGACAGTGCAGGTGCAAAGTGACAGTGGGGAGAGGATCAGGTGGGGATCACAGGGTCTCAATGATCCTGGAGGTCTTTTCCAGCCCAGATGATTCTGTGATTCTGAGTCTCCCTATTGCTGCCTGGTCTTTTTTTAAGTCAAATGCTCCAGATTCTTGTATTTACTAAAATGTCTTTGGTGGATTTCTGAAGGGTGCGTGAAGCCAGTCCAGTGTCAGCTGCTCCACCAGTGGCTGAAAGAAGCTGACAACCAGATTAACATTTTGTTTTCTTTGCTTCCTTTCTCGCACAGGTCAGCACCTCTTACTACCCCGCCCCAGGAGCGCTGGGGCCGCCGGCAGCCATCGTCACCCTCCCCCACCTGCAGCACCACGGCCCGGCTTACCTGTACGTAAGGAAACAAACGGGAATGCTCTGGGGACGGGCTGTCCTTTCCTGCAGCTCACCAGGAGCTTGCTCGGGCCAGGCAGGAGGTGCAGGCAGGCCAGAGCACAGCTTGGATCCAGGTGCAGATCCGTGTAGGAATGTACCTGGCTGGTCTAAGCCCGGGGTGGCAGAGACCTGATGTCACAGCTGAGTGCATCTTTCTGCCTCACTGCAGGATCTCTGGAGAAACAGCTCTGCCTGTTTGTCAACAACACATTTTAATTTTTTTTTAGTGTAAAGAGACTAATTACCCCTTAAGTGCCTCTAGTTATTTATCCTGAAACCTTCATGCCCACTGGTATTTTGAACAATCCAGTTTCTGAAAACTTTCACAGAGTTGAAATTTGCAGATAACACTCTATGATGAGTACATCAAGGTAAGATTCACCATCCGGGCACTTTAGTAAGGCATCTAAAGTAACAACAGCATCACAAAACGCTGTTTACACAGCACTCAGGGCCCCGGGTGCAGGGCCAGGCTGTGAGAATGATGGAGCCCAGGAGCAGCACCCACAGCCCAGCGCTTGTTGGAACCCACCCACACCATCACCAGTCAGACAAGACTCCAGCACACTCTGAATCCAAAGGACAGGAGACCTCCCAAGGCCTTTAGATAATTTGCAGAAAGATGGTGCGAGGGCATGGCCCCAGCTGCCTGGTTGGCACAGGTGCAGTGTCAGAGCAGCTCCTGCTCAGCCTCCCCTCGAGGTGACTCCTGAGCTGCTGCAGAGCCTGGAGCCCATCTGGGCTGTGCCTGCCCCAGGAGCTGCCCCTCACACTGGCCCAGCAGGTCCAACCCTCAGATCCTTGTGCTGAACAACAGGGAGAGAGAAACAGGGAGAGAGAAGAGTTCTTCTCTCTAAGAGTTCCCTTCTCAGAGTTCGGGGGTAGCTCCGTCTGTTGTTTCTGGTTTGTAAATAACACCTTATACTTGTGGTGTTGGGCTCTAACTCATTGATCCTTGGAGCAAGGATCCTCATGGATCTTTGCACTTAACTGTGCAATTAAATGTGTTATGCTGGAGACAAATTCATGTTCTTTAAAGAACAGATATGGGAAAGTCTTGAAAAATACACCATTTTCTTTTCCTGCTGTTTTGCTGTGTCCTCACGTGTGGGTCAGTGAGAAGAGCAAAGCTTCAGCCCTTGGTCTCAATTCTAGAATCACAAAAGAGAGGTCTAGAGGGGATTTCAGACTAATTTCTAGTCTGATTTCCTCACTACCCTGGAGTGGAGCCGTGTACCTCCTCCTACCTCCTGCTCTGTCCATTCCCCATTCCTCCAGTGGCAGACGGGAGAAGGAGGCAGGCAGGGAGGGAGGGAGGGAGGCAGGGAGGGAGGGAGGCAGGCAGGGAGGGAGGGAGGGAAGGAGCGGTGCTCTTCCCTGGCCCTCCACACCTCCTGGTGACGCTCCAGGCAAGCAAATCCACGGCTTCTGGTTTCAAAGGCAGAATTGCCTGATGCTATCTTGGGCACGGCACCATAACTGTGCTCTTTCAGGAGCTTTGCCTTAGGACAGGTGCTTGTCAGGCCCTGATCCGTGTTTCTGATGGAGCATTCGCTGTGTGAGGTGCAGAGCAGCAGCTTCCTCCTCCTCGGCATTTGTCACCCTGGGTTGGCACTTCTGGGACAGAAATCACCCTCGTGAGCGGCTTTGTTCTCCATCCCGCTGGCTCTGCTTTAATTCATGTCCCCTTGGGCCCGAGCTAACAGGCTGTTTGCTCCTTGCGCGTTCTCTCCCCAGACACAGCCCCCAAACGCTCGGAGCGGCGCTGGCTGGGGAGGCTGCGGGCACAGAGCATCACCCGCAGCACAGCCGAGCCCCGGGGGGCTCCAGCCCCCTGCCCGGGCAGCTCTGCCTCCCCTCACACCTCTCTCCCCAGGTGCGTGGCTCTCCACTCCTACGCGGCTCACGGGCCCGACGAGCTGGAGCTGCAGAAGGGAGAAGGGGTCCGTGTGTTCGGCAAGGACCAGGACGGGTGGCTGCGGGGCATGTCCCTCGCCACCGGCAGGGTCGGCCTCTTCCCCAGCAACTACGTCACGCCCCTCTTCAGGTCTGCATTTCTTACGTGAAACAAAAGGGTGGAGAGGGAAGGGGGTAACACGTAGCACTTGGGGTCTTCTGTTTGCACAGAGAACCCACGGCAAGGCATCCCCCCAGTACTGACAAGGGACCCCCCAGAACCGACCAGGGGTCCCTCGCCAAGTGGGTTGGCACCCGGTAGCCCTCGCCTTTCTTTTCCAACAGGAAATCGAGTCTCTCCGACTCGAGGATGCCTTCCCTGTACACCTCCTGGACGCTGTCCACCTCGTCTCTGTCCTCCCAGGGGAGCGTGTCCGAGAGCGGCCCGAGGCAGAGCCGAGCGCTGCGGCCGCTGCTGCTGCCCGTGCCCGTCCCCTGTCCCGGGTGGGCCCCGGCCCCGCTGCNGCGTTCTCGAACCACACCGGCTGCTGCTGCGGGCAATGGTCCCGCGGCCCTGCCTGGCCTCACTCCGGCTGCTTGGAGAATTCCAGGGCGTTTGACTCAGCATGGAAAAATCCCTCGCAAAGCTTTGTGCAGAGCTCGGTGGTTATATTCTTTCCAAGGAGGCTGAGAGGTTTACCTTCATCCCATACACGCTGTTTTGTAACCCCCTTCCAAGAGTGTTTGGGGCACCAAGCGGTGCGTTCCCGGCTCTGGCAGCAGCGCCCTAGCAGGGGCCACTGTCGGTGGTTTCGCACCCGGAATCGGTCCCGGTGCCCGGGGTGGGCACGGGGTGAGCACGGGGTGTCCCCGGGAGCCGCAGCCCCACACACCCTGCCAGCGGGGCTCTCGGTGCGGGGCTGTGACACCGCTCGCTCTGCGCGTTCTGCATCCCTGACTAAACTCCTTCCCCCTGTCCTTGCTCCCCAGACGGATCCCTGCAGAGGCCGGGACAGGCAGGGACCCCCGTGCAGATCACCGGCTCCCTCCGGCGTCCCACGGCCGCGGGCCGACCTCAGCACTTCCAGCTTTACCCGCACGTCAGCTCCCCGCAGCACGGCGTCCCTCCCGGAGCTGGCACGGACGAGGCGACGAGGCCAAACTTCTCCTATGAGGCTTCCCCGGCGCTGCTGGTCAGGGGAGGGGAGAGCCGAAGCCCCTCGGTGTGCAGCTCGGTGATCCTGGACGCCAAAGAGCCGCGGGTGAAGAGCGAGGCAGCCCCGAAGCCGCCGGCGTCAGCCCCGCCGTCCATCCTGGTGAAACCAGAGACTTCCCGCAACAGCGCCGAAAAGGTACAGCCAGAACCCCCCGAGCCCCCCTCGGAACCGGCAGGGTCGCCAAAACTAACCAGGGCTAAATCCCGCCAGGGCTGTGCTCCGTCCTCACCGATTCCTTCCGATAGAAATCCTGGGATTGACACATGCATTAGGAAATTGGGTATTTGTGTTGCTGAGGCAGCTGTTCAGACAAAGCCCTGAAGAAAGGCAGGACGCTGCAGGGGCTCTGTCCCTGTCACCAGATTCAGTCACAAGCAAGTCTCGAGACTTTTCTGAGGTCATAAACTGGGCAAGAATCTGTGAGTTTGGGAGGAAATGCCGCAGAACTAGTGTCAGGCATAGCTTTGCAGAACTCTCCCATCTCCCTCATGTCTCTTGGGCTGAGCCATTTGGAATGGGAATTTCTTTCCCTTCTGGCAGCCAGAGAGAAATTTCGTAAAGGTAAAATGATTCTGAAAATTCCCCTTCCAGCTTCCCCTTCCTGCAGTACCCAAAGTCGTGCCCAAATCGTTCCGCGTACCCCCAAAAGCCCAGCGAACCTCAGAGCTCCCAGGCAGCTCAGCATCGGCGGAGAGAGCGCAGGGCTCTGCGGGGCAGGACCTCCCGCTGCCGTGCCGCCCTCAGAACAGCCCTGCTGGGGCTCCTGCCAGCCCCCTCCTGCCAGCCCTCCCGGGGCTCCTGCCAGCCCCCTCCTGCCAGCCCTGCTGTGCTGCTCCCCGGGCTCTCTTCCACCGCCACCAGCCGCACACCCCTCGGGCTGCTCTGCAGGCAGGCCCACCGGGATCCATCGCCCCCCGCACATCCCCCCGGTTCCGCAGGGAGCAGGGCGGGCTCTGCGCCCCCCGCCTGACTCCGGCCCCCTTCTCTGCAGCAGGTGAAGACGGTGCGGTTCCAGAACCACAGCCCGCCGCCGCCCAAGCGGCACAGCCTGCAGCCCTCGCCGCGCCTGGCCCGCAGCCGGACGGAGCCCGGGCCCGAGGGGCTCCTGCCCGAGGCCCGCCTGGGCCCCGAGCTGCTGCTGCTCTACTCGCCGCGCCTGGGCTCCAGCCCCCTGCACCCGCGCCGGGCGCTGCACCCCAAGGCGCTCTCGCTGGACCTCTCGGGGCAGCTGACCTTCCCCATGAAGAAGAGCTACAGCAGCATCTCGGCAAACTGAGCCCGCCTTCCTCCCCGCTCCTGCTCCTCTCCCTCGGCGCCCGCCCGCGCCCGGCCCCGCAGCCTCCCCGGGCTGGGGCCGCGTCCCCGCACCGCCGGCACCCTCGGACCCGCGAGCCCGGGGCTGGCAGAGGGCTGCGGGCACCCTGGGGACCCCGCCCCGGGGCTGCTGGAGCTCGGGGAGATGTGCCCGGGCTGCGGCCCCCGGCGCTCCCAGCGCTGCCCGCACCGCACCGGTCGAGCTGCGGCAGGGGAGCAAAGCGTGCAGGGACCCCAAGGAGTTACCCTTGTTTGGATCTCCTCAGGGCTGCAGGAAAGCCCACAGAGATCGAACTCTGGCTCATTACCTGCCTGTCTCAGGATAAAGAAACCATAAATCAGAATCGGTCAGCTCCTGGCTGACGGTTCACGCTGCCTTTGAGGGGAGGGGGTCACTCAGATTTTTTGTTAGGGTGGTTGCTTGCTTGCTTTTCTCATCCGTTTTAACACAGAAGCCTAAAAGGTGATTTGGAGGGCAAAGAGCCAATGGAAAGGGCTTTGCCATCACTGCAGTCACCCAGGCTCTGCAGTGAGGGCACTGAATCTCCCTTCTCCTCATTGCTTGTTTTCCTCTGGTCACCTGTCAGCTACCTCCTGCCCACGAGCTCCTTCCAGCCCCTTCCCACCACCTGCCCACTCAGATGTGGCTGTTGTAAATATCTTAAGTGGGATTCACGGGTTTCAGATGCATGGAACATTGTTTATGTAACAGAAAGCAGAATTCAGAGCTCACCGTGCCCCAGAGCCCCCTCTGCCCCAGCAGCACCAGCTCTGCCTTCCAGCTTGCCCCAGTCCAGGCGTTCTCCTGTGAACCCCAGGGAAGCCAGCAGAGCTCTGCTGGCTCACAGCTGTGCCTGCTCTCCGTCAAACCCCTGCACAACAGATCTTGGTTCTCATGCTTAGTTTCCATCGCTGGTTTATCCCTCAGCAGCTCCCAGCCAGGCTGCGGGCACGGGCCGCCCGCTCTCCTGTCAGGAGGAGCTGTCCTCCCCCAAAACTGCCCTGAAATCCCTCCCTGTTACTGCAGACAAGCCCAGGGAAGGAACTCCACAGGCCAGCGGAGACTCTCCCTGGCACAGCCTCAGAGAAGGACATTTTTTCCTAAAACTACACAAAGAGAATGGATAAAACAATTCACTACGCCAAAACCCCTGGACCTTCGCTCTCCCAGACTTGCCGTCTGCGGAGCAGGAAAGCCGGGTCTGCCTGCGAGGGTTTTCTGGCACAGCACCCTCCAAGGCACAGGTCTGCTCTCAGTCTGTGCTCTCGGTCAGTGCTGCAGCCCGACAGGCTGGGAGCGTGCTCCGTGCCCGGGTTTAAAAGGCGGAGCAGCTGCAGGAGTGAGGATGAGCCCAGCTCAGCTGAACGCCTCGGGGCAGACGCTGGCTCTGTGCTGAGCTCCTGTTGCCCTTTTAAAGCCGAACCGGGAAGCTGCTGGCTCTGCCAGAGACATCCACACACCCCAGCACAGCCAGAAACAAACAGAACTGACTCGGTCCATCAGCCCCGCTCCCTCTGAGAACTAAGAATGCAAACACTGGCTCCCAAAAGGTTTTAGGTGGAAATACCAGAGCAGCCTGGGGCTGTGTAAAATCACACATTTATCATTCCTAGGAGGTTTCACTGCCCAACAATCACTGCACTTGATTTGTGAAACAGTGTTTGAAGTGTAATCACAGCTCAAGACTTTTCAGGTCTTTTGTCATAAACTTCAGTATGTATCCCAATTAAAAGGTAACATTTCCAAATATGAATGAACTCAGTGTTCAGAACCCCAAACTGCCTATGAAGCCCACGGGAGCTCCACAGGCTGCTCCCTTGGTGTGTGTTCCAGTGGGAAGCAGGGATGGATCCGAGTCTGCCTGGGGAGCAGCCACCAGGGACCCCCAGGGTCAGCCTGGGGAGCACTGAGAGGGTAATGAAGGGGGAAAAGATCTATTTACACCAAAGTTACAGCCAAAACAGATCTTAAAGGCAGAAGGGGTCAACAAAAGTTCCCTAATCCTTTACATGACCAAGCAGGGAGTTCCATTGTGTACTTCCTGCATCCAGCCCGGGGAATGCTCCAATGAAATGCTACAGCCAGGCCACCACCAGGGAGAAATCACAAATTACTCTTTTTACGTATATATCTTAGAAACAGTAGGATGTATAACCTTTGCTTAGTTGGTGACGGGTAGGAGGAATAAATCAAATATGTTTAGTTTATTGTTCAGAGACAGTTGTACAAATTCAGGGATGCAGAATATTTTTTCCATGAAGCGAAGTTCATTTTTTAAAAGGTTTTTTCAATTTAAGGTACTATTTGAGAGAAAAGTCAATAAACAAGAAGATATTAATTTCCTGTTTTGTATTAATCTTCAAGCTATTTATTTTGTATTTCTGTAAAAAAAGCAACGGTTTAAAGACATTTTAAGTTTTCAGAAGTTTATTCATCTAAGTTTATAGCACTAATGCTTAGCTCTGTAGCCTGTAGATAATTAAATTAATTGGTGCTGAATGGATTACAGCCCCTCATGCACTGGAAGCACTGGGGAAAATGGGACTCAGGAAAACTTTGGCACCCACTGTGTGAGACACCAGCCCGGGGGAGCTGCTGTGGCACCATTAAAAGTTTTTGCATGAAAAAGCCCAAGCATGTTTATTTGCACTTTCTTGTTTCAGGTTTTGCCTGCTGGGAACAGATGCCAAGGGAGGGGGGTTACCTGGGTGAGAGGGGCACCTGACTGCAGGTATGAAATGGAACAGAAGAATCCTGAGGCGGGACCCAGGAAGAATAAACAGTGGTGAGACCTTAGAGATCAGAACGACTGTGAGCCAGCACAGGGGACAGCAGCACGCTCCTCACCTTGTGTCACACCAGTCCCACCTGCCAGGCCACCCCTGTCCCCACCCAGGCAGCACCAGGCCCTGCAGTTTAAGCCTTTGGCTGAACCAGGTTTGGAGGGAGCTGAATGCAGCTGGGAAGCAGCACAGCTCCCTGGAGGAAGGAGCAGAATTCTAAGCATGGCATTCAAATTTGCTTCTGAAGACCATGCCCACAGCTGGAAAGAAAGGGGCTACAGGTAACTGTTTCTTTTCAAGAGAAGCCAAAGCACCAGAGGAAAATAATTTTATTAAATCCTTGTTTAAAAGAGCAGGGGCAACTCACATGTGAACTCAAGTTGGTTTGGGTGGGCTTTTTTTTTTTTTTTACAGAACAAATTCTCCCCTTTGTTTAATACAGATGCTTCAAAGTCTCTCATGAACCTTCTCCCTGGCAGCTACAGGCCAGTTCAATGAACCAGGTAAACAATTGTGTCCCCAATGTCCCTTGTGAGGCCGTTCTCAGTGACACAGACGTGCCTCTGGGCCAGGTCGATGTGGAAGATGGCTTGCTCCAGGATAGGAGTTTTCCCTGCTTCCTCTTTGCCAAGGACTGGAACACGGCGAGGCCCAAGGACGGGATCATCGAACCTCATCAGCTTCACTTTGGAGAGATCTGCACAGAGACAGCAGCTGCTCAGGCCATGGAGCTGTGCACAGGCCACAGCACCAGCAGAGTTAACACAGCAGGGCTGAACCCTTGGAACTGCCACACCTGCTCCAAGGAAATACATTCTCAAGGGAATAACTGTCATGTTAGGGTTTACACCAACACAACAATGTCCTGCAGCAGTTACACAGTGAGTTACCAACAGAAATGGGGATAAACCACACAGGAACACCAGCTCCTAATACCACATTCCCAGCACTAAATTTGCTTTATCTGGCTCAGGACAGGTCTGAGTAACTGAATTCATTTCAGTGAATGAGTATTCCTCATTTTCTGAGGAGTGAACTGCAGAGACTGGAGGAAGAGGAAGGTGAGAGTTGATTTCCATACAATTCTCTATCAAAAGGCAGACTAATAAGGCTGCTAAGCAGACCAAGGGAGCCTTCATCTAAGCCTTCCTGCAGGTGCAGCCTGCCAGCCCTGTGCCCAGCAGCACACTGACACCTTCTGGGCAGACAGGGAGGGAGTCCCTGCTTCACCTCACTCATTCCCAGCCCTTCCCAAACCTCCAAACCCCAGGAGCTGGCAGTGACTCCCATCCCTGCACACCCAGGGCATGTCCCACACCCATCCCACCCTGTGAGCACCCCTCAGCAGCTGGCACAGCTGTACACCTGTCCTGTGGCTACCTTTGATCCCCCTGTCCATCTTCATCAGGCGCCTGATGATGGTCTCTCTGTTGTCCCCTTGCCTGATGTCCATTTTTGTGGAGAAGTGGCCGTTGCAGGGCTGGGGGTTCACCAGGAACACGGACACGCCAGGCTGTGGGAAACAGCACAGACCTTAGAGGAGAAACATGAAACCAAACCAAATAAACAGCTGCTGTCAAGCAATCTTCCAGAGGGATAAAATCCCTTTAGAACCTCCTGGCCATGCTGGATACCAGCACTGCCCCAACTCTAAAATGCAGCCCAAAGTGCAACAAGGGTTTAAGACATATTTAGGGAAAACAATGACATTTTTACTTTCAGAGTTAGAAATATTCATACATGACAAACATTCATGTCTGATCAAAGTTTTTAAATGGTGTATTTAAAAAAACCCAGACAAAAGTAAAGTTTCAAGTTAAATTTTTTAATTAAGTTTTCAGACTTCCAATATCTGAATTTCTGATTTTACCTCAGTTCTGAATACAGAAAATGGTTTTCCAGGACAGCAGTCTTCTTTGATTTTATCTTCTGCTTCAGAAGCAAACTTCACCTCAATGTGATCCAGCTGTAAAAGAAAAAATGGGGGAGGAGGGAATAAGCAAGAATTTAATGGTTTCAGAGGGAACAGCAGAGGTTACAGCCCCATCAAACAGCTGCTCATGTAGGAAAGTGGAAAGCAAACCAGTGGAAAGCACTGACAAAAAGCAACAAAAGCACAACTGAACCCACAAAATCCTGTTTGGAAGGGACCTCTGAGGGTCACCTACTCCCTGTGTGAGGTGCCCAAGACCCCACTGTCAGTATCTGAGGACAGGGACCCCCAGAGACCTCCCAGCCCCTCTGGCTGTTCCCAGCAGTGTACCCCTGCTCTGGGGACACACTGCTCCCTCCCCCATGTCAGGGGGCTTTGAAGATTTACACATAGTTTGCAGTAAAAATTGCTGCTTGCTCTCAGCTTTGCTCTGACATGGGACAAGCCCAATAAAGTCACACTTGTTTCATACTGGACAGGTTACATCCAGCTCTGCAATATACATAGTTTCTAATTCTTATAGAACAATTGCTTTTGATTTTGACTTTTGGTGTTATTTGGTCTTGTTTGTTTTGGGTTTCTTAACACCACATGCCTGAGCTATCCCCTCATTACCACGTTGCCTATCAAACTAAATTCTGCTCATCATATGAAGCAGCACAAGTGCTACCAGACTGGATGCCTTTTACCCAGCACAGTGTGAAAAGCCCTGCCCAGAGCCTGCTCCTTGCAGAGGGGAGAGCAGCCAACATGCCAGTGTAGGTGCCCAAGGGCTGACTGGTCTTGCTAATGCCTTGAAGCAGCACCTTCTCATTTCTTCAGCTGCAAACGTGAGATACAGACTGGCTCAGAGAAAAACGTCCCCTCAAAAGTGCCAGGGGACGTCACTGTCACAGCCACATCAGCACTGCAGTGAAAACCAGCCCTGGTTTCTGGGACCACGTTTGTAGTGCACACCTACCCCTGTACCTCATGCCAACACTGCACAGATCTGTGCATCTGTTTGACAAATGGAAACAAAGTTGATAACAAACTGTTACTTGAGCAATGCACACCCAGAAGTTAATGTGAAGAGGCTTAGAGCCTTAGGGAAGGCTGCTGCTCCAGCTATCCCAATAAATGCCAAGTAGTAGGTGCCAAGTCTGTACCAACCTCCAGGGAATTTGTCAGATAGACGATGTTCTCCATGAGCACCGCACGCTCATCAAACTCCAGCTCAAGATCAAGAACACGAGCACCATTCTTCTCCAAGTTTTCCTGCAGGGGGGGAGGGAAAAAGCATTAAAACCCTCTAAAGGCTGCAAGTAAAATGATGCTTCAAAATGGCAAACTACCACATTAGTTATGAAAAGAATAGGCTTGTAAATCCAAGAGCTCTCTGCTGGCACAACATTAACATAGGAGCAGTAATTTTCTTGTAACAGGGCTTCTTCTTCTACAGGGAGCTGGTGACACTGATGGGAGGAGTAAGAGCAACTAGAACACATTTTTAATATAAAATTGAAAAGGTGTTTGACATTCACAGTTATTTAAATCCCTACTTAATGTGCAGGTTGAGAATTCACAAAATCAGTCAGCATTTCAGTGGTATTTCACAGCAGGAAACTCAGGCTTATGACCCAGTTTAAAATAAAGGAGAAGCCCACAACACCTGGACATGCTCACAGCGAGTTCTCTGCAGGGAAATAACAACCACTTTGTACGTTAACATAAAAGTAACTTAATTAGTCCAGAAAGCCAGCAGCAACAGTCACAAGAGGCACAGTATTAAAGGCAGTAAAAAAACCACACTTTTTTTTTTTTTTTTAACCAAAACAGAACTTCCTCTTTGGAGTTTAATCTGTCCCTGCCTGGCTCTCACATGCTGAGCCAGCTGTCTCTTTTGAAGCTCTGCTTTGTCAGCCTCAGCATGGCTGTGGTTTCCTGGTTTCCTCATCAGTTTAATGTGAAAGATTCCCTTTTAGCATGGAGCTGCTTCCCTTTGTAAATCA
This sequence comes from Dicaeum eximium, assembly GCA_013396995.1. Taxonomy (NCBI): domain Eukaryota; kingdom Metazoa; phylum Chordata; class Aves; order Passeriformes; family Dicaeidae; genus Dicaeum; species Dicaeum eximium. The sequence goes on along the minus strand of VWZP01005308.1, from coordinate 60,124 downwards.
CAGAGGTGCTCCTAGGTTTCAGCCCCCCTCTGATGAGTAGGAAGCACAAGCAGAGATGCTCCTTGTCCCCTGGAACTGATGAATAATAGGTTTCAGAGAAAGACACTGCTCAGGGTAGTCAGAGCTCAGATGTTTCCATGTCTCTGTGGGAAACAGGCTGCTGCTCTTTGGAAGCAAAAAGATGGATTTGAGGCAATTCTCAGCTCCTTCCCTGTGTGCCCCAGGATCACTCACTGCTGCCAGACTAAAGACACCAAAACACAGCAATGTTTCAGCCCTGACTCTCAGGACTGAGCGCTTGTCTGACCTTTCCCAGCTGGATCAGTGGATCTAACACATCCCTACTGTTCTTACAAACTTAGGCAGGAAGCTCCAGAACTGCTCTGTGCTCTCTGCTCTTCTGAAGGCTTCCAAGCTCCCATGAAAAGGAGCAATCAGAACAACCCCACAGAGACAGCAAAGAACAGCTCCACTTAGAAAACATGACAAAGCTTACAAGTAGAAGTAATTATTGCGTGCATTTCAAAAATCAAGCTAAAGCTTAAGGAGAAAAACTAATTCTTTTTTTACATTCATCAAGAGTTTTTCCATTACCAATCCCTCCCAACTTCTACAGATCATGAAAAGTTATCAAAAAGGTTTTAAATCATACACTGCAACCCCCACCCCCATTAAAAAAAAAAAAAATTGTTAATTCTTTTCTTTTTGGTTCTCCCTACTTGCTGTATGCAATTTTCACCTGCAACAGCAAGCACAAGAAAGTTTCTTTGAAGAAATGGAAGCCAAGATTTTCATAGGCTTGTACAACTCAGGGAAAATAATGGACTACCAGAATATTAAGTGATAAACATAAGAATTACACACAAAATCCTTAATTCCATTAAAGGCTCAGAACAGTCTGTTGTTTCCTCCCTTAAAGATACTGCAATCAACCAACTCTGGCCTTATTCTCAGCTTCCAGTTTTTATGTCTCCAAAGCAACACTTGACTCATTTCAGCATGAAAAGAGAGAAGTCAAATAGGATACATTTCAGATACAGAGGAATCCAGGTATGTTTGAAGTCCAGATTGTATCACCCACAAAACACAGAAAGCACCAAGCCTCAGCCAGATCCAGAGCTCACCTGGGCTAATTCACATAGAGACATTTTTGCTATGTAGTGCTTCTAGAGATTTAGAAGTGTTTATAAACAAACCTTTGAAGATGCCAAACAGCAAGGGGCAAGGGGGAGACACTGCATTCACAAAAGCCCTTCCTGCACCAGAACTGTCCCTCTGACACTCACCTTAACCATGGCAACAAAAGGCATCACCTTCTTCATGTACTTCTTCAGCTCTGGCAAGGCGTTCAGCTCACTGGCAATTACTTTATTATCTGGCAGCTGACCTCCACTGACCTGAACAGGGATGAACAGGCATTAAAGAGAACAGCTATCATGAAAAAACTTGCCCTTTAATATCATATACCTTTCCTGCTTTCCCATAAATACCAGCAAGGTTTGTCAGCATCATTGATTCCACAGACAGTTTTCCTGTCCTTTTGAAACCCAAATAGCATCTAACACTAATACAGAAAAAAAGCCTATACAATGCCCAAAGGTGAATGCCTCCAAGAACAAATTCCACATGAGGAATATTGGTTTATCTCATTGCCACAAGCTGGAATAGTCAGGACTCCCAAATCTATCAGCTACAACCCTGGTGGGTTCAAGCTGAGGATGGTTCATCAGGATGCCAAAAGCCACTCCCAGCAGTTTCCCCACATCAGAAGCACAGATCCTACTGCTTTCTTAATATATTTCTTCTAATGACTGACTTATTCCATTTCAGCTATTTCTTGTGACACTGCTGAGTGGTATACACTTAGTCAAGGACTAGAACAAAGCTTCTAAGCCCACTTGCAGAGTAAGGCAGCAGGAGTCTGTCAGTCAACCATGTTTCCTCAAAAACATATTTGTAAAGAATATTTAAAAGCTAACCACTTACAAATGGAAGAAACAGAGCACAGGCACGTTTTTACTCAGATTGTCAAAACCAATGAAATGCAACTGTCCAATCAATGACAGTCCTTGGGACTTTCATTTCATTTTACATTAAGCATTGAAACTTACTGGACAGCTGTAAAAGCATAAAGAAAATTCATCTATTGAAATAATATGGTAACAAGGTACAGCTTATGAACTTCGTACAGATGAGCCCCCAAAGAGCAGGCAGGCAGCTGGAGGGCAGAGGAGGGGAGGAGCACCTGGAAGTGCTTGCGCAGGACGGACAGGGTGGTGTGCTGCCAGGGCGGGTAGCTCTTCGCCACGTAGATGGTGCAGTGAGAAGGCTTCTCAGAAGGCTCTTTGGTACTTTTCTGAGGAAATAAAAATAATCAGGAAGGAGTCTCTAGGCCACAGAGAACTATCACACAGGCCCACAGGCAGAGCAGCCCCACCTTTCCCTTCACGGGTGCCATGTAGCTCTTGAGGCGCAGGCGGAGGTCGTGAGCCGCTTCCATCAGGTACTGGGAGGAGCGGATCAGCACCTCATCCACGGGCCCTGCTGCTGGCCACGAGGCACTCATGATGGAGCCAGCCTTTGGGCAGAGCAAGACAGGAATGCACTCAGTGAACACACCTTAGCTGGTGGGTTTCCAACCATCACAGCTTGACTGGAAAAGAGAGTTTAGCCAGTTTGGACCTCAGTGAGCACCCACCCCTAACACCCTAGAGGAGTGGGCACACAGCCAATAAGCGCTTCTTTGCAAGTGTGTTCAGGACTATACATACAATTACAACTACCATATGGCTATGGAATACCATCTACAAGCAGAGGGCTTAAAAAACATCAAAGCTAAGCTTTACACAGAAGTGTAAGACTATTGCATTGTTGCACCTTATTTTAAGATCACCTCTTCTTAAGCAGACGGTGATAGTGACTGATATTAATGTTGCACATATCACCACAGCAAAAGGCCAGCTCCCTGCAGACACTGCCCCAGGGACAATGAGCCAGCATGACTCCTTGGATTCTGACACATCTTTTCTACTTGTACACGAATAATATCTGTAAGCCTGACATGGGTGTTGCTGAAATCCATAAAAGCTCAGATGTGAATCAAGGACAGAACTGAAAGGTCAGTACCTTTCCCAGCAGGGCCCAGATGTGCTCACACAGGTGGGGGCAGATGGGAGCCAGCAGCAGAGTCTGCACCTCGATGAACTGGAACACCAGCTCCCTGTGCATCCCCTCGATCGCCAGCTCCCGGTACTTGTCCTTCGCTGCCTGGAACAACAACACAGCCCTCAGCCTCTGCTGCCAGGGAGAACAGCAGGGCCTCACACACACCTGTGCGCTCCAACACGCCTTCACAACGTGAGCAGCCTGTCATGATCCATTACTGAGTTCTAACAACTGTATTTTCCTGAAGCACCCACGTGTGAATCTGCCAGTAGGCCACTGGATTTTTGCATTAATGTGGTACTTTAAAACACTGTTTATTGGCACAAACATAAAAGACAAAAACATCCACAGCTGTGTATCAGGTGCTGTCATCCCAAATAGCTTACATACATATACTAATAAGGAGTAAGAAAAAAGCAATGAATATGATCTATCATTACACATAATGCAGCCTATTTCACCCTACTCCTGAGTGTCTCAAAGCAGCCACATGAAGGAGCATGTGTAATTCATTAAATGGAGCAGCATGGCTCTGCAGACACTCTGGAGACATGGCTCATGCAGGATATCAAAAAGCACTATGCCTCCAAACAATTTTGTTGATGCATTATCTGGATTTCTAATGAAGAGTCCTTTATCACAAAACATATAAATAAAGGCAACACTCTTTTTAATAGAGTCTTTTTTTAAGCAGCTTCTTGCTTATATTAGATATCAGGACTATTTGCAGAACTGCATTTGCTTTTCTCTGGACCTTTGTAAACTGACATAAGCAGACCTCTACAAATCCACATTTAATCTCTTGAAGTAGTCTTGTTTCTTGACACAATTCTGATTCCAATTCAGCTGTATAATTAAGGATCAGAGACAGAAGGATCAAAAGAAATCCACAAAGCAACAAATACCGGGTGTCACCTTCTTACACCTCCTACCTGAAACTCAAAGAAGCCAGTTTTCAGAGCTTCCTTAAACATCATCTTCTCATAATTTTGCTCTGTCTTCATTATGCCTGCGTTCATCTCACTGGGGAGGGAAGGGAAGTGACAACATCAATACTGCAGTCTGCCCCACATAATGGCAACACTGTAAAACTGTCACCAATGCAGCCAAACCCCACAAACTATTGTGGAATGAGCTCTGTTTTATGGAATTCATTAATTTTTAGAAGAAAAAAAAATAACTACAGGATTCCTCCTTGCAAGGAAACCTGGCCCAAACTGTATTATTGACCTTCGTACCACACCTGGCAAAGACTCTGTCATTGAAGGTGCTGGCTGGGCCACTCCTCAGGCTGTCTCTGTTTGCAATCATCTCCTTCACCCACTCCACCCACGTGTAGAGACGAAGAATACCAGCATCTGCCATGGCTTCCACGAAGTTGGCATCTTCAACAGTGTCTCCAGCATCAGCCAGGGCCAGACGCATGCCTGAAGGAAAGGGGACCAGCTGCAGGGCTGGGTGCCACAAGCTGGCCAATACCACGGAAGGCTGTGCCTCCTGCACTGTGACAGCTCACTCCAGCTGCAGTTTACCAATGCAAGCCAGGTCACAACTGCCTGGCCAGCCAGAGACGCCTCAAAGGAGGCTCTTCCCCTGGGAGAGGAGCACTGCTCTCCTTGGGAGGGGACCAGAGGGACACCAGAACCAGGAGACCGGCACCGGCACTGCCCAAACACAGGAGCATGGAAGGAGCATGGCACACAGGGATGCACAGGGAACAAATATGTACACAAGCCATACACACCAGCAGTGTGTCCTGTGTTCTGATCTACTCAGTGAACACAGAGAGACCAAGCAGGCTGCTCCTGGAGGGCTCAGCTCCTCCTGGAGGGCTCAGCCCCAGGAGCAGCTCCTGGCTGAACCAGGTGTGCTAACACACATCCCAGTCTTCCAAGTGGAGTTCGGCTTTTCAACAGGAACAGGTGGTAAGTGGCAGATTTATTGCCATTCGATACTCCAATAAACTCCTTTGAGAGCAAAACACTCATTTTAGTCATTTTGGCATAACTGTCAATCAGATGCAGGTCAGAACACACTCACCATCTGCAGAAAACTTGTCAACAGCTTGAGTGAGGGTGAGGAAGTTGCCTGTCGATTTAGACATCTGAAAGAAAGATAAGAGTGTTTGTTTTCTCACACATCCCCTGTGTTGGTGGATAAGCAAGACAGACCCAGCAAGGGTTTGGGCAAACAATTTTATCATGAATCACAGCAAAAAGCATTTTGGTAAATCTGAATGAGGGCTCACAGCAAAAGCAGACTGAACTCTGCGTGCACTCAGCAACAAAACAAAATCTCAGAAATTGCCTAAATTAAACCTAAATACTATTTTAAGACTGGTAGCTTCAGATCACCCTGTATTGATTTTTCAAGAAGGACTCCACTAGGGTTTGTTTTGGGGTTTTTTGATTCATATCAGACAGTCTCTAAGGCCTAATTCCTGGGTTCAGGCACTTCTAATTCAATTCAGTGTCAGAGCTTGCACATATTAGCAAGCTATTGGCACAAACTTTTTCCTCTCACTGCACCTCCAATGCTGTAAAAAGCTAGATTTTACTTAAATAAACAAGTAAATATTCTATATTACCCTAAAACTTAACAGAAATGCACTGAACTCTTCACTAAATTGGTGAGACTACACAAGAGGTGACTTAGGAGAAAGTGCTACATAGAATCACAGGCAAGGCACATCTTTACCTCTAATGAATGAAAAACTGGAGGGCACTAATGAAGAAATGTCACAATTTCCCGTGTTTATATCCCAGGAAGTTTCCAGTCTGGCTAGCAAATGCCTATTTTGACAAAAGCCATGTCACACAAAACCTGCCGTACCTTTTCGGAATTGAGGAGCAGATGTCCATTGGCTCTCACAGCTACTGGCCATTTTTCTCTGTTTGAAGACAAGATACAAATCTTTTGGCCAAGTAAATACATTTTCTCATTTTAAAAAAAGGAACAAACTTTATGTTCCAGTTTGAGATTAACACCTTAAGTGGAATCTTCAAAAAAAATACCTAAGGGTTGTCTTAAATATATTAAGGATTGTCTCTGAAGATGAAAAGAACTACAGTATAAAGGCTAAGGATTATCATTGCTGAAATGCAAGGTAGGGAGCAGTGCACCTGCAATTACAGTTCATTTACATCACTTTCCTCTGTTCAGATATTTTTAATTTAAAAGCTAGTGATTGGCATTGCCCAAGACCACATAATAGTGCTGGGTCCACATCTCTACCCATGAAGGAAGGAGATATTAAATTACCCACAGTCATCTTTACTATACATCAGAAACACACTTTTCCTATATACAGTTTTATACAACCCCTAAACCAAAGTTCAAGGGAATGCAAACAGTATCTTCACCATAAAAGCATCGTGCAATGGGCAAAGATTCTCAACCAGTCCTGTACAATCCATGGGAGCATACATGGCTCTTTTAACCATCCTTGAGAAGGAATTAAGGAGACTTTATTATTAAGTCTCATAAATTCCAGTGCAGGAATACAACTCAACACTGGAAAATCCACAGGAGGAGAAAATGCAGAAAAACCAGGGGAAATAATAATGATAAAAAACCTTTCCATTTCAATAACTTCTATTATACACAACTGTGTCAAAGCTGCAATGTGAAAGAATACCTTTTCAACACAATTCTAGATATTGTACAGTCCAAAGGCCATTAGCAAATGTAACAGAACTGCAAACTCTCCAGCATCACATCCCAACTTACCTTTGCTCTGACCACATGGCCACGTGATTGTAGAGGTAGTACGACAGGTGATTTGGAACAAGATCTTTGCCAGAAACTCTGAGATCCACAGGATACCAAAATTCAAACTCCTCCTTCAGCTTATCCAACTTTTCTTTTGGAATCTCAGTTTTAGGGAATGGAGCTGTCTTGAAGAAGATGTAATCCCAAACCTCTTTGCTCATTTGATGCGCCCTGCACAGAATCAGTCCCACACTGCAGAGTCAGTAAAAGCTCCTCACACTCCACAGCACTTTCTGTAAGGCAGCTTAAACCTGTTGTTCCATTCTCACAGTACAGTTCCCATGACCAGCAAACATGGACAGAGTGCCCAGGGCCTTTGCCTGAGTTCAGGTGAGTGAATCCAGCATAGGAAACAAATTCAGAACTGCTCAAGCCATGCCCTGCTTAAACTGTCCTTTGAGATATCCCAATAAGACATAAAGACTCCCATAAAGAAAAAGGGATTAATAATTAGAGCATAATCTTGAGTATCCTGGAAACCTGATGGCTTCTTTTCCAAGTGTCACTGCCCAAGCCTCAGCACCACCTGTGACCTTAAGTGAGCACTGGGAGCCCCTCACTGGTATGTCTCATGGAGCCATTCCTCCTGGCTACACAGAAGTCAAGGAGCAGGAGGACAGGAGACAACTGCTGCACAGCTCAAGGTTGCCTCCTACATGGAAAACATCTGTGGTCTTTTCCCACTTGGAATGGAATGAACATTCAAAATTAACATTTACTGAAAGACACATCTTACCAATTACCAGAGGTAGGATCCACAATTTTGAAGGAAAATACTGATGAGATACAACTGATACCCACAGCTCTGCGGCCACTGGGCTGCATTAACTCATATCCTTCTTGTTTCTACAGAGATTCTTATTCCTGCTCTCAGAACTTCAGCACACTGCACCTGATACCGCATGCATTCCAAATTAAATACTTTCAAGCCTAAGTTTGCTGTGTGTTAGCACCTGCTAAGGGGCTTTGACCTGTGCTATGCAGAGAGGCAAAGTATTCTGGACCCCAAACACTTCCAGTACACATTAAAAAACACCTCAGATGATGGTCTGTACTACCAGTCCAGAATAAATTCTACAGGCACAGGTTTGCTGGTTTGGTTCTGGCAGTTCTTGTTCTATGCTTTAAACTCCTGTGCTGTGACTGGGCTTGTGTTTGGTGTCAAATTCACTGTAACTGAAGGTGACTTAGAGGATGGACCATAAACCCCCTTTTCCTTCACACCACAGAGCAAGTATCAGTAAAAAGCATTTTCCAAGGCTGCTAGATGTTATCTACTTGCATAGGAGAGCACTCTAATTGTACATGCTTAATTACATCAAATCTGTAATTCAGGGCCCAGGATGCTCACTTCAAAGCTTGTTTCTAGACACGACTAGCTCGTGCACAGCTTCTCTGTAATTAGAGAGGTTTGAGCCCAAATGACAGCCTTGCCCACTCTCAGAGGTATTTCTGTCTGTAAGAACCAGAATCCTTACTTTGGAAATGGTTTTCAGATTAGTTGTAGCATCAAGTAAGAAAAGTTTCCATTCCAATGCGTAAACTACTCCAGAAACTAGTCCATAAACCACCCAGAATTAGAGCAGATGATTCACAGCACATTCTGAAGTGTTTTTTTCAACTCCAGACTGAGCTGATCTCATCTCTCTGACCCCTACCATCACACTTCAAAAGCCACTTCAGCCAAGAGGTCACATGCCTCCAGTCCCTTGCTCTGAAGACCTCCACAGAAGAATTGTGGACAAAAGATGGTTCTGAGCTTCCAGGAAAGTGACAGTGACAAAAACCAAGAGCTAAATCCTGCTCCCTCCATACACTGGAGCCTACAATTTGTTTGGTACACAGCAGTCTCAGCAAGCAGACACCTAAGCAGCCACTAAAACCAATCACCCAACAACCTACCAAGGTCCATTTCAAGGCAAGTCAAACAAGTATTGAAAAAGGTGATTTATTCTCCACACAGTTCTTTCAGAGGTGCTTTCAGAAGCATTTTTCCATTTACTCTCTTTCTCAGTGCCTGTCACACTTCTCTCTTTCCTTATTACCCCTCTGCAGATCTGTTCTAACTCAGCTCATGGCAGGTTAAGTTTAACAAAGATGCTTTTCACACACAAAAGCAGTCAGCCTCCTTGGCAAGTCTTCCTGCAGAACAATTCAAGAGATAAGCACACCCAATTAAACAAGAGAACTTAATGGTTCACCCTCCTTACCTGATGCCTAGAGGAGATTCCCCTTGGCCCCTGAGGTTGCCTCCCTGCAGCAGGTGAGCCACGGTGTAGTAGGCCATGTAGATGGTGGAGTCAGAGAGAGACTCGATCAGCCACTGCTCATCCCAGGGCAGGCGGGTGCCTGGGGGAAGGCTGTGTCAGGCACCCCAGCACCACCCACCCACACCACCCCTCACCAGACACACACAGAGCAGCTGATCATTCTCAGTGAACACATACATATATACATTGGTGCTTATGCTTTTTAAAAGTATTTGGTTCAAAAATTAAATTATGCATTTTAAAATTTTACTCAAGAGGAAACAGTTGCTGATTTTCAACCTATTTCCTGACACAGCTCAGCTCAAGAACATTTGCTGTGGGTTACAGTGCACATCTAGCAGTTGTCCCATGTCAGGCTACACAAGATGAAAGCCAATCAGAATTCAAGGAGAAAACTACAGAAATGGTGTAAGTTCCCTCTTCTGAGGTCCCTTCCAAATCAATGGCCCAGGCAGAAAGCTACCAATGCTGCACAGACTACCTGTAGTAGTGCAAGTATTACCAGCCCCATGCACTTCCAACAAAGCACATCTTCTCTGGGATGCTGGGCCAAGATACAAGCTGGACAACGCTGTTCCCACACTTCCCTATACCACTGGGGATGTCATATAGCACTTCAGCCTTCCAAACGAAACAAGGAGTGCCATCCTCACAAAGAACCAACTGAGAAAGGAATGCTTTGCCTACCTAAGCCGTACGTCCTGGAGCACGCATGCTCTTGTAGCCAACCTAAGGTAGCTTCAAAATTTCTTCTAGTCTCTTCACAGAACCTGTAAGAAAGAAGCTCTTACTGCTTTCAGGCCTCTCAGACCCCACCAAGAGCAGCAAAGTCACCCTTCTTTACAGCCACATTCATAACTCACGTCTCCAGATGTTGCAAGCACTCTGACGCCTGTTTCTTCCAGCTCACTTCACCATAATCTAAATACCTACAGTAAGGAGAGGTTTATTGTAATAAAGCAATTAAGAAGGAGTGTACAGTTGGAGTAACTTTATAACTGCAGCTTTGTTTCACTCACCACTGGTCACAAAGGGCCACGACACACTCATCAGCAGATCTTGACATAACTTGCTTCTCGGGTTCCATATAAATCATGGCTTCACCCTAAGAGTTGAAAGGGCAGTGGAAGCTGAGATCTAAGTACTTAGCAAAGTATTGAAAATCCTGACAACTTACTAAAAAGCATCCCCTCCATTCTAATTTGGTTTATAGCATTTACTGCATAGCTCTCACCACTGCCCAAGCTCCCTGCCCCAGTATTCCCCCAGGTAAAATGAGGCAAGGCTTGACTCTGTACTTCTCTAAGGTACCAGCTCACTTTACAAAAAGCATGAGGGAAAGGAGGACATAAACACACAATATCCGCCACTGACTGTGCCCCCGATTGAAACAGCTCCTAGGAAACTCTGGGGGACAGAGGGAGGGGGAAAGGCAAAGGGAAGTGGGATGCTGAACTTCAAATCTACTTGCACACACCGTGAGTGCTGATGCATTATAATCTGGACATAACGATGCCACAACAGCAAGGGAATAATGGCTAAATGCCTGAAGCCTCTCCCACTCCCAATCCTCATGAGGGAGCCTCATTAGAGGGATGCCACAATCACTGATTGTTTACTGCTCTGTTTTCTTAAATAGGAGCTCAGCAATGGGGCATTTGCACATCACACATCTTCACTGGCTTGAAGAGAGTTGACAGTCCAGGTCCTACACTTCCAGAAACCTCCAGCTATACTAAAGAATAAACTGGACCACCAGAACATGTCCTGGGGAGGGTGGCAGAATGAGGCAGGGAACAAAGAGCTCTAATGAAGCTGCTCAGCCCACGAACACCAGGTCCCTCTCTCTGCAGCGACCCAAAGCAGCCTGAGGGCTGCAGAACCACACCAGGGGCTTCTCTGGTGACTCAGCCCTGTGAAAAGGACAAACTGGACAATTCAGAAGCAGCTGTGTGCACACTGTCACACACCTTATCCAACATCAACTTCTGAATGCGTTTCTTGACATCTTGAACTTTCTGTCCTTTGAATTCATCCACCAACATCACCTGTAAAAGATGGGTCACAGGAGATAATTTTTTTTCTAAGTTTAGCAAGAAATAAGTGCCATAGGTGCTCAAATCAATATAAGGAAGTAGCAGGTGCTGCAATCTTTGACATGCAAAAAATAGGAGTAGAGGTGATGGCTTTTTCATGATGTGCAGTCATCTTTATCCACGAACAGTTTGTACACATGTCAGCACCCACACAGATGACAGATTGCAAAGAGTCAGAAATCAAAAATATTGCTTGCTTACAAAAGAGCAGCTGAAAAATACACATGGTAAACTACTGAGGTAAAGAGAGGAGAAAGAAAGAAAAACAAAACAAAACAAAAAAACCCAAACAAACAAACAACAGAAAACCTGCAAACAATAACACCTCATTTCCAATCAGTTTCCCTATCTATACTTGCAATAAAATGGATCAGCTCCCCAGAAGGTGATCACTTGTTCAGAAACCAGTTTATAATGCTCAGAGAACACAGGAATCTATGAGTGGAAACTTTCTTCAATTCTACATCACTCCTGCCACTGCAGAACCTTACTGCAGGAAGAGTCTAAATGAAAAGTCCTTTGGGACTATTTTGGAAAAAAAGGACACTGTCCCTCTTTCTTGAGGTTTGGTTGTTTTTTGGGTTTTTTTTTTTTTCTTTACCTGCCTTTTTTTTTTCTCTCCTAATTAAATTCACCAAGAAACCACTTACCAAAATCTTGTATTACTTACTCCTTCATAGAATCCTTTCAGGTACACTCTCTCCTTGGCCTCTGCAAGCTTCTCTCTGTCATTCTGACTCTGGATTTTGAGCTCGTCACAGACAAATGGAGCACAAAGGCTGCCATAGCCTGGGATTTCAATGATGGGCACCTGAGAATTAACAAAGGACTGTCAAACCCCTCCTGCACCCCACTGCTCACTCTGTACATTCACAGCATCTCACACAAGTTACACAGGGCTTACAACAGATTGCTGCAGTTCCACTCATGGCCCAGAAGCTCTGGCAGCCCCCAGGGGACTCCTGAGCTGCCCAGGTGTGTCCTGTGCCATGACACCCCCCAAGCTGTCCCAGGGCTGGGGCTGGCGTGTGGAACAAGGGCACTGCAGAATACTGGCATGGCTTCACCTGAAACCTGCATTTTCCAATGAAAACTGCCTCAGCCTCGAGGCTGTGCTAACACTGAGGGACTTCAGCTCTTTCCATTGAACAGACACCCTCCTGATCTGGCCATGAGGGCACTAAGTTTTAATCAACCAACAGGTTATCAGGATAATGATGCATTCCATTTCCCAAAACAGTAATTCCCATAAAAACTGATACTTTCCTTTCTCTCTGAAGTATAGCATAGAACCACAAATCTTGGTTGCAACCCTTAAAAGACCAAATGTTGTAACTACAGGAAAATATAAAAACTTTACGTTTTTCAGCTCTTTCAGCTGAGAAGAACTTTAAACAGAAACTCTGGAAGAGGTAGCAGAGCTCCTGGTTCGTTTCTCATCAGTGAGCATAACATCCTGTGTGCTGTAGGTGGACACGTCTGGGTGCACTCACCGGCTCAAATGGCAGGACCATTTCATCTCTGATGCCATACTTCACCCTCAAAGCCTGCAAAGTTGGAAGAAAAAAAAGCAATAGATAGAAGTCTTCTCAATTTAAAGGTTTTTATCCATTCATAGTGTCTTTCTTGCACACAATGTTTTATTACAAATCAGGCAAAGCCACTTCCCTGCCTTCTCACCATTTTTGACACCTGAGTTCAATCCCCATCTCATTTCCAGCTGATTTTTTGCCATAATTGTCTACATTTTTTAAAAGGGGAAAAACTGATATTGCTCTACTCTGAAATGAGTGGGCAAAAAATCAGTAGCCAGGGATAGCTGTTCAGATGCTGATGTACTCCTGCAGTTAGTAACAACCACTTTCAGTCTCATTTGAAATTCATAGAGAATCTTAACCTCATTTTTGGAAGTCATTTCCACAACAGAAAATAATTTCTCTTTCACTGGTGCTCTTATCTACCTTAACATGCAGCACAAATTACACGATTCTCATCCGAAACTCAGACCTGAAGTCTGAAAAAAAAAAATATCTGTCCTAGCCCCGTTGGTTTAAACTTCATTTATTTTTAACTGCTTTGATTTCAAGTTAGAGCTGGCAAAATGCCAATTAAAGCAAGTTTCCTTTTACACAGTGGATATTCACTTTTGACCCTCTTCACTAGAGAAAGGAAACAGAAACAATTCACCTTAACAGACTGACCTGCTTCTTTTTCAAGTCTCTCAGGGCTGCAAAGTCGTCTGGAGAGTCAGAGGGAACACTTGTCTCTGATCCAGTTCCTTGGCAAAGGAAAAGATAAACAGATGAAAGGATCAGTCCCCACATACTGAATGCCAGCGCCCACCCAACAGCTCTGCTGCAGAATTACCTTTATCCTCCTTGATGGTGAGCATGGGCAGGGCGTAGATGACCTTGTAGGCAGTGAGGGGTGCCGAAAGCGCAGCCCCGAGGATCTCCTGAGCAGGACAGAGGAACAGCATTACACTAATCAGAGGCTTTCAGCTACTAGACCAAGCTCTCCTGGCTGGTATTCTTCAAACTTTCTGTAAATTTTCCTGATGCGTTACAAACGAATTAAATACATTTTATATTAAATACATTTTATATATGGACAAGGAGATGGTACCTACGAATACGTGTGGTCCTATCTGAGACAGGATAAAGGATATTTATTGGTAGAAAAGTCAAATACCAAATACCGAGAAAGTTGAGTTACAAGTATGCAGACTTAGGAAAGCACAGGAAGCAGAAGGACAGTTTGCTTCCAAGTATGTGAAGCACAACAGCACCAAGGCAGAAATGGCTTAGGTAGCCAGTGCCAAAAGTGACATTAAACAAAGAAAGGAAAGCATATTGTCAAGATATTCACACACTGACAGGAGGCAGCCGAGATGTGGCAGCTGCTTTCTACCTCACTAATTTGCTTGAATTCCCATCATGTCTACTAACAAAGAAAAAAACTTGTATTTTCTACTTCATCCTTCAAAGCAAGATCAAGAAAGACGGTGACAAGTTGCAGTGAATGGAGAGCAAGGGATGCAAACAGCTGAAGGTGCTTTGTATCAGGATGAATAAACACCACTGATGACCCTTGCACAAAGCACACAAGTTAAGGACAGCAAACCCCAGTGACATTCACTACTCAGCTAAGAAAGCTTCATTCGCACAGATGTACTGGAAATGTCAGTACCAACAAAAGCCTTTTACACATAACCCTTTCTAGCTATTACTTTGTCCCCTCCTTTTCCATTCACTCTTCCCAGCAAGCAGGAAAGCACTACTTAACACTGTCCTTTCACCACACCACGCTGAGGGAACAGGAATGCATCTGTCCCCAGCTGAGAGCACCAGGTTATTCTCACAGCACCAGCTGTGGCTTGGCTGCCAAGGAAGCCGCCAGCTGCTCGCACTGTCTGTCACTAAAGATTTGAGTCACTCCAAAGTGTCTGTAATACCTCCTGTATTTTCTCTACAATTAGAACCCCACCATCACCGCTGTGAGCCGCAGCCGAGCCCGAGGCTCCGGGCTCACCTCTCCCATGAGCTCCTTGACCACGGGCAGCACGCCGCTGTCCCTGGTGAAGCCCTGGTAGGCCATGTTGCGCGCGGCGCGCTGCGTGCAGATGAAGATGTCCCCGCCGCCCGTCTCAAAGCCGATGTACTTCATGTCCGGGCGCAGCCAGCAGTTGGTCTGCCCAAACATGGTCTCTGGCCTGAGCGTGGCAGCCACCAGGAAGATGTTTTTTCCTCTCAAGCCACTGAGGGGAAGAAGTATTGGGTAAGTTACCAAAATAAAATCATTCTGGATTATACAAAACAGGTTTTTAAACTAACATCAACTTCCAAGCAACGTTTCCTAAGAGACAAAAGTGGGTCGTTAATTCGTTATGGGTTTTCTGTTTTCTTTCCTTTTTTTTTTTTTTAATTCCATCTTAATTCCACACAGACATAGCAAATAGAGCAGCTCAAAATTCTGACCAGGTCTTTGAAGTGATGGAAATAACCACATGAAATTAAATTCTGCATTAGGCAAAACACTGTCCCACTCAGTGGTCAGTTCAGGCCAGGAGACAGAGCCCATCTGACTAAGAAGTCAAGACTTACCTCAATTTTGCAGGGTAAGGATCCAACACCTTCATTTTTATCAGCGTGTATTCTTGAGGCCCAACACCCTACAATTCCCACAAACAATGCAAAACTCAATAAATGAAATTCACTTGATCAGGAAAGAAAGTAAATCCTAAACCTAATCCAAATTCTATTTAAGGTACTGATGCTGTCCTCAGAGTAAATCCTATTTCCATTCCTATGAAAGGCTGTTCACTAAAATGCAGACTGCAGAGGTTATACCATGTTCCTACAGCCAAAAACTTACTAGTCACAGACACTGTCTCAGCAACATTTAAGTTAACAGCTTGTTTATTTAGTTTCAACAGATAACAACACAATGGAGTGATGCTGCTGGCACAGAAACTAGCTACAATGGAAAATACTATCCATAGTTCCAGACAAATCTGCTCAAGAGAGGAGTTCATTCAATTTTCACATGCACTGACACCTGAGAGCCAGTGCTTCTGCACATCCAAACTATGCTTTGATCCAAGATACAATTTACTTTCCATTCAGTATTTAAGATCACAGGCAATGCATGAAAAGTGTCAAGTAAAAACATTACCTCTCCTGTTTGCCTGTCATGATCCATGCAAGGCTGTCCATCTTTAGGAGAATAAATTGTATATCTAGAAAAAGATTTTCATTTAGCAGTGAGTAAAATAGTGTATTGAGCAAGAAGAAAAAAAATACAGCTCTCTGGGAAAAAAAGACCTCTTAATGGTATTTTCAAATTTTGTGTGGATCTGTTTCCATCAGTGCCAACATTCAGTTTTTGCAAGAGCTTTCAGAATTGACCCTTTTTTGCTTGGAGTTGGTACCCATGGGAAAACTAAACCTGGAAGATGAATCTCACACACTTTGTTGGCACAAGGACTACACTTCACTGCGCCAGGCAGAGCACCAGCATGAAAGGTTCTGGTTTCATGTGAGTTAAAAGCACGCTCTAGAGACGTGTCACAGGGCTCTGTCTGTGGTACAGCTGAGCTTTTCCACACTCCCAAAAACTCAGAGCTGAGTGGCAGCTTACCGTTTGCCAAACTTAATCTTATTTCTTTCCTTTAGTGTAAGGAATTGCCATCGCACAAAGGAGTCATAATAGGGATTGACATTTGTTGTAATGAAGGAACGCCTCCAGTCCACCTGAAAACGGGCAAGAGGCTCCAGTAAGTAAGCACAATCAAGACATCCAAGGAATCTCATAATACCATAACTATTATTTTAAAATTAAAAAGAGCTTTCTCTCCAAAAAGACAATGCAAGTACGTATCCCATAAAGGGTGTAAGCTTAAACACACATCTCTGCCTGCTCTCTCAGAGCAGAGGTGTCAAAGACTCCAGGTTCCTCCACTGACTGAGAAATTTAGAGATACAGTAGTGTTTTAACCAACCATTCAAGCTGAATTTCAGCACTGCCTTGTTTCATCATCTTTAATTCTCTTAATTTTGAAAAATCTGTTGTCAGCAGGACAAGTACTTTTAGGAAGAATGATGTGATGTTAAATAGAACTACTGTCAATACTGACTACAGACAAGTTATCTCACATGGGAACCATAGGTCATAATGTCTTTATTGGACTCATTTCCAGCTGTGACCACTGCACAGGGTACAAGCTCTACATAAGAAGGCACTTAATTGTCACCCAAGACCATTAAAACATTAAAGGACTAATGCCATAAATGTCAGAAACATTCCTGGAATTATGCTGGTATTGCAGAAAATCTCCAGGAGAAGCAGCACATTCACCAACACAGTAACAATACAGGCATGGCTGCCTGTATAACTGAGGTTGGGATCACCCAGAGTCACCTTCAATCCCATGCTCTTCAGATCCTGGACAGCAAGGGGAGGGAAATAATCCAGCCAGTGCTCAGCTTCAGAAAAACTGACCACTTCTTCATCAGACAGACCCAAAGACTTCATGATCCCCCACTGGTATTTGGAAGAGCCAGTCTTGGCAGCAGCCTTGCTCTGAAAGAACAACTGGGATTAGGAAGAATCCCACAGTCTTGTCACAAGAGCATTTGCCTCTGTTAATGTTATGGTTTCTGATTCCAGATACACGAATTAATACAAATATTCTCACATCCTCCCTCTAACAGTGAAGGTAATTGATCAGAGTTTCCATTCTACCATGCACAGCTCTCAGTCCAGGAAGGCTTGGTTTAAACTTTACCTTTTTGCCTTTTGCTTTGTCTTTGATGATAATTTCTTCCTCTTTTTTACCAGAATTTTCTTCTTCTTCCTCCTCCTCATCAGGAAATTCCGGTGGGCAACCATACAGCTCCATTTCTCTTTTCAGCTTATCTGCACAAGCCTGAACAGAGTTATTGGGAGTGAGTCAGCCAGGGCACCAGCTGCAATCACAGCCAAGGAGGGGGTTTTACTGATAACATTTTGCATTCCATGCTTTAAATTTTTTCTGAACCTTGCATTAACATCTAGGAGATCCTGCCACTTCCAGAACACCTTTCAGGGCAGGAAGAGGTTTACTCTAAGAATTTTCTTGCAAAGGAAAACATACAACAGGTAAAATACAGTTTTGCAGCACTTTGTCTTTTAAAGTGATGTTATAGCTCAAGCACAACACATGTTTATTACAAATTCATGTTCCAAAACACACTGTCTTGGCAAGTTTTTAAATAAATAAGGTGATGTTGGGGATGGACAGTAAGCAAGGCTCCAAGCAGCCTTAGGGATTAAACCCCATCAGAAACAACCCCCCAGCCACTGCAGAACTCTCACCTTGATGGGCATCCCGGTGCAGTGCAGCCCAAAGGGAAACAGGCAGCTCCTCCCCTTCAGCCTCTGGTACCCGACTGCGAACTGCAGAAGGGAAAATGGAACAGCTGAGGTGGAACAGCCGGGCTGAGCCAGCACCTGCTCCAACACAGTGTGACACCTCCCCTAAGGCAGGCACTGGCAGGTGACAGAGCTGGGCAGGAACTCTGGCACAAGGTGAAACCCAGCTTGTCTCCAGGCCTGCCCCTGTGGCTGCCCCAGACACCAAGGCGTGCACAAAGAGGGCTGCTGTGAATCCTACCCACCTGCACCCCAAACCTGCTGCCATGCAGGTCACAGCACAGCAAGCACAAACAAAAGGCACAGGTCTCTTGTAAAATCTGAGCCATTTAGCAGCATCTCCTAAAAATCTCATTTCAAAGAATGAACAGGGGAAACAACTGCAGCCCCATCTCATCAAATTAAAAACTACATTAATGGAATTTCCCTTCAGCTAGCAATATTCCTACTGAAAATGTTGGATAAAAAGGAAAGTTCAATAACTCATTACTAAAGCTATAAAGAAATTGATATGGCATCCTATTAGCTCAAAACTGAACTACAAAAACAGCATTTGTTCTAGAGTAGTGCTTAAAGGTATCAGCAAAGGAGAGTTTTACCTCACATTTAGATAAGGAAAACGTGTGTCCCAGGTGCAGGCGGCCATTCATGTAGGGGTAAGGAAAGGTAACAAAGTACTTCCCTTTGCTGAGAAGAAAGTCAAAGAATTAAAAGACATAATTACCTTTGTAAATAACCATCAGACAATACACAAGCCAAACAGGTAACTGGGATATTCAGCTATTATCAGCCCACAGTGATGCCGGAATATTTTCCTTACCGGTAACACAAGTCTTTGATTTTAAAGAGCTAACAACACTAGCAAGCTTTATCATCTTAAAAAATGAACAGAAAATAAAAAACCAACAGAGGACTGACATCACATAGAAACATTGAAATAGATATAGCATGTTCCCAAAGGTAACAACTTCTAATTCTGCTTCTATAAATTAATTACAGCAAAGGCTTAAAGCAATTTCTTTAATCTCCCACTGTGTGAGTTCAGATTTTAAGAGCACACTGCAATCACGCCTTTCACAGGGATATATTGTTGCAGGGTGTTTCAAAGACGTATTATGTTGTTGGAACCTGAGCTCTCAAAGCAGCGGAAAAAAATATTTACATTTAGGACACTGAGTTTCTACCTCTGCCTTTGCACTCTACTCCACACCTTTCTATTCCCTTCACACACTCCCTCGATGCATTAACGTGCAGGAGTAAAGGCCAAGTCATTTGTTTGCTTACAAAATCTACAGTTTATGAACCTGCCACCTGTTACACCACTTCAGTTACTATCTTGGTTTAGTCTGACTTTCCCACACACCACATATTAACCTCATACTGCCAAGGTCACTGCTTTTCCAGCCAGAGACCTTCCCACAGGATTGATGCTGTTCCCCCAGACAGCCTCTCCACCCCTGTGCAGAGCATGGATCCCACCAATTCCAAAGGAACCGTGCTTCCAGGCCTGCTCCGCATTCCCAGAGGATACACAGGTTTCTCAGGGTTTACTCTGGGGCAGAAATAAATGCAAGAGTCATATGCTGTTCCCCAGCAGCGCAGAGCACTCTGTGAAAGGCTCTTCCTTGGCACAGCCCTGCTCCATCCTCTCTGGGGCTGCCCAAGGTGTCCTGTATCCGGGGCGTCCTGGGACCTCCCTGGGACCCCCAGCCTTCCCCGGGACCCCCAGCCTTCCCCGGGACCCCCAGCCCTCCCCGTCCCTATAGAAGCCCCAGAGGCTGCTCCACTGCAGGGGGCTGTGTGCAGCACTGCTGTGCTCTGTGAGGCACGGCACTCACACACTTTCCCTCACAGCGAGATCTCCCAGCCAGGAGGCTCAGGTGTCTCACCGAGGAACCTCCTCCCTGTCAGAGAGTACCAGTCACAAAGAAAACCTGGTTTTAGGCCCACGGAGGTACTGACACAGCCAGGGAAGGAAAGAGCTTCTCTCATCCTGCTGGAACTCAGCCACACACGTACTCAGCTGCTTTATGTCATCAGCTACAGAAACGTCAGCAATGTGAGAGCAAGTCCCTCCAGCTGAGCCACGAGCACTGCTCTTTACAAAGGGGACACTTTTCCCCTCACCAGATTTCCAATGAAAAGACATTCCAAGCAGTGAAAAACTGAGTACAGCAATACCTTCTCTGGTCCTTCCTGTCTGCAGCATTGATCTCAAACACCCCATCACGCTCCCACTTCTGCTGGACCTCTCTTTCAATCTTCTTCAGGAAATCCACTTTCGCTGTTCCTTTACGCTCCTGTTCAACGGAGAAAGGAAGGGAAGTCTGGCTGAGCAGGGTAAGAAAGAGCAGGCTGTAACCTACCAGGGCAGCCCTGACCTCCCTGGGGAAGGGCAAGCACTGCTCCCGGCACTGCAGCTCTCAGCAGAGCAGCACCGGAGGCTCAGCAAGCCGGGATCCTGAGAGCCAGCCTGCTGAAACCGCGCCTAAGATCTGTAAGGAAAGCGTTAACAACCATGTTCCTTCCACAGCAAGGGACTCTACAGTGCCCAACACACATACACCGGCCCTCTTGCCAATAAAGAACAAACTCAGGGAGGTCTGAACTGGGGAGGTGGAAGAGGATATAAATCATAAGTGAAAGCACCCAGAGAATTCTGGCTTTATTCCAGACTCTCCATAAACCCAAATGATGCACCCTCCTCCTGACGTACATAAAGTGGGCACAGCACTCCCTGTGCCAGGAACAGGTCTGGAAACAACTCTAACTCTAGTTCACGGAGTTCGGCAGGCAAAGCATCCCAAGCGATTTTAATTAACTTAGTGCTCTGCAGCCCTTCCTCTCATTCCTTCATCACGTAACACGTGGCAAGTATTAAAGGATCTTATTCTTTCACCATACAACACACAGGGATTGTTAAAGGACACACGCATTACAGACACAAGCATTACAGACACACGCATTACAGACACACGCACTCTGCACTCATAGAGGTTGAGGATTCAGCTTTTTCCCATCAAAACCAAGACACTCCCAAGACCTTTACACCACGGGGCCGCAGCCCCCGAAGGCCCCGCGCAGGCCGCTGTGGGACCCCGTTCCCGGAGGCCGCGGCGCCGCAGAGCGCCCGTGCGGAGTCGGTGAGGAGCGGCCGGGCAGGCCGCGGGCAGCCCCGGAGCCGGAGCCGCGGCCCGAACTCACCGCCATATTGCCGCGCCTGATGGGCCGCACGGGCCGCGCCAACGGCGCCAGCGGCGGGGGAGCGCGGGCCGTACCAAGGCAGCGGGCGGG
>VWZP01005308.1:9311-38606 GCA_013396995.1 Dicaeum eximium | reverse complement strand
AGAAGCCCCAGAGGCTGCTCCACTGCAGGGGGCTGTGTGCAGCACTGCTGTGCTCTGTGAGGCACGGCACACACACACTTTCCCTCACAGCGAGATCTCCCAGCCAGGAGGCTCAGGTGTCTCACCGAGGAACCTCCTCCCTGTCAGAGAGTACCAGTCACAAAGAAAACCTGGTTTTAGGCCCACGGAGGTACTGACACAGCCAGGGAAGGAAAGAGCTTCTCTCATCCTGCTGGAACTCAGCCACACACGTACTCAGCTGCTTTATGTCATCAGCTACAGAAACGTCAGCAATGTGAGAGCAAGTCCCTCCAGCTGAGCCACGAGCACTGCTCTTTACAAAGGGGACACTTTTCCCCTCACCAGATTTCCAATGAAAAGACATTCCAAGCAGTGAAAAACTGAGTACAGCAATACCTTCTCTGGTCCTTCCTGTCTGCAGCATTGATCTCAAACACCCCATCACGCTCCCACTTCTGCTGGACCTCTCTTTCAATCTTCTTCAGGAAATCCACTTTCGCTGTTCCTTTACGCTCCTGTTCAACGGAGAAAGGNGCGGGACAGCCCGGCCCGGGGCGGTGCCGGGGCACTCGTGCTCTACAGCGCAAGTCTGGCGAGGAGCAGCTGCNATCTGGCTGAGCAGGGTAAGAAAGAGCAGGCTGTAACCTACCAGGGCAGCCCTGACCTCCCTGGGGAAGGGCAAGCACTGCTCCCGGCACTGCAGCTCTCAGCAGAGCAGCACCGGAGGCTCAGCAAGCCGGGATCCTGAGAGCCAGCCTGCTGAAACCGCGCCTAAGATCTGTAAGGAAAGCGTTAACAACCATGTTCCTTCCACAGCAAGGGACTCTACAGTGCCCAACACACATACACCGGCCCTCTTGCCAATAAAGAACAAACTCAGGGAGGTCTGAACTGGGGAGGTGGAAGAGGATATAAATCATAAGTGAAAGCACCCAGAGAATTCTGGCTTTATTCCAGACTCTCCATAAACCCAAGTGATGCACCCTCCTCCTGACGTACATGAAGTGGGCACAGCACTCCCTGTGCCAGGAACAGGTCTGGAAACAACTCTAACTCTAGTTCACGGAGTTCGGCAGGCAAAGCATCCCAAGCGATTTTAATTAACTTAGTGCTCTGCAGCCCTTCCTCTCATTCCTTCATCACGTAACACGTGGCAAGTATTAAAGGATCTTATTCTTTCACCATACAACACACAGGGATTGTTAAAGGACACACGCATTACAGACACAAGCATTACAGACACACGCATTACAGACACACGCACTCTGCACTCATAGAGGTTGAGGATTCAGCTTTTTCCCATCAAAACCAAGACACTCCCAAGACCTTTACACCACGGGGCCGCAGCCCCCGAAGGCCCCGCGCAGGCCGCTGTGGGACCCCGTTCCCGGAGGCCGCGGCGCCGCAGAGCGCCCGTGCGGAGTCGGTGAGGAGCGGCCGGGCAGGCCGCGGGCAGCCCCGGAGCCGGAGCCGCGGCCCGAACTCACCGCCATATTGCCGCGCCTGATGGGCCGCACGGGCCGCGCCAACGGCGCCAGCGGCGGGGGAGCGCGGGCCGTACCAAGGCAGCGGGCGGGGGGAAACCAGGCTGTTCCTAGCGTGAAGGGCGGGGACAGCAGGAGCGCCGCGGGGAGAGCGAACGGAGCGATCGCTGCGGGCCCTCGTCCGGCCGGGGAGCGGGAGACGAGCCCGCTGTGCCCGGCCGAGGGGTGCGCCCGCCGGCGCGCTGGCCCTTTAAGAGCGCCCCCCCAAGATGTCGCCGCGGGTTCATGTGCTCGCTCTACCGAACTTGCTGGTTCCCCCTGACCCTCGGCTCGGGCTCTGGGCGGCCGCCATTGGTTGGCAGCGCGGAGCGGCACGCTCTGATTGGTGGTGGCGGCGCGGCCCCGCCCCGGCCGTGCCCAGCAGGCTGCGCTGCGGGCGGTGCCGGGCAGGTCGCGGCGATGGCGGCGGTGTAGCTGGGAGCGGGCGGCGCGGGGCCACCATGATCATCGAGAGCGTGGACGCGCTCAAGTCCTGGCTGGCCAAGCTGCTGGAGCCCATGTGAGTGCGGGCGGGCCGGGCGGACGGCGCTTCNGGATCCCCATCCCTGGAGTGTCCCAGGAAGGGCTGGAGGTGGCACTCAGTGCCCAGGGCTGGGGACAGGGTGGGGATCAGGTGCAGGTTCAATTTGGTGGTCTGGGAGCTCTTATCCAACCTCTGTGCTTGTGTGTGCTCCCAGCTGCTGCCCCGGCTGTGCACAGTGGGATGGAGCCAGCGTGGATCCGGGTCACGCCGTGCATTTTTGGGCTCTGATAACCGGCTGCACAGGGTGCTGGATTGGTGCTGGTCCCAGGCACAGCGAGGGCCCAGCAGGTCTCACCAGGGGAAGCTGCTTGTCAGAGCCTGGCCAGGCTTGGGTCTGGCCTGTGGGAAGGGTTTTCAATAGGCCTCAGGTCTGCTCACTTGACTTTGTTAAGTATGAGGCTTTTGGAAGTTCTTCACAGCTTCCCTTGTTACAGTCACGGGTTTCTCTGGTGTTTGGTCAAACCCTGCTGAAAGTCTCTAGGCTGGAACACGACTCCTGCTCCCGCACTTTCCCTGGCAGCTCCAGTCGGTGTCCAGCGTTCTGGGGCGTGTGAGCTGCGCTGAGAACGTGAGGCAGAGCATCGGGGCATTGCCCAGGGCGCCCTGGCAGTCAGGGACTCTGTGGTGGCACCAGGGTGACAATACAGCCTGGCTTGTCTGGAGAGTGCACACACCTGTGTGCTCCTGTACTGCATGGTGGGGTGGGATGGGATGGGATGGGATGGGATGGGGTGCTTGGGAGGGACTGGGATACGGAGGAAGGAAAGGTAGTGGTTGTGAAGTGAGGGATAGTCTCCTCTACTTGGAATTGAAGATTTACAGTCAGTGGGTGAGGGTCTCAGTATATCACACACAGTGAATGCATTACATACAGGTTATTTCTCTGTGTGTAAGAATTGTAAAATCTGTCAATTTGTGGTTTCTTTGGTCTTAATTGCTCCATTTACCCTGGCTTTCAGTGGAGGCTGGGTGTTGTTGGAGGCTATATGAGAGCAGAGCTGCTTGATTGCTGCTCATTAAGGATTTTTATTTCTGTCACCTGTTGCCCTCTGCTTGGCTCTTTGCCTTTTGCTTGTTTTATGGATCTTTTTCTTACTTGAGATTATTTTGAGGTGTATATATACTTCAGATTTTTCTTTCTATTTCCAGACTTACTGTTCTCAGAAAATACCCAATCACTTCTTTAAATGTTAATTTAAAACACTTTTGAGTGTTTTAGGTTTCTGCCCCCACCTGATTATCTGCACCCTCTGAGAGGCCAAACCAGGAGCTGTAGTTTAGTCCCACTGTTACTGTATTTCATACCTGGGGTGCTCCTAGTAGCTGAATAATGGAATCTAAAGCAAAATCCAGTTTAAAGATTAGTGGTGAAGTATCACTGCACAAGGTTGGTGTCTTTGGCCTTTGTGGAGCAGACACAGGTGGGGAAGCATGAGGAGAGAACCTGGGTCAGTAATTGCCCCCCTTTAGGTGTTCTGCCAGTTAAAAGGTTACTGTGAAATATGGCATGGAGGTGTCCTTGAGGAGGAAACCCCAGCACAGCAGGACAGTCACTCAAGCTGTGCAGAACATGACTGTGTGTATTGGAAATGGACCTCTGTGACATCTTCTGAACTCTTTTACAACAATGTTCTAGTTTTTAAATGCAGTTTAATCCTTCTCAGTCCCTGTGCAGTGCCTGCCCAGGCCTGTGCTCTGCTGTGCCTGTAGAGACATTCGAGGTGTGCTTGCTGGGCCAGGAAGAGGTTCAGCAGCACTGGGTCTGTCTGGGCAAAAGAAGACTGGTTTTCCCTCAGCAGAGCTCAGGGAAAGCCCTTCTCAGAGCAGAGAAGGGGCACCTTTGTCAGTGCAGTCAGGGGGCTCACAAGGCAGCTGAAGCATTGGGCTGCAGTTGCCAAAAGCCCTTTGGTGGCCCCGTGGCGCAGTGCAGCCGTGCTGGTGCTGCAGGAGCTGCTGGGGCCCTGCAGTGCTGTGCCCCCAAACTCAGCACCCTGCAGCAGCCAAGCAGAGCTCTCTCTCTCCCACCAGATGTGACGCTGACCCCTCGGCCTTGGCCAACTATGTGGTGGCATTAGTCAAGAAGGACAAGCCCGAGAAGGAGCTGAAAGCGTTCTGTGCTGACCAGCTGGATGTGTTCCTGCAGAAAGGTCTGGTGGCCACAGCCTTCTGGGGCCTTCAGCTCCTGGCGGGAGGAGAGGGTCGTGCTCCATTACTGCCTTCTAAACCTGTCTTGGTAGCCATGCACATTTCATACAGAGCTTGAAGGAATAAAGATCTTGTGGTTAAAGAAATAGTAATGTAAGATGAAGTCGTGTAACTTGGACTTTTCACAGTGGGTGGGAGGAAATGTTCTTAAATAAAAGCAATTCAATTTAAAGTGTCAGTCGTGTTGCCAGAAACTTCTCTGACAGGTGTTTGGTAACTTTTGAAAACCTGGTCCATGTTAATCCTTCAGATTGCTGGGAGCTTCACACATGGCAATTTGCTTCATAGTCAAGGGTTAAATACCTGAAAGTCTGATACACTGGGAATGTTATTGTGCATTTCTTGTCATGTTGAACTGCTGCTGAGGGTGTTAAGAATTCTTTACTCATAAAAATTACCCTAAAGACGCTGCTGAGTGTAGCTGTTGGAACTTGTGGATAGCTGTGCACTTGTTCCTTGATCACAGGCACCAATCATGCTTGCCCCTTAGAACAGACTCTGTTGCTGTCTGTGATATACCTGAGGAATTTCTTTCTCTAAATGAGCAGCCCCAAGTGCCACCAATGTAATTCCAGCTCCTTCAGTGGAACTAATGCTCATTAATCTGAGGGGCTGCTGCTGCAAGCACCCCACCTGGCTGACTGTTTTCAGGGTCTTCTCTGGTAAACATAAGCATGCACTTAAATGCATATGTAACTGTATTTTCTTGTGTTCTGTATCCTCAGAAACTTCAGGGTTTGTAGATAAACTTTTTGAAAGTTTGTATACCAAGAGTTACCTTCCTTCTGCTGAGCCCACAAAGGCAGAGGCAAAGCCTGCAGGGCAAGAGAAAGAAGAAGTCAAGGAGGAGGTAATGTTATTTATTCTGCCTGCCTTTTATTTTCATATTACCTCTCCTACATTTGTGAGGCAAAATGTGACAGAAAAATGTACACTATTGTGACTGATGATCTCTGTGTCCAAAGAACCATGGAAGATGACTATTCAGACAAGAGCATCTTACATCCCTTTGTAGAGTCTACCTTCAGTTAAGCACTCAGAAATCCTATTCACAGCTCTGGCAATATCAGAGGATAATTACTTGTAAGGGTTTGTGAAGGAGAAGCAGCAAAACATTCCAAAACATTTCCAGTTTTGTATATTCTGTGAGGAATGAAAATTACTTTAAATGTTTTCTGTGATGCATAAAATCACTGAAACATGTCAGCCTCTCAATTGGAATAATTACTTTGGAAAGTCAGGTAGAGTTTGTTTGCCAACAGTTTTCTGGTTTACCTTGATTTTAAGTTCTGTTGGCAAAATTGAAAGTGATCAATTTTTTG
Source organism: Dicaeum eximium (assembly GCA_013396995.1). Taxonomy (NCBI): domain Eukaryota; kingdom Metazoa; phylum Chordata; class Aves; order Passeriformes; family Dicaeidae; genus Dicaeum; species Dicaeum eximium. The sequence goes on along the minus strand of VWZP01005308.1, from coordinate 32,991 downwards.
AGAGAAGGTGACAAATAATTGCAGAAATTGTCAGTCAGCCAAACCCAGGTCAGCCCAAACAAATGCAGGTCCTTATTTACCCAGATGTGCTTCATCAACTGATTTAAATTAAAGTTGCTTTTTAGTTTTTTTTCCTTTTCTCTGGTGTCCTTTTTTACCTGAGGATGTGACAGTTTATAGAAGTAGCTCTGCTTATGGCAGTTCATAATTTGAACAAGACCTTCACTGTAAGAGCTTTCCCCTCTGTTCTCCAAGTACTGTCATAGTCCTACAGGACTTTCTATAAACTACTTTCAGCTGGCTTAATCAGTGCTCTGGTGGAGGCGAAGGAGGAGGTTTGGGGGGCTGGAGGAGAGTGGCAATAAGCAAAAGAGGATATCTAGGACAGCTTTATGGGACAACATTACAGAATTCAGAACATTAATTAGTTACTTTGACATCACCAAGGCCTTCATGGTGTGTCATGAAGCTCAGTGTATGGTGTGGTTCCTACACATGGAGGCCAGGATATCAACCACCCTGGAATCACAGCGAGGTCAGGGCTGGAGGGGACCCCAGGTGCCATGGGATACCTTGTGCTGCGAGCAGGACTGCAGGTGGAGCTCTCCAGAGCCCTGTCCAGCCAAGTCTTGAGTATTTCTGCCAATTCTCCCCAGATAATCCTGTTTCACAAGGATGCAGGAAGCCTTCCTTTTGGTTTCAATTGGGAAAAAAATCTTCTAAATATTTAGTGCATGTGAACTTTTTCCACCAAAATTTACAGTAACTCGTAAGCAGTGTAGAATGGCAGCAGAAGTGCAGAATGGGTCAGTGGTTTGCAGTAGTGGTACCTGCTGTGGTGGAGGCCAGCAAGAAATGTGACCAGTTCGTATGCTAAATAAGGCTGTAGAGTGGAGAGAGATCTTCTCTTTCATGAATCCTGTTTAGAAACAAAACATCACAGTAGTTTTATTTAGGGGTATCTCTTCTGCAGAAAAAATAAAAGAAAGTTTTGAGACCATAACCCTTCAACAGACTCTAGTGCTTGATTTCTTGTAGTGCTTCGGTATTCTGGGCAAGTAATACTTGAGTATTGTTTTCTTTGGGATGCTGTCTGTAACTTGAAGTACATTTTGGTGTCATTTTCTTCATTAAAAAAAGTGATACTCTTCCTTGTTTGGTAGTCGAGTGTTAAACAGAATTTTCAAGAGTCTGTTGAAGAAGAGCGGGAGAGCAGGAAGAAGAAGTATTCCAGTCCCCAGAGGAGCCGTGCAGATTCCAGTGAGCAAAGGTTAGCTTGGAGCCACAATATTAAGAAATTTTTCTGTATTTACTGTTAGTCTTTGACTATGCTTTTTTACCTTGTAGGTAGTGATTTTTGTGAAAAATAGGGATTTTCTCCTTCCTTTGATATGATGTGTGTATGCTGATCACATGCATGAGAAGTCTCCACAAGAAGTTGGCCTCTTGCAAATAAATGATAGTATTCTTCAAATTACAATTGCTAGGAATGTCATCAGTTCCATTGTTCCTCTTGTTACATAAATGAAGAACATTTTTTGGGGTCTATAGGGTCTGGGGGCAGTTGTTCACACCATGTCAGCATCACTTCTAAAGCCTTTTCTGGTTTGAGCATCATTCACCTTGCCAATTCCTGTTCCTGCTTTCTCCAGACCAGCGAATCAGCTTTGAGATTCTGTACTTCCCCATGTAATTTGTGAAATTCTGACTGGCATGTTTCGCTGCCCAAATGGATGGGAAGGAGGAACAGTATCTTTCCATGTTGCAAGCTTCTTTTTAAATTTTGTTTCTCTTTTCACCGACATGGTCTAAATCTGTCTTTCGTAGAACCAGAGAGAAAAAGCGAGATGATGGGAAGTGGAGGGACTATGACAGGTACTATGACAGGAGTGACTTGTACAGGGAGAAGTCTGGCTGGCGCCGGGGCAGGAGCAAGAGCCGGAGCAAAAGCCGAGGGCTGAGCCGGAGCCGCAGCCGCAGCCGGGGCCGCAGCAAGGACCGGGACGGCAGCAGGAGCGGTGAGTGCCCAGCTGCTGCTTCTGGAGCACGTCCTACTGCAGTGTGACTTCGGCATTCTGAGTGATCTACCAGGCAGGAGATGCCCTTGAGAAGTTGGAGCAAATTCTGATAGCTTTGTGTTCTTCAAATTATGAATTAAGATGCTATTCTTCAGAGTAGAACAGTTAAAGGGTTTATTTTCTTCTTCACTAACCTCTTAATTTATCCACAGGTGTATTCCTGTGGATAGCAGTAGCTCATATTTTTGTGCTATCTGTTCTGACAAAGCTGTTGATTTTATTCTTTTTTCCTCTTAAGGATTGAGTGTTTTGCAAAGCAGTTTCCCTCTTTCGTTTTGTTACTGTGTGTTTTGTAGAGAAGGCTTCTTTGCAGTTGCAGGTGGTTACCATATGATTGTTCTTTTAGGGCTAGTTCAGGTCTGTCGGAAAAGTAAGTGGCACAGATTACAGCATTCCTCGCACCTTGAGACCGCGTTAGTTAAGGGCAGAGGTAGGTTTGTTGTTTCAGGCTTTTGCCCTTCTTTCTCCTTTAAAAGAGAGCTGTAAGCCAGAATGAAATTAGCAGTAGAGGAATGAATGTGCATTTTGCAAAGAGAACTTTGATATATCTGAAGTTAAACCCCTATTTGCATTACATTTAGTTATTACTCCTTTGGTAAGGCTGAGCTTCTTCAAGAACAGTTCAATGTGCCTAACGCTGAGTATTTCAGGGAATGTGTTATTATCTCTTGCTCATGGCTCTGATGTACAGAGCAAAATATGAAGGCTTTACTCAGCTTTATTTTTTTTAAACAGAGCACCGAGAGAGAGAGAGATCAAAATACAAGAGTGAAAAGAATGATGTCGAAGGCTCATATAATCCAGTGTCCGCATCTCCCAGTAAATCCTCTGAACAGTATTCCTCTGCACAAGCTATTCCCAGTGCTGTCACTGTAGTTGCACCTGCACACCACCTTGAAAGCACCACAGAGAGCTGGTCAAATTACTTCAACAATCACAGCAATCCCAGTTCGTTTGGCAGAAACCCTCCTCCTAAAAGAAGATGTCAAGATTATGATGGTAACTGTTCCATAGTTTTCAGTTTCATGCCCTATTTCAATGTTTCTGTGACCTTTTTTTTTAGGTATTCACTAAATGTGAGCAGCAAGTCACACTGCAGCAGCCTGTGATGTGTACCTTGTATGTAGCAGGTGCAGAGATGACCTTTATTGTACTGGAGAAATAACTGGTCTTACTGGAAGCAGTTCGTGTATGCTGTGGTAATTGCTGGATAAGAACGTAGGGAGTTTTTTCACAGTTCTGTGTGCGTGACAAGTACCTCAACCACTGGCAGTCCTGGTGCAGATTGCAGTGTGTGTGTGTTTAAAATAAACCACAGTGCTTCTGACTTTTTTTCCACAGCTTTTATGATGAATGCATGTAAGTTTGTATGCTTTTATGAAACATTGTTCTACTTTTAATTATTTTCTGAAATACTATCTTACAATTTAATGACATATAAGTAGATGCATGTTTTCTTTAGTAAGAAATGCCATGAAAACCGGAAGCGTTACAAATGGCTGGGAACTGCCGCGTGCGTTTTCTGACGCGAGGCGAAATGTCTGTTTTGCAGAGCGGGGCTATTGTGTCCTCGGCGATCTCTGCCAGTTTGATCACGGGAACGATCCTTTGGTCGTGGATGAAGTTTCCTTGCCCAGCATGATCCCGTTCCCGCCGCCNCAGCCCCCGCCGCCCGTCGTGCTGCCCGTCCCGCGTGAGTCCCGCCCGCGGGCTGCTCGGAGCAGTGCCGGAGAGCTCCGGGTGTGCAGCTGCTAAACCGAGATGTGCCCTCGCTGGGAACTGAGCTAAACTGGGCGGGGCACTGAGATGGGGATCTTGGAGCTCACCGGGTGGTGGTGATGGCATTGGTCACTGACACTTACTAGCCAGGCTTTTTCCTGCTGTAATGCAAAAAGTGTTGCAATTCAGCCTCCTAGAGGTTCTAATGAAATTCGGTGTTGGTGATACATTATCTACCACTAGAAAGCAATACGTTATTGACACATTTAAGAGCTTTCTTAGCTCAGCAGTGATCTGAGATATTGAGCCCTTTGTGTAATCCTACTGCATCTTATGAACTCTATGAAGAAATAGCATATTAGGGCCATGCTTACTCTGCTTCAGTGCTGTCTATTCCAGGGACAAAAATAAATGCTGTGATAATTGTATCCAATATCAGCAATTTTGGGATGAGGAACAATTTGATACAGGATTAACCCTAAACTTTGCATCAGCCCTTTAGCAGGTGGAACTGGCTTGCTGTGAGAGAACAGACAGTGCACAGGATGGGCTGTGTAGTGTCACTCAGGGTCCTTTTAGATCATACAGTCAGTAGGAATGTCTGTATGGTACATGGGGAAACCAAAGCAGAGAAATTCCTTGTCTGGAAATGCTCCTTGCCCTGCAGTTCATGTTTCAGAGCTGCAATCTAAATGCTGCTGATGTGATCTCTTGCTCTGGACAAGCCTTGGCTCTCCATGGTAGAGCTGAGGGAGGAACTGCTGTGGTTAAGGCATCTCTAGCACTAACAAACCACTGGGGAAGAAAAGAGACTTTGTTCTTTTCCCTTAAAGCATTGTCTCTCCTGAGAAAGAGAAAAGCTGTTGGAATCAGAGTAGCTTACCTGGACAGGCTTCTCAGTTTACTGTTAGTGTAGAGGGATGGGACATATTTACAGCCCTGACCTTGTTCAAAGCAAGGCATAACCACAGCAGTGAATTGTTTGCACGTTTTGCCTTTGAGCTGTCAGTGTGTGATGTGCTCTGGGTGTTGTTGCAGGACCTCCTTTAACCCAGTCCAGCCTGATAAACAGCCGTGAGCAGCCGGGGACAAGCGCAGTGCCCAGCCTTGCGCCCGTGGGAGCCAGGCTGCCTCCTCCCCTGCCTCAGAACCTGCTCTACACAGTGTCAGAACGTAAGCAAGTGCCTTTTGGTTTCAATCTGTTGGATGGAAACATTTTAAGTCTTCTCTGCTGATGTGGGATTAGAAATTGTGACCTGTCTTCCTCCAATATATACAAATCTAAAAAGAAGTCTGATGGCTCTCCCTGGGTCAGCCCATCATCCATTCCGGGGTGGAATGGCAGCAGTGCTCTGTCCTGGTCTGAGGAGGAGCACTGTGGGGTTTCATGTGCTCACAGCAGTCCAATTGTTGCATAAGAAATGTTCCTTCCATCTTCAATCCATTCAGTAGAATGTTAGTAGGTAAAAGATGGATCTGCAAACCTGTAATTGCTGTTTAACTTAGGCTTTATTCCTCTCCAGTTTGGACTAATACAGATGACAGCTTTTTTTTTCCATCTGTGTGTCACAATAGTCTGTACAGTCTTCATAGACATTAGTGCTTTTTCTATTCTTTTTCCAGAATCACCCTGGTTCTAGCTTTCTAAAAGTTGTTAGCTTTCACTGGACACATCCCTCTTCCTTAACAGAGCTCAAAATTTTTAGAAGTATGTTTTTACAAGGGAAAATAGCAAAATACCTGGAAAGTCCTAGATTGCTCAATTTAAATACAACAAAGTTTATGTCTTTGATAATTAAAGGATTAATGGCATTTCCATGTTCTATGTGACCAAAATAAGATAATAAAATATCAGTGTTTTATAATATTCTCATCTGGGTTTTTTTAACATAAATATTCTGAATTTTATTCAAAGAGGGGATCTAGTTCAGTTCATGATCTATGTAATTTTATTTGTGACTTCCATGCTTTTCAGAACTTCAGACACTCAAATTTCTTGTTAGATAATCTGTTCAGTTATCCCCAAGTCCTGTCGGGTGTTCAGTTGTCACCATCTGATCCTTTCAGCTCCAGAACTTCTAATGGGTGATTCTGCCTGTCAGAGCTCACAGGGCCTCACAGTAATTCTGTTCTCCAGAACCTCTGGAGATTCTCATGTCCTGTTCATGGGCTGCTGTGGTAACAGCTGCTGGTTGCCCTCTTGCAGTCAATCTGTTCTAAATCAGGGAAGAGGAGCTTGTGGTTCAGCTCCTTCGAGATTAGAGGAAGTTCTTGTTTTACAGTGTCCAGCTCTGCTATCAGTGTGGATACTGTGGGGCATCTGTTTTTAACTGTAGAGTTGTCTTTGTTGCTGCAGAATAAGGAGCTGAGATTTTGGAGGGGTTCATGTCTGTCAGGTTCCCTTGTACAGACATTCCTTCTGTTCCTGGATGTACTGTTCCTGTGGAGGCTCTTCACAGACTTCATTCATTCTAGTTCTTGTACAGCTTTTCATTTTTAAGATTAAAAAAATGCATTATCCTCAATTTGGACCTTGGGGTGCAGGACCAATAGGAGTCAATTCTGTCATCTTATGTTCTTGCAGTGGCCACTTTTAATGAAAATAATCATTAGTACCTTAACTAGGTAGGCAGCTGATCTAACTTACATAAAGAGAGTCAGTAGGTAAGTATTGGTTCCATTTCCTCATTTCTCAGCTTTCTTTGATTGAAATCATTTAAGTATGTTCTTCACCTAAAATTCTTTTCTGAAGAGAGCTAGACTGTTGGGCAGCAAAGGCTGGAAATCTCTTTGCATCTTAGACTCTACAGTATAAATGCTGAAACCAAAGCCTGTGTTGTTGCCCTTAAACCACTGCCAGATGTTGTGCCTGACACCTCAGGCCTTTCCAGGCAGTGGATCAGCACTACTCTGTATTGTGACCTGTGTGCTTTGGACAAACAGCACCAGAATAAAAACCAAAAGAGAATGTGTCCAGGTAGGCCAGGCCTGAAGATCAGGTGAGGGTTTGCAATGCTGCACAGGTTGGCTGTACCACCTCTCTTCTCTTCATCCAAGACAGCTTCTGACTCTTGGACATCCGTGCACTTCCTTCAAGGAAAATTAACCCCGAGTCTTAAACTCACTTGAAAAATTCTGTCGTTTCTCTCCTTTTTTTGTAGATACATATGAGCCAGATGGCTATAACCCTGAAGCTCCTAGTATTACCAGTGCTGGTAGATCTCAGTATCGGCAGTTCTTTACGAGAGCACAAATGCAGCGTCCAAATCTAATTGGCCTAACATCTGGGGAGATGGATACAAACCCTCGAGGTAGGAAGGGTTCTGCTCAATGCTGTTGCTATTTTTGTCCAAGACCGTCAACACTTTTCCCTCTTTTCAGGCTGAAAGCACTAGTTTTTCTCACTGATCTAGTGTTTCAGAGCATTTTTTGGACATTTCTACCTTTTTTAAGTGCTAACATGCCCATATTAAAGTCAAAGCAGCCTTTTTGATTAAAAATAACCACTTGCTTGGGAATGCTACAAGGGTTTTGTTGGTTGGTTGGGGTTTTATTCCACTTAAGCCTGTGAAGGTGTTTTCCAGGTACTGGGAGCTCCCAGAAAGAAAAATGGTGCCTAAAGATGGCTTTAGCAGCACAGTCTGCAGACTGCTTTTGATCAGCCATGGGCACAGAGGTGGTGATCCAAGCTCCTTGCCTTGGCTGGTGTGATGGTACTGCAGAAGGGAACTGTCATGGCATGTTTTGGTGCTTCATGCTCTGGCTCTGTCAGCCAGGTGTTCTCTCTGAAATGAACATTGCAGGTATCATTCCAGTTTCCCAGCTCATGGGAATCCCAGTCTGCCCTTGCATAATTCCTAGCCCCTGTCTGAATGGATGTGGCTGCTGTCTCTTAGGGATGATGTGTACAAAGCATCTTTTAGGTAAAGGCACAGGTCAAGGCTCTTCAAAGTTTAGTTGTGGTAGCAAAACTTTCTTTCTCCCTCGTGTTTTTCCTGCCCTGATTCTTAAAGCCAAAGATGTTAAATTTTGGGGTTTATTGTTATACTTCATTATTTCTTACTCAATAGGTAAGAAAGATTTTTTAATTTTCAGTATTTCTTTCCAATTACTCATCCCATAAGGAATATGGTTAAATATTATTGTAGAAATGGCTGTTGCTGATCACATCTTAGTGACTGTCAAGAGCAGGGTTGGGGCTGAATTGAGAGCCCATCCCAGGGGTCAGGCAGAGAGGAGTGCTCAGTGGTAGGGCCTCACACAACTTGTTTCACTGTCTTTGTCACAGGTGTGAAAGGTTTGCTCTCAGATCATCCTCCAAAGGGAGGATGCCATGCCTAGAAATGCCCAGTCTCTGTTCTCACCAGTGTAACCAGCAGAGCCCTGGCTTATATAAAAGCCATAGAAATTGCTGAATAACTCAGACTTCTTTTTAGGGCTTGAATATGTGGCATTCACAGGGGATTGACACCAAGGGCATAATCTTGAAAAGGTTGCAAATAAATTTCTAGCAAACTTTATGTTGGTAGAATTTGCTTCAAATATAAATATAAGCTTTAAATATAATGTCTTAAAAGAGTGTAATAGTTGTGCTTAGTCAACAGTTTGTTTCTGAAACCTGTCTGGAGGGCTGGCAGTGGGACAGCAGTGGAAAGAATGGGTTCTTGGTTGCTTTTGCTGTCAGGGGTTCACACAGGGCAAGCTGGTTGTTAATTCAGCCCCTGCCCATTACAGAGCTCTGACCTAAAGCCTGGGGATCCACCCATGGTTCTTTTCCTCCTTTTGTGTTTTGTTGGGATTTGGGATTTTTTTTTCTTTTCATTTTCTATATTTTTCCTGCAGAATTTGAGTTTTTAGTACCTGAAAAATGAAGTTTTAGCTTTGTTTCTTCAATCTAGTACTAGCTTTAAAGGTCAAAACCCATCCCTCCCAGCTGGACCACGTGTATTTCTCTCAGGATAAGTTAGGCTGGGGAATGATCTGAATGATTTTGTTCAGAAACAAAACCGGCCAATTTGGTAAAGTCTTCCTAATGTTTGTTTTTAATCTCAGTTCTCTTTTGCTGTGTGAAAGCTTTTCCATGTGTGGGGGAATAACACAGGTCTTTTTCCTTCCCTCCAGCTGCCAACATTATCATCCAAACTGAACCTCCCATTCCCATTACAAATAACAGCAGCAATGTCACTAGAGTTGTCCTGGAGCCAGACAGCAGGAAGAGATCTCCAAGCAGCATGGAATGTCCACCACTGAAGAAACCCTGGCTGGGAAAGTAAGAGTTAACTACAGATGTTAATCCAAATGCACTCCATTGCTGCCAGTGCTGTGAACATTGCTGTTCACCACTCTCTGTAATTTGGGATGGTTGGGTCAGAAGGTCTGTGTCCACCTAATATGGAGACTGAACGTGGGGTCAGGGGGAAACCCCCTTTGTTAGTGTCTAGAGGGTGTACTTTTTAGGGGGAAAAATGTGCCATTTAGATGTATGTTAACATTTGCTGCCTTACTTAGGCACACATGTACTTATCTGAACTCTTCCTGTTCTCCTTTTCTCTAGGCAAGTAAATAACAACCAGAATAAACCAGGGTTTTTGAAAAAGAATCAGTATACTAATACAAAATTAGAAGTTCGAAAAATTCCACCAGAATTGAACAATATTACACAGCTCAACGAGCACTTCAGCAAATTTGGAACTATTGTAAATATTCAGGTAAAAAACCAAAATCCAGTTTTATGTCTGTGTGTGGGTATTTTAATTTCACTGAAGCCTGCTTGAATGCTGCATAGTTTCTTTGAGGAATCTTAGTGGAGACAAGTTCAGAGAAACCTTTTCATGGTCTACTGCATATTATTGTCTTAATTCTTTAAAACATATTTGCTTCAGCCTTCATAATTTGAAAGGCTGGCAGGTTTAACAGTGTCCAAACCAACTCAGGTTTTTGAGCAACTTGTGTATAACTTTGGAAAGAGATGATCTGACAGTTTGTCTTGTATGACAGTCTTATGGTATTTGATGGTCAGGATTTTGACAAGGATGTTACAGAAGAGTCTTTATCTGCTTCAGTTTGTTACCACTTGGCATCCTAGAACTGGCTTCAACTCAGGGGTGTCCTTGCCCTGTAAAAAACAGAAAAAGCACTTAAAAAAAAACAGCGGTTAAAATAACATTTAATTTCCATTTATTTTTCTAGACAAACCAGTTGCCTCTCAAGTCCTCAGAGATCTAAATAAGAGACAGATACCTGGGAAGCCTCAGTATTTCTTGATAACTTTGTCTTAGCCCAAAAGGCACTGTGGTGCTTTCTGCACTTCTCTAATGAAATAATATATTGCAAACATACTTCCTCAATCACTACACTAGCAAGTCCAAGATACATTTTTATTGCTGTGATACTAGTTTTTAGAGAAAAAGATGCATATTCAAGGGTTGAGCTGCTGCTGCCTTGAGGATGTGGTTGGCACTGTGCACCCTCGGGCAGCACTTGTCCTTGGGGAGGCTGGGATAAAGAGCCTTTGGGTCAGCACCAGTGATACCAGACATAGCCCAGGGGCACTGCACAGTGCTCTGGATACGTGATGCTGTTGGTGGAGGAGTGTTACTTATTTAATCATTCGTCCATTTATCTATTTAAATGTATATAGACTTCACTGCAAGTACCCGTAATGTATGCCAAAAGCTACTTTGCTTTAATTACATAGTGTCTTATGAGTGTTTTGTGCTGTTAATACACTGGATACCCAACTCATCATTGCACATGTTTTTAGATGGGTTTGCTGATGATGGGAATGTTTTCTTCCTTGAGGAATAATGCATTTGTGAACTTTTGCTTTAGGTTGCTTTCCAGAACGATCCTGAAGCTGCTCTCATTCAGTACTTGAGCAACGACGAGGCGAGGAAGGCCATTTCCAGCACGGAGGCAGTGCTGAGCAATCGGTTTATCCGGGTGCTGTGGCACAGGGACAGCGAGCAGCAGCCCCCGTTGCTGCAGCAGCAGCAGCAGCAGCCCAGCCCGCAGGCCCTGCAGCACCTGCAGCAGCAGGCGCTGGCCGCGCCGCCCGCCGTCACCGTGCACAGCAGCCTGGCCAAGGTACGTGCTGTCAGGGGGCTCGGCAGCCTTCCAAGTGGCTGCTGCTGCGGAAAAGCAAAGCATCTAACCTCGATGTTTTCCAATCTGTGGATGCACAGGTGATGAACAAACCCCTGGCAGCTGGTGCCTACGTCCTTAACAAAGTCCCCGTGAAAAGGCGCCTTGGAGCAGCGGGTGGGAGCCAGCCTGAGCTCAGCCAGCCCGGGGCTGGCGTGGAGGAGTCCCAGGTATGTTGAGAGTGGACTGTGGTCATGCTCTCAGGTACAGCTTTAGCTTGTCAGCCAGGAAGGAATAAGCAAAGAGAACTTGTGAGCTGTTCCCACTAGGTTCTGTTCCTTTTCATGCAGTAGTAGTAGTGTTTCATGTAGCCATGGTCAGTCACTTCTTCCTCATTTCATCAGCTGTTTATATGGAATGTGGCAATGGCTTCAGGAGCTGTCAACTACAACACTATCAGTGTTGTAAACAGAATAAAGTATTTTTGGCAGTGCTGGACAGGTCTGACAACCTGTATGTGAGACCAGCCTTTTGTTGACAAATGTAATGGCTCTCCCAGTAATTTTTGAGCTTATGCTGTGCTTTAACAGCTGTGCTAGAAGTTTAGAGAGTATTTGTACCCAGAGTTCAAGCCAATACTGTTCAATTCACACTGATATCGTAGTGCAGCATGTGTTCTGGGCCATGGGGAAGTCCTTTAAGGAAAGGAGGCATGGAGTGGCTTTTGCTGCCTTACTTGATCAGAAAGTGGGACATTGGGCTGTGACTGCAGAGCTGAAACTAAGGAAAGTGCAGTTCATCACCTTCAGCGATGTCCTGGTGGGAGTTGGGATGCAGAGGGAGTCTGCCGTGGAGAAGGAAAGACAGTACCTTTTTCAGAAATCCTTTTAACTGTACTGATGTCTTTATCCACGTGTTTTAATTGCCTTGGTCTTTCTGCCTCCTCACACAAATCTGGACATCTGAGTTGTTGTTTCAGGGAACATGGTCTGCTGAAGTTCCCTTCTGGTATATCACAGTAACTTTAAAATATTACCTATTTTACTGTGTGTTTTTTACTATTTCAGATATTTCCTACTTCTGCAAGCCACTCAAAAATGGTTTACAGTTCTCCAAACTTGAAGACAGCTCTGAAGTCTGGTGCAGGGTCTAAACCTCACGATGTGCAAGAAGCCCTTAAAAAAAAACAGGTACTTAATGCTTGATGGCTGCCTGTCAGTGTAAGGAGCAAAGTGCTTTAAATGCAAGGTTTGATGGGCACCTGAAACCTCAGCCACTCCTCTACAGCTTTATATGTGGGTGGGGAGTTGGTCACTGTTGTGGGGCAGTCTTGCAAACACACACTGGGGCAATCATGTGTGGGGTGTCTTACTCAACGCTTGGCCACATTGGGTTTTCTGGATTTAATCTCTGCAGGTATGAGACACTTCCATGACAGTGCACAGAATGTTTCTTAAGAGGTGTCTGAAGGGGACAAAATGTTAGTAAAGTACCTTACAGCAAGAAATTAGCATTTGTTTTTTTTTTATTTCTTGAATCAGCTGCACTTCATGCTTGTGCTTTTTGCAGACAGTACTTTTGGTTGTGGATTTCACTTCCATAGCTTGAAGAGGACAATATGATGTCTTTGAGTACATATAATGCTAGACTGCTTTTTACTGATGGAAAGAATTTTCTCCTCTTATAGGAGGCAATGAAACTCCAGCAAGATATGAGGAAAAAGAAGCAGGAGATGTTAGAAAAGCAGATAGAATGCCAGAAGGTAAGTCTGGGATGTGGCTAGTAAATACATCCTGATTTTTGTAGATACCTGTCTGTTGAGGGCTGTTTTTCCTGGAATTTTATGTTCCTGTTCTTTTATTATTGTATAGATGTTGATATCCAAGCTGGAGAAAAACAAGGCCATGAAACCAGAAGAGAGGGCAGAAATTATGAAGACTTTAAAAGAGCTAACAGGAAAAATATCTCAGTTAAAGGATGAATTAAAAACTTCATCTACAACCTCCACACCATCCAAATTGAAGTCCAAGACAGAGGTATTTATTGTGCAACACACTTGCCTGCTTGATTTTTATAATTATTTCTATTAATATGTCTTAAAAATGCAACAAACAAAACACTTACAAGTGGCATTTTAATATGAGTGATAACCATGGACAAACAAGCCATGGTTGAGGGAGCTCCATGACCTAGTTTTGCTTGTAGCTCATTCATGCTTGTTCCAGTTCTAAAGCAGAGAATTCTGGGTCCTTTAAAAAAATGGGGGGGGACCACACACACAGAAGCAATTAAAACAAAACTGAATTTAGAGAAAAGTATGGCTATTGTGACCTGATCTGTCTGTGTCATTTGCATGAATGTGCTGCTCAAGTGGAATAAAACATTACAAGTGTGCCTTACAGTTCTGCCCTTCTGTTTTCTCTTCCCACTTCTTTTCCTGCCAGGCACAGAAGGAGCTGTTGGACGCAGAGCTGGATTTCCATAAGAGGCTGTCCTCCGGAGAGGACACGACCGAGCTGCGGAAGAAGCTCAATCAGTTACAGGTGGAGGTGAGCTGGGCTGCCCTGTGCTGTCACTGAGCCCTGAGCCCTGGGTGTGGAGGTGCCCTCACCCCGGGCTGCTGTGTGTGCTCTCTCCCCAGGCTGCCCGCCTTGGCATCCTGCCCGCCGGGCGGGGCAAGGCAGCGGGAGCCGCGGGAAGGGGCCGGGGCCGGGGCCGCGGGGGCCGGGGCCGGGGCCTGCAGAACCACATGGTGGTGGATCACCGGCCCAAGGCCCTCACCGTGGGAGGCTTCGTGGAAGAGGAGAAGGATGAATTGTTACAGCACTTCTCTGTAAGTGTGCCTGTCAATTAATACGTGTTTCCTTTACTGCTGTAAAATCAAGCTCCTCTTAGAATAGCAATAAACCTGAGCTTTTGCCCAAAAATACAAGTGCTACAACAGTGATGGCTGATGCAGCTGGGAGTGCTCTGGCTCTCACTTTTTTGTCCAAAAAATCAAATTTCAGTGTCACTTCTGTACACTACAATTGTACCACGTGATTATTGAAGTGGAGGAGAATGTTACTGCTGGTCCTAACGAACTTTTCCTCACAGAAATTTGGAGATATTGAAGATCTTCAAGAAGAGGATTCCCCATTAAGTGTTGTTGTAACTTTCAAGTCCCGCTCAGAAGCTGAGAATGTAAGTAGAATCATGGATATATTTTTTTCCCATATCTAAAATAAGTTTTTAACTACTTGTGTCTACCTTTGTATTTTAAAATTTCAGAGGCTTTGATCCCCCAGATTGAGCCCGGTAGTGTTTGGTGCCGCTGAAGGGGAAGTACCTGCTGGTGATGTGAGCAGTGGCACAGGGCTGTCCCTGATAAAGCTGCATGTCCCTGCCAGCTCAGAGCTCTGCTCATCCTCTCACAGTGCTGGGGCAAGAGCAGGGTTTGGCAGGTTGGGGTGTGGCTGAAGTTGCTCCTGAAGTGGATGATTGTAGTTTATATATTTGAGGTCCTCAAACATGCCTCTGTACCAGGTGCTCTGAGTCTGGCTTGTAGCTGATGTTAAACGTTGTTCACTTGAGCCTCTCTCTGAAAATCTGTGCATTTAACACAACACAGGCTGCTAACCAGGGATCGCGGTTCAAGGACCGACGGCTCCAGATCTCGTGGCACAAACCCAAGGTACCTTCTGTGTCCACAGAGGTTGAGGAAGAGGAGCCCAAGGAAGAGGTATGAAACTCTCTTAATAACCTGATCATTTTACTGGAATCTCACAGCTGAGAGCTCTTAGGATACAGTTTCCCGTGTGCTGAAGAAACTTCATAAAAGATGTTTTTACAAACAGGAACTGAACTGGTTTTGAATAGTCAGGTACATTTCCTGCATTTTAAAACAGAGAGAATGGGGGGAAAAAAGACACTCTGTGGATGGGGCTGTTATCCTCACTCTTTGTGCTCTACCATAGAAGACGTTGTGTGTTCTTCCCTGTAATTCACCTTAACACCTTAAGCTCTTAAAGGTTATTTTGTTGTGGCAGTTAACAGAAACCTTGTTTGGGTGAGGGGAGTCCTGGTTTATTCCTGCTTCCTCTGAAGCTTTGCTTTCTTTCTCTTTCCTGACATGAGGCTGCTCTTCTTCGCCTAAAACTGTTTGGATGTATTTTTGTAACTTTTTGTTCATGTTTGAGACACAGTAACACCTGAACCATGCAGCTGGTGCTGTGAGCTGGGATGTGTCCTTGGGCATAGCTTAGAACTTGTGTCTGAAAGTTCCTTTTTTTCTTTCTCCAGGAGACTGAAACCTCAGATTTATTTTTGCACGAAGATGATGACGATGATGATGAAGATGAGGATGAATCCCGTTCTTGGAGAAGATGAAACTTGATGTTTGAAATGTATAATTTTAGGAATATAGTTCAAACTACATCTTTTAAACGTTTATTTAAGGAAGTTGATGAGCCAAAAAGAGCTTTACTTTCTTTTCAAACCACAATTTACCATTTGCAGTTTGGTATGAAAACATTTGGGACACAGAGCTGTGAGACTGAGCTAGCCAAAGGCCCAGGAACTTCTTACGGGATTATCAAGCTCACCAGGGTGGTGATTTTTTTCTATTTAAGAAGGATAAAAAGGGGGGGAGGGGGTTGGAAATCAGTATTTTCTTGTCCTCTTTTTGTGTCACCTGTATTATCTTGTTTTGGATTTTTTATAATGTGATTGGTTTGTTAGTTTATAATTGAAAAGATATTACAGGTTTTATTTAGCAATATTATGGGGTTAGGGGAAAGACAAACTTTCATTAAATATTATGAAAGAAAAACTGGCCTCATTTGCTCGTTGAAAAAAGGGAGCATTTTATTTCCTGTGGAGTCTCATGCTGTTGGAATTATTTGTGGCTAGATTCTTAAATCACTTCCTTCAGTATGTGTGACAGCCACTCTGTCTCTATGTTGTGCTGCTTTTTGTGAGAGGAGGTGGAAGAAACAATTTAACAGGGTATTGTCATAACATTGTCCAGTTCACTCTGTTTCTCCAAATTCTGCTTCACAGAAAACATCAGCAGGAGCACACACTGGAGTGGATTTTCACTCCTTGATTTCCTTCTGTCATTTCAGTGTAAGGCTCAGTGTAAGTCGGGCTGTTTGTTGCATTTCAGTGTTTGTGAGCAAGAACAGGAGTTCCAGTCTTCCTCAAGAGCAGCTGGACTGGCCCTGTCTGCCAGCAGGAGCAGCTCTGCTCTCCCTGTCCAGCTGGTTCCAGGCAGGGGCTGGGGTGTCTTGCCTGGCCTGGCCTGGCCCCAGGGCAGGGCCGGTGTCCCCAGGTGTCCCTCGTGTCCCAGGGCAGTTCCTGCAGACCTGTGCCCTTCTCAGTGCCTCTCTGCTGTCCCTGCCCCCAGCAGGGCATGTGATGAGCCAGGGGCTGGGCTGGCTCTGGGCTTGTGGCTTGTGGCTGGGGCACCCAGCAGCCCTGCCCTGGCTGCCCACTCGCCCTGGCCACTCCTCAGAACGTTTAATGTGCATTTCTACACAAAATCAGCACCATGTCCAAGCACAGCACTCTTCTCTTGAACAACTGCCAGTGCAGCCCCAGTAATTCCTGACTAAGGACAGCACCTACCACACCCCTGAGCTGCCTGTGGCTCTGAGTGTAGCCAGGGGCAGGAGCTGGGCACCCTTTGGGGTCCCAGCCCTGCTGGCCCTGTCCTTGTGCTGTGCTGAGGTATCAACTTGTGAAATGTCCTGTTTCTTGTCAGCTGAAGGGAACGTCTCCAGTGTTGTCTCTTTCCAAACCTCTCCTCTTCCTGGAGTTAGGACTGTCCTGCTAATGCTGAGACTAAATTCCAGGCATGAAGAAAGGGAGGAGAAACCCACCCCATGAACTTACAAGAATGTCTTGCTCTTCTCCCATCACCTCTAGGGGTTTCAATGTCTGTGGCACAGTGTGTATCTTGAGAAGTCCATTGCAGCAAACATGTCCGAGTCCTGACAACTTAAAGGAGAGAGGGATCAAAAGGATTTATATATTTTTTTGTACAGAGTTTTTTCTTAAACTGTATAATTTTGTAAATATTTTGCTTTTTTTGTGTACTAAAATTACTGGCGTATAGATTTCAATAAGAATTGTTGTATTTTTGTATTTGGAAAATGAAAATTACAGTGAATTAATTAAGCTGTAAGAAAAATTGCAGTAGCCTTTGACACACACAGAATGGATTCCTTTTCATATGGTTTTAGCTCTAAAGTGACCCTGGGGTGGCAGCTGGGGCAGGGGCACGGGCAGGGGAGCGAGGGCCGTCTCTGAGAGTTTCATACATTTGCTGTTTGCCCTCACAGTAGCCCTGGCAGGCTGGCTGGGTGCCAGGTGCCACCCCAGAGGTGGCTGCTGCCCACGGGGCTGGCAGTGCCCCCCAGCCTGGCTGTGCCTGGGGCAGAGGGGCTGGAGGAGGAGGAGGGAGCTGTGTGGAACTGGCCTGCCTTCTGCCAAAGCTTGTGGACCCCCCGTGTTTTGGGGCGTGCTGGGCCTGTCTTGGAGTGGTTTGGATTTGTGTTTCCATGGGCAGCAGGGCAGTGCAGCTGAGTTCATTTCATGGTGATGCTTTTCTGGGAAATTCACCTGTACCGTGGGCAAACCCAGCCCTCAGGGGCACCTGTGTGTCCCAGGCAAGTGTGCCACCTGAGCTGGGGACGGACACCGAGGGATGAGGGCATGGGGAAAGGAAGTCCCTGTGCAAAGAATGCCCTCCCCTTCTGTGCTGAACTAGCCTGAGCAAAACAAACAAAACCACCTGAGCTCTGAAACCAGGCACCTGCTGAGGAAAGCACCACTTTAGCAAAATCATGTGAAAAGGAACAAAGCTCCTCTTGGTGTATAGTAACCTTGTACTATAGTTTTTACAGATTGTGAACTTGTGTAATAGGATAATAGCAGATATTGTTGAATTTCTAATTGTTTACACATTAAAATTCATATATGTAATGTTTGTTTTATTGATTACAAGCCAAATTTCTAAGATGCATGTTGACTTTTTTGCAATAAAGTTATAGTATGGAATGGTTCAAGATTTAGAAAAGACAAAATTCTAACTGAAATAAATTGGAAGGAGAACCATTCAAAAAAATTATAACTCTGAGAAAAAGAGCATTATCACTTCTTTGGGGGGAAGTGGGTGTGTGAAGGAGGATTTACGTGTGTGTAATGTGTGTGCAGGTTTGGTTTGGAGCTGTGCCTCGGTGCTCTAGAACAGTGTGTTAGGACAGGGGGGTGGATGGGGAGGAGATGGGTGAGGGAGCCCAGTAAGGGCTGTGTGACAGCTGGGGGGGCCAGGGTTTGGCAGAAGCTGCAGGAAGGGGAGCAGCCCAGGCTGGGCTCCCAGTCTCTTACAGGTCTGCAGTGCTCTGGACTATTGGATACAAATCCTGGCAGGACACTCCTGCCAGTTCTGGCCCCTGGGCAGATTGGGGTGAAAATGAATGTATTCTGTTATTCCCTTTATTCTTGGTCTTTGGCCCTTCACCAGTTCCTGTTGTTCCCTCCTGCAGCCCCTCCCTGTGGCTGCTGTGCCCAGGTGCTGCAGGGGGATACAAAACCTGGGTTTCTCCTCTGTGCTGCTCCAGAGCCTCTCCAGGACAAACCTGTGGCTTTGGGACATCTCAGTGCCAGGGGTTAAACTTTGGAATCACAGCCACCAGCCAGCCTGGTTCTGCAGGAAGCAGCAAGGTCCTTTAGGGGACAGCTGCTGATGTGGAGCAGGAAAGGGTCACTGCCCAAAGCCCTTGCTGCTTCCTATACGATTAAAACTTATTTTAATGGGGGAGTAGCATTTGTGTGTGTGTGTGTGTGCATAGCTTTGGGTGGATTTTTTTCCCCCAGCCATTCCAAATGTGATCTGAGAGCTCCCTGGGCACAGCAGCAGCATTCAGCAGGGTGGGACAGCTCCTCCCCAGCCACGGGCCACAATCCCACCAGGAGCCCCCTGGAAGGAAGCAAATGTCTACAGAACTACTTGAAGGCAACAGTCACATCAAGGTAAATTGCTGGTGTAATTGTCAGGCCCAGAATCTCTTTGTTGTCTGCAGTTGAATACAGCACTAACTTCTGGAGAGGGTTCCCAAAGGTGACAATCTAATTTTAACTCGTCTCTGGAAACGGGGGACCCAGTTCTGTCCTCTGGAGCATGTTGTGTAACGTGTCTGTGCCTTTACTGATGAGATCACTGACAGAAGGGGCCTTCAGAAGGGAAAAATAAGTTTGTCTGATGTTTCTCTGGAGCTTTTTATATGCTTCCACCACTTTATTCCACGACAGACTTACAACTGTGATGATCAAAACCTAAATGCATAAACTAGAGCACTTTCCTTCTCCCCAGGATCATTCCACAGACAATTTCCAATGGTTGTGTGGTAATCTCAGGACCCTGGGGACAGCCCGGACCCTGGGGACAGCCCCCAGCTCTGGGGACAGCCCCGGACCCTGGGGACAGCCCCGAGCTCTGGGGACACCCCAGGACCCTGGAGACAGCCCCGAGCTCTGGGGACAGCCCGGACACCGGGGACAGCCCCGGACTTGGGGACATCCCCGGACCCTGGGGACAGCCCCGGACTCTGGGGACAGCCCGGGCCGCCGGGGTGCGGAGGAGCCCAGGGCCGCGGGACACTGGCACCGCCCCCAGCCCAGGGCTTTGACTGCTCTGCTGTCATTGATCTCATTTTTAGGAGCCGAATTCCTGCCGCGCCCCTCTTGCCGAGCCTCGGCGGTGTCGCAGCCCCGCGCTCCGTGACGTGCGGGTTAATTATAGCCCGTCCTGCGCCGGCAGCCCTAAAGCACTCCTGCCAGTGATTTATTTAAACACTGATAAATTATACATTTCCTGAGCAATTCATGTGAAATTTATTTGAAGTCAACTCAACATCACGTACCTCTCTCTGCGCGCTCTCTCGGGACGAAAGCTCCGTCAGACGCTGCCATCGCCTCTTCCCTGTGGCTGCCCCACGGGGCTCTGGGTTACCTGCGGGCCGCAGAGAGTGAGGGGCTCCTGGAGCAGTGTCACTCCCAGCTGCAGGTGTCGGCACCCGGAGGGAGCCAGCTCTGGTCTCAGACAGCCGGAGCTGTCCCTGGCTCTGGAGCAGATCGATCCTCCCCTGTGCCCGCGCCTCCGGCACATCCCGGCCGGACCCGCCCGTCCCTGAGCCGGCTGAGGATGCGGAGCTGCCGCTCCTGGGCACGGCAGGGCCTCTCTGCTCCGGCTCCCGCACTCCCGGCGCCCTGGCCGGGCTGGGAACAAGCACCCTTCACTGTCAGAGGGTGAGGCTTGTGGCAGTCCAAGGTGTCAGCGCTGTTCCTCTGTGTCCCCAAGACTGCCCTGACCAACCTGTTCACTTGTTGATTAGCAAAAACATTAGGAGACCTACTGTTTCAAGGCATGAATAATTAATGTCTGTTCCTCATTAACTTCTCGTGGCAGAGTCCTGTTAGACGCATTTAGATGTATTTCTAGAACCAGGAGCAAATATAAGGGGATGCCTGGCAGCGAGTGCTCCGTTCCACCCCCGGAAAGCACCGCCCCATTGCTCCCATCCTCTCCAGCGGGAACGGGAGAGTTCGTTCTGTTCGAGGACTGATGTGTCCTTTGTTACAATTTTAATGTCAGTGAATGATACAAGTAACAAATTCCACAACTAATTACATTACAAGTAAGTAAAGGATGCCCCTCCCAAGGGCGTGGCCACCTGTTTTCCTGGGACCTCAAATCCAAACCTGTTTTCCTGAGGAATTCAAAGCTAAGTTGATGAGCTTTTCCACCTGCTGCTGTTTGTCCTGCCCCCGCCACCCGGCACGGCAGAGCTGCAGCGCAGCTTCAGCACTTCTTGTGTTCCAGCGTGGCCACAGTGGTCTGCTAACGCCAAAGGCTTTGGGCTTTGCTGTGGGGTTAAGAGCCACCAGCACCTGCTCAGCCCCTGGGGCCACCTGTGCCACCGCCCGAGGCCAAGGACGTGCCCGAGGCTTCGCTCACCGAGAGCCCCTCTGCAGCCAGCAAAGCTCTGCTTGGATCTTAATTATACAAGAGGAGAGAAAGCGCTTCTAATTCAATCTGAAGCAATGGTCAGAGCCCAGACGCTTCCCCTTCCCTCTCCTCGGAAGGAAGCTCAGCAATGGGCCCAAACTCAGCCCCTCTGGAGCTGTCTCCGGTGGGTTTGTGTGGGGTGGCCCTCGCTGTGGGGACCTGCAATGCTCCCTGTCTGCAGAGGACGCCTGTCCTTGCTGCCACTGGCAGCTGTGCTCTTTGAAACAGTTTCCATCCCATCCCCACCTGTATTAAAAACTTCCCAGAGCGATGGGGGTCCTGCCCGGCCCCTCCCTTCAACCCTCCGAGCTCTTCTGCAAGGGCACACAAGGCACAGTCCGGTCTCCAGCTGCTCTCCCTCAGCTGGAACAGGCTCCCCAAAACCAAGGGCTGGGGGGACTCTGTGGGCTCAGAGATTCCTCAGTGCCAGCCCCTTCCCTGTGGAAGCCCGACACTGCTCGGTGACAGACGGCTCCTGTCACTTAGCAACTTTCTTTTGCTCTGTCAAGGTGGGTTCTTCAATCTCCTTAATGAATAAGAGAATCAGGCCAGGTAATTGATGCTTGGCCATTTAGCTGATGAATAATTGACTGTCTGGGTAACTGGAGATATTTCCTCGATCAGATTGTGCAGTGGAACAACCATATCATGCGGGGTGCAGCATGGCTCACAGCTTTGGGGTGATGGAAATGTGCTGTGCAAGCTCAGGGTCTGGAGGAACCCTCCAGAGCCAGCTCCAGCCCTCCTCCTCCACATGGACCAGGCACATGAGCTCAAGCAGTGGCCCATGGAACCTTCTCGGGATCAGCAAAGCCTGGGGATGATCCCTTCCAACCCAAACCACCCCCTAGTTCTATGGTTTGGGTAACTGGCTGCATTTTAGCAGCAGAAGTTATTTTATAACATAAATCTTGACTCAGGTCTGGAAACAGGATTTCCTTTCCAGATCTGCAGTGGAGGCAAACACAAGGGCACGGCAGAGAGACCTGGCCAGGTGAGCCGGGGGGAGCAAAGCCCCCAGAGCAGGAGCAGAGGGGGAAGGTGCTGAGTGTGAGGGGGCAGGGAGGTGTGAGCTGCGTGTGCTCCAGCTGCCCCGCAGGCAAACACTGCAGCAGCCTCCTCCAGGGTGGGCAGGACATCGTGTGATTGCTCTGAACAGCAACTGCAGAACATTTAAAGAGGTGAGTTCTGTCAGCTTTGTGACTCTAACACATAGTGCTGCCCCCAGACCGTGGCAGAGAGGATACCAGCATGAATTGTGAATTAAATAAGTCTTTTATTTCATTGGTTTTATTTCAAACTTCCTATCAGTCCTGTGTCAGCACATACTGCATATTTTTAAAACTAAATTGAGTTAATACAATGAAACCTAGAGCCTATTGACACCACTCTGTGATGAGCTTTGAATTAAAATCTAAATAAGAACCGAATATTTTGATGTATTAAGCAAATGGATAACAATCCATGAACTGTGACAAAGGATAAAATAGCACATGCTTTTAATCTGACTTTTGCCTTCAGATTTCCAATAAGTCACCAGCAACGTTTCATCAGGGTATGGTTTGGGTTTTTTCTTCCAGAAACGCCATTAATTATTTACCAGTAGGTGAATGATCTCTGAAATCCATTGCAGTGACACCTCTGAGTCTGCAGACAGTTTCTGATGGCAAACCATCTGGGCTGCTTTAACTTGTTATTGTTTATCCTCCGGACTCCTCTCCCCTGGCTGGGAGGTGTAACGGCAGCAGGCACGGCCAGGAGCATCAATATTTTACAGCTTTCATTAAAGAGAGCTCAGCACGGCCCGGCCTCGCTGCCCGTGCGAGGGGAGGGAAGGGCCGAGCTGGGCGCGGGGGGCCAGGACAGGTGTCCTGGGCTGGGCTGGGACAGGGACAGGGACAGGGACAGGGACAGGGACAGGGACAGGGACAGGGACAGGGACAGGGACAGGGACCCTCCGAGCTGCGGCGGCGGTGACACAGGGGACGCTCGGCTGTGGCAGTGAACGGTCCTGCGGTGACAATGGCACCGGCAGAAGGAGCGTGCGGCGTCCCCGGCAGCTTCTCCTCACCTGGGAGAGAAGGAAGCAGCAGCAGAGAGACGGGAACAGCTCCGGTCTCGGGCGAGCACCGCCGGGGCCGGGGCCGGGGAGGCGCTGGTCGGGCCCGGCACCCACCCTCCGCATCTGCTTGTTCCTGGCGTTAGCAGACAGCGCTGAACACAGGGAGGTTAAAACCAAAACAAAACAAAAGCCTGAAATTTATCCCTCTATTAATTACTCCCAGCAAGCAGGGCCGCCTTTAAAGCGGTGCCACTTCAGATAAAACTTTCATGCAGCTATTTAGGGCCTCTGAAATATAAATGATTTCCTTTAAATGTTTTATCAAAAATCAGGGCAGGCAGCCTCGCCACAACGCGCCGGTTCCCCCCGGTGGGAGGGAGCTGCTATCCCGGCCCGGCCCGGAACGGCGGCGGACCCCGGGCAGGACGGGAGCGGAACGGGTGCGGAACGGGAGAGGGGCGGGAGCGGGAGCGGCCCCAGGACAGCCCCAGGTCGGCCCCGCTGCCGGCGCTGTCCGCGGTGCTGCCCCACGGTGCTGCCTCCCTTCTCCCCCGCCCTGCCCGGCCGGGCCCGCCCGCGGTGGGAGCCTCTTCCAGCCCCTTCCAGCCCCTTCCAGCCCCTTCCAGCCCCTTCCAGCCCTTCCAGCCCCTTCCAGCCCCTTCCAGCCCTTCCAGCCCCTTCCAGCCC
>VWZP01005306.1:78873-102150 GCA_013396995.1 Dicaeum eximium | reverse complement strand
ATTCTCCCCAAGGGACTCTCCAGGGGTATTATGGGATCATCATCCCTTTTGCCAGGGCCCCTTTTTGGCTTTACCCTTGCGTTATGGTTGATTAAAGCAAATTCGTTTTTTTCTGGAAATAAAAATATTAAAATGTTGATATTAAAGATGAGCCCGCAGAAACTGAAATAGCAAAAAACCCCAAAACTCTGGCTGGGGCCGTCTTCCCGGGATCCTGATACAAGGGGGAAAGGGAAATTAGCAAAAGAAAAGCTCCTGGCTCCGGTGAGCCAACGATCCACTAAGATGAGACAGGTGAGAAGAGATAATAATCAAAATGCCATCTCCTGATACTCAAAGGCTGTCTCCGGACAAAGGGGCACAGATGATACAAAGAGGGAGTTGAATTATGTATGTCTTTTCCCGTAAAAATTAATCAACAACGGAGAAAGCCAATCAAGCAGGATATCACGCCATCTTGACCACTATCGGATTCCGGGAAGCCAGAGATGGACTTCAACGACCCTCATTACCAGCTACCAACTTGTGAAAGAAGAAACATCATGACCAGGAAACCCTTCCCATCCGACCATGGGAAAAAGAAAAGAGTCAGTTGAATATGAACAGAACCAAGGAATTTCTGCCCGGGGCTGTAAAAACTGTACAAAATCAGGGACGTGGGGGAGGCAAATTGTGACATTGAGGGCAGCTTGTCGCAATAGAGGGCAAGCTAGGTGTCACCCAGAGCCTGGTTCTGTTTCTCGGGGCTACCCGTGACTGTCACACGGTCGTGAAATAATTCCTATTATTTTTATTAATTATCAATTCGGCTATATTGGACTATTCATTTATAACACTTGCAACCCTCCATGGGTGCTTATTTTTACCTGTGCTACCCTCCCTGGGTGCCCTCTCAGGTTTACCTGTGCTCCCCTCCATGGGTGCCCTCCCAGGTTTATCTGTGCAACCCTCCATGGGTGCCTTGTATCACCTGTGTTACCCTCCCTGGGTGCCCTCCCATGGAGGGTAACACAGGTGATACACTTTGCTCCCCGAAGATCTCTTTTTACTCACTGGTGAGATTTTCAGTGGTCCTTCCCTGTGGACTCTTCACGGACCCCCCTGGTCTGCCACTCATCTGTCTCCTGGATGGTCTCGGGAACCCAATCAATCGCTCGGAGCCGGCCGCCACCGAGGGGAGCTGATCACCGAAAGTGGGTGAGGCGCGCCTTCAGCTCCGCTCGCTGCGTGCCACCTGGGCGGTGGAATGATCCCTAGACGAGCCCCCAGTTGTCAGGAAAATTAATCCACAAACATCAGAGGTTTATACCCTCAGAGGTTTATGGAGAGGCCATGGGGCATTCCCTTGGGGTCTCTCCCTTTATTCGAATAAAGTAAAAGGACTCCTCTGTCTCCTTTTTGGGCATAAACCTCTGATGTTTGTGGATTAATTTTCCTGACAGCAAATATACTTGCTCAGTGTAGAAAAGCACTGTTTCTGTGGCATATGCTGTAGTGAGTGAGGTCAAAATTTTGTTTCAAAGTGTCAGTTGCTATGTTTCTCTGTGTGGCAAGGGAGAATTTGACTGTTTGAAAGAGAACTCTGGTTAGAAAGCAGCAAAGAAGTGCCTTTCAGTTAAATATCAGGAAAGAAGATAAATGTAACCCGTGCTGGTCTCTTTAAGACATAGTAGTAAATGAAAGCATAAATCTGACCCCAATATGGACCTATAATAAATCTGGTGATAAATCAGAGGCAGCTGATAATGTGAGGGTAATCCCTGTTTGCAATACAATCAGCACATAATAAAAGATAAGTGTCCTTTTACAAAGCAATGATGAAGCAGTTCTGGATGATCCAAGGGAAGTGTCAGTCACACTGGAATATGTGGAAGGAACTGACCTGTCTTGGCTTGCCCAGGAAGGCTGGTGTGAAGAACAGGAAATCTGAGCTGACCTTCCCAGCTTGCAGTTCTGAATCTGTCAGTGAGATGAAGCATCCTACCAAGCAAGAAGGACAATAGCTCTCTTGCAAGATGCTAGATGGAAACCATGCCTAAAAGCTATTGTGAAACCCTCATAAAACATGTAGGAAACATAAACATTGGTTGTGACTGGGATAAGATGAAGTAAAAGCAGTAACTAACAGCCAGGGTTAACAACCAAAATTTTCTCTCTATAAACCTTGGTCTGGTGAGTGGAGCAATGAACGGGCTGCATAATTATAGCCAGAGTGTTCTCAGCATACTCAGTGCAGCAGAGTCAGATGAATACTGCTGAGCTTGGGAAGCTGCTAATTAGTTTCATTTCTGTAAATTTCCATCCCATAAGTTGTATCCTCAGCTGGTGTTCCCACTTACTTAGCTCAGATATAGTGGAGTGTATGCAGTGGAGTTCTGAGGACTTGCATCCAAGACATTGTCTGCTGCCAAAACGAAAGCAGGACTCCATCATTCATAGATCTTAAAGCTGGATCGGCTTGTTATGGCTGGAGAAGGTCTCCACTGCCACTGTATCCACTCTGTGCTGAGCTCCACCTTGTGTTCTCTCGGGAAGGCTGATCCAGAACATCTTGACATTAAAATTATTCAAAAACCCATGGGGAGAGTTCGTGTTTCATTTACAGCTCTGATCAGACAAACAGTTTCTTCCAGTTCCCTCTTGTAAATAATAGGAGTAGTAACTGTCTCCTCCTTGGTAATGTACTGAGAGAGTTGGAAAAGACTTTAGAAAACATAGACTGTAATGCATGAGGAGTTAACAAGCATCCCTTGATCTGATTAGACATGTTTTGAGCAGATGTATGGGCTAACTGACCTCTGGAGGTCCACTCCAATATAAATTGTTCTAAAATTCAATGAATATGAGTTATCTGAGGCTGTGTTGCTATTTTAACATGCTTGTATGCTTTCATTCTGAGACTGGCACTTGTATTTGCTGGATTCGCTCAAGCAACCGTATTGACATTTTTAAGAGTTTTAACTTCTTTTTGTCCAAGTGCCAAAGCAAACCAATATGGATCAATTTAACAAACAAAGCAGTAAAATATGTAGCGGCCTTGCTGCCAGCTGATAAAACTGCCAAGGTGCTCAGTGCTCTGTGCCCTGAACCAAAGCCATCTCAAACACTGGAAGAGAGGGAACCTTTGGAATGTAGGTTAGGATATATCAGCCATCTCTCTTTGCAATATCAAGTGCATCCCACCATGGTCTTATGTGTGCCCAGTTTGTTTTGGCATTTTCTGACCTGATCCTCTTCCACCTTGCTCCAGACTTTCCTGTTGGTCTCCAGGGTCGGGCATTTTTGAAACTGATCTTACTAATAAAAGCTGAAGTTAAGAAGGCATTCATTCAATACTTCACTTTTTTCCGTGCCGTGTGTCACCAGGTCCCCCACCTCATTCAGCAGCAGGCCTACATTTCCCCCCAGCTTAAACAGTTCCCATACATGAAAGTCCTCCAGGTCAAACTTTTCATATTTCATGTTCGCAATGGAAGCTAGGTGCTTACCTAGAAGAACAGAAAATTGTTATCTTGGAGTTAGTGGACTTCAAAACAAGGGACTTCAAAAAAGAAAAGCCTGGGAAGTACAGATTTGATCATAGGATGGCAGTCCTGTTTGTGGAAAGTAATTTATGCCATTTAAAAATTTCATTTTGATGCAATTTTGCTTTGATGGTAAAATTCAAATTCTTCTGGGCTTATCCTGAGTTTTAACAGGGAGATAACAGTTTTGAGGGATTTAATCTTCACTGCCTGTGACCTAATGCAATGTGTTGGGTGGGGATAGACTATTACAAGGGGAAATGTCTGTGTGTCAATAATTTAAATGTGGAGAAAGCTATCTCTTTCTAGCATGTCTGATCTCCTCTACTCTGCCTTCAGTTTTTTTTAGCATTCAATGTCTATTACAAATTAGATTCCCCAGTGAATATTTGCTTTAGCTTCAATCCAAAAACTTGCTGTTGAAAGAAAGAAACTGTAAATAACTCTCCAGTTCAGGCACCCTGGCTAAGTGCCTTATAGCATTTCTTCTCTTAGAATTTAATTTGTTCTGTGATTTAAGGTGCAGCATTCACACTGAGCTGAGAAGTCTCTGTACTTCCTCTCATCACTGTCTTATAATGGTGAAATGAACACTTATGGTGTGCAATGAGACTTCTCCACATTATTAATACCAGTTCTGACCGATGGGGATCCTGCTTTTTTTCTGGCAGGGGAAATCTATCTGTGATGGCCTTGGAGGAATTGCACATCTTTGTGCTCGCACGTGATCATCAGTCAGTTTTATGCACTCCACATTTCTGCACAGCCCCTGCCCCCTCAGCCAGCTAAGAACACAAAAGGCAGAAATATATTTTCCAGCCTGGCTCAATCTGGAGCCTTCAGGTGTAAGTGGGCCATTGCAGGGAAAACACTGCAGTGCACCTGCTTTGAGTTGTACCTGATGTTCAGAGGGATAAAACCACTTAATTTGCACTCTACTTTCTTTAAGTTTCTATGAGAATCCTATAAACCAATTTCAAACTGAAACCTTGGGCTGGCTCACAGGCCAGCAGACTGACAAACACCGGAGGAAGATTTGAGAGGTCTTTTCACAAGTCATCAAGCTCAATCTCTATAACTGAAGTGTGAATTTTTTGGGTGTGTGCATTTTTGCATGCTTCATTAATGCAGTCTGCTTGCAAGAGAAATTTACATTTAAAAGCTATTGGAATGCAGAGGTATTTATCACATTTTCAGGTTTGGTTTTTCTTTTTTGAAGGCTGAAAAAATGATCCCAGCCTGCATGAGAGTCTACTGTTCCTGCCTTTTAAGTATAGCAAACCTTTTTGGTATTTAAACTGAGCAAGAAATTATTAAAATAAGAAGAGACCTGGGTTACAGTGATAATTATGTTCAACATTTCTACTGTAAGCATTGTGATGAATTTTTAATCAGCATTTTGAAAGCAGAGGACAACATCTAGCTTTACTGTTGTGAGCAGTACATTTTAGTTTTCTGAGGGAAGATGTGTGTCATGTGTTTTAGAACTGCAAGAGGCTGGCTGTAGGGCAGCTCTTGGTTCTCATGACAAGTGTGTGGACAGAAAAATAAGCTTTAAGCCCAGGGATGCTTCAGGCTAAAAGCATGCAGGTTTAGCTTGTGAAATCCCATCATTCAGCTGCCATTTCAACCCTGCTAGTCCATATACAGGAAAAACATCGTAGATAGCTTTTCCTCACCGTGTGATTTAGGATTCATTTTCTGGTATATCCCACCCACCTGATGAACAGCCCTGTTACCTTCCCAGTCCTGATGAAATTCTCTCCTGAATCTTCCAGCCCTTGGGTTCAAGGACAGGTTTTGCTGTCCTTAGGAAGATAGAAGAAGACCCAGTTGCATGCCAGTCTGTGAGACATGTTACTGGTATAGGACTTTCAGGGCCCTTTCAACATTTTTTAATAAAACCTCTTACTTCATCTCCCTCAGAGAGAGCTTTCCTACACATACCCTCAGTAGTGGTGAGGTGCTGTCGTTCACCAGAAATGATTGTAATGAAGAGGTGATGCCTGATACTCGCTGTGGGGCAGGGAACCTGTTTGTTTCTGCACATCCCACTGCAATTTAGCCTTCCCTAAGACAGAAACTCTTGTTGGTGTCTGCTGGAAAACACGGACTGCATAAAGTAATGTTGAAATGAGACAAAGCTTGATAGGAGACAGCTTGATGCCAAATAGGCAGCTCACGAGAAAAGGCTAAACAAGAAATCTCCCTTGGCCCTGGCTGTGATATCAAATGAACTGACATAAACTAGGCATGGTCCTCTTAGTACTAAATTCCTTCTGCTCTTTCGCCACTTCTCTTGTCAAGTTTTATGCCAAGAAGGTTAATTCTCAAATATTTGAAGAAGAAGCTGCTTGCCTATGCAGTGCCTATTTTTCCTTTCATGTGCACTGGTTTTATTCCAGCCTCCTTTGGGCTGCTCCAAGCCATTTTGGGAATTGGGGGCAGTTGGCAACAGTAGTTGCCTGTGCTGCTGGAGAGCTCACTCAGCTCTGTTTGCTGCACCTGTGTTGCTTTATTGATGAAAGAAAAACTGCAGTGTTATTGCCATGGTGACCTGCACATTCCTGGGGGACCAGCTGGCCCAGAGGAATGACATGGATTCTAGGACTTGTCTGCAATGAGCTGTCTTGTATCCTCCAGAAAGCTCCTGCCTGCATTTTTTCTCACAGAGATCCAGCTGTCTTAGTGAAGGACTATAGGTTCCTATTATCTTTCTCTTTCCTTACTGTATTTCTTCTTTTTTCCTTTTTTCATGAAAGTTTTTCCTTAAAAAAACAAACAAAACAAACAAAACAAACAAACCCCCCCCCCCCCAAAAAAAACCCCAAAAGCAAAGAAACAACAAAATCTTCAAAATAATGCTGTCTAGCTGTCTCAAGATAGCACTGCTGAACTCACCTTGGTAAGCTCCTCGTGGTTAAAAAACACTTTTGGCAGCTTCTTGCTGCTTTTCTTAAAAAAAAAGAGAAAAAAGAAAAAAAAGAAGAACTGCCATTTTTGCTTGGTTAAGCCCCTAAAATGCCCAGATGAAATTGCAACGCTGTTTTTTAATGTTCCCAAAAGAGGCTGGTGGTATTTTTCAGGACATGTACTGCCCATCTTGCAATTGTAGCAGACAATTAACATTCAAATGTCTCATTTGGGAAAAATTGCAAATTACAGTGGCGAGGAAGCTGTAAATTAGAAGCAGCACAGCCCATTATTCCCAGTCCTATTTGTGTGTCAGAGTGCACTGCAAAGGCTTGGTTACCCTTTCCAGTCTCCCCTACCTGCAGCAAGGAGCTGTGTGTGGGTGGTTGGGTCTGGCCTGGATAGTTGATGTAGCATTTTTCCTCTATGTCTTTGACATTTCCGTGATTTCTTGATCTTCACGTTCCAGAAGATTGCATCTTATCCCAGAACTGATGTCCTCATCACAGCATGAAAAGTCGGCCACATGTCATCAATTGGTAGACAAGGATTTTTGTCTTTCTGCCAGTCCTTGTTCTGTGAGGCTACATTCAACCCTACAGCCATTGCAACTCCTATTTTGGGTTGCAGTCCCTGTTCTAGAAGTTTCCCTTTTCTAGACACATAACTATGTATATTCAAGCCAGTTCTGACCTCCCCACCCTCAATGACCCAGATATCTTGGTATCACAGCCTCATCTTATCAGTCTCTGCTGAGCTGCTGAATTTTGCTTCATTTGCCAATTCTATCTGCATTAACTCCCAAAGCATGGCTGAAAGCAGCAAAGAGTTCTAGGCATAGTCCTGTTCTTCATGCCGCCTCACCAGGGCTGTTCTTGTTTCCCCTGACTGGTTTCTTCTTGATATTTGTCAGGTAGGCAGTTCATAACCTGTTTATTTCATGCTTTATTGATGCTACATAGTACAACATTTTAAACCCAAATATCATTTCATACTAAGTCAAAAGTGCTCTGACGATCTAAGCCTATTATATTTGGACAGTTCCCTTTATCAACGAAATTTGTAATCTCATCACAGAGTGAAATCAGGTTTGTTTGACAAGGCCTATTTTCCATGAAAATCGATTGATTTGCCTTGAGTTCCCTTTAATTCCTCAGAGAATAGATCCCGTAGGAAAATTTCTACAGCATTGTCCTGGATTTATGTTATTTATCCCCTTCACTCTGCTTGTGGTTTTACAGTTTTGTTAAATTCTTGCTACCCTGTACCATACTATGCTGTGCTGAGTTCTACTGCTCTACTTCTCTGGAAAGACAGAAGCAGGAATTTCCTGGAAACCAGAGTCCCAGCTGTGCCTCAGAGCAGGGGAGCAGGGGATCCCATGGGATGCAGTTTGAAGGGAAAAGTGGCTTATGTAAAGATGATGGGTCTTTAAGGACAACATCCTCCAGGTGCAAGAATGAGCCATCCTGGTGTTGATGACCCACAGGTCACCTCCAACCAAGACACTAGGAATCAGGAAGCTGACCACGAAATGATCTTTCTCTTCATCCCTTAATGAGGGAGAGTTTATAGCTGTCCTTAGTCTCCTGGACTGTGTGAGCCAGAAAAATCCAGATGGAGGTGCTCACTTTGATCAGAACCAAGGCTTTAAAAACAACTTCATACACTGTGTCACTTCAGTTTGCTTTTTGTTTTTCCAAAAGGAAGTCAGTTTTTACCCAACTTAATTAATGGAATGGTCTTGTGTGTTATAACCCTTGTGTGTTATAACCCTTTCCCTTTGCTGGTGGGCTACCAGAATTTTCACAGCCTAGGGAGGGAGAAAGGCTCAGAGCTGGAGGCTGGGACTGCTGTTCATGCAGGGCTCAAATGCTTTTGCTGTTAAAGTTCATGTGTGGCTTGATTGGGTCAGACCTGGGTGCTGACATCCGGCCAAGGTACAGAGGTGGGAATGTGGTAGACAGAGAGGCTCTTGTTGTAGTGTTTCTCTTTAAGATTTGCTCCTGTTCCCTCTCTATGTTGCTGGTTTAGCCTAAGTTGTGCCCTCCTACCTAGCTGCCTGTCATACCCAAAGACCTGCCTCTTTCGGAGGGATGATCTTTGCCCTTCCCCCTGCCAACCTGTCAATCCTCTTTTAGGCCAAGGTCCTGCTGGGAAATTCCCTTTGGAAATCCCCTGAAGTTGGAAATCCTGTTTGTCCATTTCACCCATTCCCTTCCCCCTACTTCCCTCATAGGACAATGCTTCTGTGAACCCTGCCTTTTACTCCTCCTCCAAAAATTTCCTATTGGTTGCTAAATTGTATCCACCCTTTGAACCTCCTCCCTTTTAAAGCTGATCCATTCCTGAGTTATCACCTTTTGCCTCCAGCTCCCTAGAATAATAAGTTTTCTGTTATCCCATGCAAAAGGCCTTCTCCTTGTCCTTGCCTCCTCAGAACGCAGCCTGGAAGCCAAAAGGCCATAGAGCAAGGCTTTAGTCATCCCCTAGGTCATCCTGCTCCCAGAGGAGACCCACTCTCTGCGCTGGCCGGAGGGGCAGAGCCAGGGAAACTCTGGCTGATGTGTCAGGCTCTGCCTCCTACAGGTGGCCTCAAAGTCAAAGGAAGGTTGGCGAACATGACGGCATTAACAGTATATTTTATTGTGGGGGTTTTTTTTACAGTGGAATGGGTTTGACTTGAAATTTTCATGGCACGTTTGCTTCGTGTTGCATAGGAGTAGTAAAGCAGAGGAGGAAAATTATGAAAGGTAACACAGCACAGTCTGAGTGGCTCTGGAATCTGCATTTTCCAGGTTTCTGAGACTGAAGAGTGGAACCTCAGCATGTCTAAGTGTCAAAGGGGGTCATTACAAGCTTCTGGAAGTGTCTGCAAGAAGGTTTGCAGCCCAACTAAGCACCTCATCCAAATAGGCTCTTGAAGGACTCTTTATGACTCTCAGTGTTAAAAAAAAGCTGCTGGGAAGGGAAGTGCAACAGTAAATCCCCACAGCAATCAGAGGTGGTTGGTCTTCATCACAGGAATTGTGACAGAGGTGTAATTGTGTGTGGTGTGAGAAGAAAAAATAAGGATGAAAGAAACTTCTCTTTTTTTAAAATTTAAATGGTCTGTAGAAAGTAACTTCACCATTCCTTTGTCATTCTCTGCTTATTTTATTTGGCATCTGCTGTCCATTCATCTTCACTTCAAGCTTTGTCCTCAATAACTTCGTTTCCCTGTGGTTTTTTTTTTTTTTTTTTTTTTTTTTTTTTTTTCCTTTTTTTTTTTTTTTTTTTTTTTTTTTTTTTTTTTTTTTTTTTTTTTTACCTTTAAGAAGCAAAGCTTCTGAGCAAAGATTCTGATGACAGAATCAAGATGAAACCAAACCTCCTTGTCTCGGTAACTTTTGCAGCCACAAATTTTGGAAAACATGAGTCCTTAATATTCCTTTAGCATTTAAACATAAGATTGAAAACTAACAAAGGGAGTCCAATTTGCAGTTTGAAATAAAGTTAGAAAATTAAATGCAACTTTTTTAGTCTAGCTTTTCAGCTGCTCCATCAGTCATGTACTAATTAGCAGGAGTTGTAAAACTCTGTTGCTCTCTAAAACCATATAATTCTGTTAGCTGAAGTTTTAAATTATACCTGTTGCTTCATTTGCTAAAAATACATACATATATATGTACACAGATACACAGAAAGTGTCACTGTTTCAAGAAAATTAGTTAATTTCTCTGTAGCCTTATATTCCAATACAATTTATGTGTCTTAGGAGATGAAAAGATTGACTCCTGTGAATGGATTTTTACAAAATAATGTTGGGATGACTAGCTACTGTCTTAAAGAGTGAAAACCGTTAGCACAAGTGAATGGAAATAAATATTTCAAAGTTGTCAGCAAGTGTGAAAGGTTTTCATTTTGGAATTTGCAGTATAAAAGGATGCTCAGAAGCTCCCTGCAGTTTTCCACACAGAACTGATGGCTGAAGAGATCCAAGCCCACAGGCGAATTGGTGTTTCTTGTTTCTGTCAGATTGGCATGTGTTACTTATACAAATCAGCTTCTCCCCCCTCTTTGTCACAGGAGGGAAGGCTCAGCAAACAGAGCCTTCTTGTCCTCTGCCCAGAGGTCAGTGAGAGCTGGTGGCAGTGGATCCTTTTCTGTTCTGCTGTGGTTGAGTGGCTCATGGAACCCAAGGACAGCAGGAGAAACCTAAGCCACAAGCTTTCTGGATGAGCAGGACAGACACTGCTTAGTGTCAATGGCTTTCCAGCTAAGTGGGAACTGCTCATGGAATATTCTGTTTTCATGACAGAGGGACGAATTTTTTTTCCGAAGGAGTAAAACCTTATTTTAAAAAACCCACCCAAAACCCAAACAAACACAAAAAGTGAAAACCAAAGAACAAAAGGTATCATGATTCAAACTTCTTCTCACCAGGCACTTGTATCCTGGTTTTGTGGTTTAAGTGTTTGGCTGTCCAAGCTCCACGCTGGTGTATTCAAAGCTTTCTTATGCTCGTGGCATTCAAGGCCTTTTTGTTGATGTAAGCCACATCAGCAACAGTGGAGAAAATCAAAGAAACAGAGGAAGAAAGAAAAAAAATAAATTCTGAAGAAAGAAGTATAGAAAGGAGCAGGAGAGCTGGTATTTCAGTTCCTGCCTGTAGCTGAACGTTTGAAATTCATAAGCAGTCAGCTGACATTCCACAAACAGAAGTACATTTCCTTTCACTCAATTTTTGAATTCATCAGAGGTAACAAGTGCTGCAAACAGTTCCCTGGTTTAGTTCTACTGTATGTGGTGAATGCATACAGCACACCCATGATTAAGCAGAGAAACTGAAGTCAAAGCAGGATCTAGTTACGCATTCAAGATTTTAATTCTGCTCCCTCCAATATATTTATTACCTGGTATTGTTCCATAGCTGCTTTCATCAATAGACCATGTACAATAACAGTAAATTGTCATCCATAGGGTTATGCAGAGCTAATAAGTCCCTCAGCATTTGCTGGAAGTCCTTTGGAAATGATGAGTTTCACTATTTCTCAGCAGACTGGGTGCAGATGGGGCCAGAGTGTGGCAAAGGCTCTTCCACTCCCAGGAGAAGCTGGAAATATGCTGTAGTTGCTGCTTTATCCAAAAAGCTATGGTTAGAAAGGGAAGCACTGAACTGTCCTGTTCACCTGTGGTTGATGTCTGCTAGGCCTGCTTGCCCCACACCTTGTTTATGATGGGAAAGGACACCTAAACCTTGAGAGAACTCGAGTCTGGGATCTCTAAGAAAAAGTATTGCCAGGGAGCTTATGAAGAACAGTGCCTGCCTGGAGTTTGATGATAAAAAATGTCTGCAAAAAGACGTATTCTGTGTGAGCACCAAAACAGTGAGCTCATGAATCACAGGGGAAGAACTCTGGGAGAAGACTTCTGCTCCTGGACGGTTTTGGTTGGAAGGTGTGTGCATGATTTGTAGGGTGGCTGTTTTTAGGAGTTTTAAGGGTGCTGTGTGGCCACAGCTCCACTTTGACTGCATGGCAGAAGGTCACATAAGGTAACTCCTGGTGGACTGGTGATAGGGATGAGGCAGACAAACTGTCGGATGCACATTTGGCTTTTCCCAAGTCAAGAGCAGCAGGAGTAACCTGTAACCCAAGAGAGCCTGGGAGCACCTGCTCTGAGTTTCTGCGGGGTGTTTTTCTATGAGAAACATCTCCTTACGTTTGTCTCACCCCTGACCCAGCACACAGGCCCGTGTCTGCCCCAAATATCACTGAGGGGACAGGCAGCTTTGTGCCAGCTATCTGTGCAAGGCCTGGAAGTGGAAGTAAATGCTGCAGCTAATCCTGCTGTTTAGAATTATCCTCATGAAGAGAGCTGTAGAGCTTAAAATGGTGTTCAGTCACAGCTTTTCTTGTTAAAAATCCTTCCCAAAAGAATTCTTTTTACAAACCTGGGAACTGTGAGTCCCATTCACTCAACTGTGAGCCCCTCGCCCTGATTTTGGAGAATTCCCCATTTTCCAAAAGCTAGAGAAATACCTTTTTTTCTCCTCCAAGACTGGTAGATCATACAGCTGAAAGTAGAAAATTGGTTCATATTAATATGTGAACATTTTAATTTATGCATCTGATTGATATTATTCCATAATTAAATTATATTCCCATGGTGTGTATAACATCAGGGTTATAGTAATACAAATAATTAGTAATTAACTCTAATCAGATCAGTTAGCAAATGCCAGATTCCAGATGAATAAGCTGACCAACAGTGTCTGTGGTGAGGAAAGCCAAGAAAGAAGGAAGAAAAGATAATTTGTGTTGTTGGATAAGGGAGGAAGTGAAAATAACAGGAAATCTATTTTCAAGAGTACTCCCCTGCTGAAAAAAACAAGTATGCAACCTTTACAGATGCTCTGGGCCATGGCTGTGAGCCTGCAGCTCAGCTGTTAGAAGACATTCCACTCTGACCTCTCATACCCTGTCCTGAGTCCATCCCAAATGCCTCTTATGAAGTTTTGGTGCTGGACTAAAAGAAGGGTCAGTCCAGAGCAGACACAGTGCACTCTCAGTCAACAGAACATTCCTCAGCTTCTCCCCAGCTGACAATTTCTTGAAGATGACAAGTGATGATGGCACGTCAGTGTCTTCCTCAAAATGCCTGTGGCACCTTGGCCTGGGAATTTAAGAATGGGTTCTTACTGAGCTGCTCCCACTAATCTCCAGGCAACCGCAAGGGGGCTTAGGACAACTAACACAGGTCCATGGAGAACTTCCCTACAGAAAATAGAAATACTAAAATCTGTGAATGGGACTTCCTATCTGAGGGGTTAACACTGAAGCCTGAACAGTTTTTCTTGGCTCAAACCAGAAAAATATTGTGCTTTGCCTGTTCTCTCTCTCAAAAAAAACCAACCANAAAAAAATAAACCCCAAACAAAGTGTTTTTAACAATTTAAGTTTGGATCTGTCAAACAAAGTCAAACAAAGTCAGTTAGAAAATTCAAGATATATCTTCGCCAGCTGAACTGCACTTGGACCAGTATCAAATATTTCAGACAAATAATTCAAAAGGAAGTACCCGGTGTTGCATCTCAAATTCATCAGTGTGAAATATTCTGTGATTGTGAAAGGGTTTTGCATTTTATTTTCTCAATTATAAAATGTCCTGGAAACAAACACTTTCCTGCAGCCAAACTTCTCTGTGTTTAAATGTTATTTTGTGACAAAAAATGTTCTTAGCAAACACAAAACAATTGCTGCTGTGTGCCAAGTTAATGCCAACAGGTTCCTTTCTTTGAGGGCAGCAGGCAAAGAGAGGTGTGTGGTAAATTGTCACACAGACAACTCTTTACAGCTCTGTAAATTGCTACAGAGTTGGTTGAAGTCAGTGATGAATTGAGTATCAAGAAAAGCCTGAACAGGGCTTCCTGCTGATCCTGCACCTGTCTTGAGCAAGGGCTAACAACAAAATTATGTCTGAGGTGATTGTTTAACCTTTTTTATCAACCATAAATGTTGACCAAAAGTAACCAAGACTCTCATTAAGTGTTATTTGCATATTAACTCTCACACCTCTTAGAATGCAAATGAAAAGAGGATAAGCCTTACATATATGCCTGTCACCAACACCCAGCCTATGACATACAGTTGTCATCCTCTTTGGGAAGGACTAAAAACTGTTGTATAAAAAAGAGGGGGTCTCACAGCAAAGAAAAAGAGAAGAGAAAAAAAGAAGAATAAAACAGGAGAAAAACACCTCCACTTGCTCAGGATTTGTTGATGGACTTTTTCTCTCTTCCTCTCCCAAAGGGATACTTTAAAGTGAGATGTTTGCCTCCAACCACATTGGAACAGACCCAGAAATATTTTAATGTATATATCTAATAAATCTCTGTTACTATACCTTCTGTCCAGCCACACTCTGTAGTTAGTGTATATATCACCAGCAACCTCGGACTGCTTTCCCTTTGCTTCAATAAATCACACTATTTGTGAATCTGGTTTCTGGATGTTCTTAATTAATTCAGCCAGACCTATGGTATCAGTAAATCACACTATTCATGAATCTGTCATCATGAAAGTTCTTGTTGAACACGACCAAATTCATAATGCTGAATCAGTAATAAATGGAAATAAGGTCCAGCTGTACCCAGCCCCTCAGAGCTTTGAGTGACACCAAGAAGGTTTATTTTATCCCAAATTTCTGTGTGCTTGACTCAACAGGTGGTTGCTTGGGCTTTTTTTTTTTTTTAATTTGATGCTTCAACAAGCCACTGGCTGCTTGAAAGTTACTGGTGAGAGTTCACATTTCAGACTGTTTTCAGAAGTGCCACTGTTAGGTGTTATCTTAAAAGTCTTCCTCTTGTATGTAAGCATGTTCAGCCTTCAATGAGATTTTTTGGGTTACTTACTCATGATTAGGTTTTGTGGGTTGCCACTGATTACAGACAATTTAGTAATAATGCAAGCTGTTGGTTCATTAAACTCTTTTTGAAAGAAAATCTATACTAGCTAGCCTATATTGGCTCATTTGAGCATTTATTTATTTGCTGTGATCACTCTTACTTCTTGAGTATGTCTCAGGTGACTAGAAAATAGTGAATACACCAGGACTATGTCAGGTCTTCTAAAAACATGATGGATAAACCAGTTCTAGGATGGAACAAAGAAATGTAGCCCCAGGTATTCTAAGGTCCTATACACAGAATACCATCTTTAATATTGGAGATTCTAGATGGCAGGATGACTCCAGAGAGGTGGTAGATAACTTAGATGAGTTCTGAAAGCTTAGCAAAAGACAGAGATTAAATCCATGGCCAAGCTAGATCAAAGCCTTCCTTCTTAGGGCTGTGTCCTTTCCTTTGTAAAACAATGAGGGGATGCTGCTAAGAATGTGCCACTACCACTTCTGTGCCCAGCCCACTTTGACCCCACTAAGTGGCAACAAAAGATGCACTGGGCAAACGTAGAAGGGAGAAAAGAAGCAGCAAACAGCTGACTCAAAAACCTAGCAGGGAAGCAGCAAAGTCCAGCTCTCACAGCCTGCTGTTCCCTCTGCAGGTGATTATTGAGCAATATTGGTTTTATTTTATTGCTGAAGTTGCAGCCTGCTCCTTGATTGACAACAAAATTGATTTCCCTTTCTCTTCCAGCATTTCACATATGCCTGTATGTGAGCATGGATATGTACATGTACAGGTACCTGTATATATGTATATAAATGTATGGATGTGTATCTGTACCTATTGAGCACTAAGAAAGTAGGAGTTTGAAAGAGGAGTCTGAAACACCACTGAATGTCCACCACAGGAAGGACAAATTGAATTTGTATGCAAACACCTGATCTTGTTTTGGGGAGGGAGAGCTACTGTAATCCATCTGGTGTATCAGCTCAGATGCTTTTCCTCTGCTCAAGCTCAGTCTGTTACTTGCAAGGAAATTCTTCAGAGGGGCGGTTTTGACCAAAGCAACACCGAATTATCAGCCAAGACAAGGTGGCTTTCTTCCCAGCCACTTGGCACTCTGGCTGTGTGCATTCATCAATTGGATGTAGCAAATTACAGATTCTCTCCTACCTCCCACCTCACAACATCTCACTCATGGAGCCTTTTCCTCCCCTTTGCTTTCTCCTGCAGATCCTGAAGTGTAGATCACCTGGTTATAAGTACACTTGGACATGTCCAAAGAGAGAAATGTGATGGCACGCAGGAGCACCACCCACCTTCTGACAATTCCTTGGAGCAGGCTCTCCAGAGCTGCCTCATGATTAGTAAACAGCAGACATATGCTGTGCTCACCACACAACCTTAAGCTTGTAACAGTGTTGGCAGCTCCTGCTCTCATTCCTTTGGCACCACTGTGATCCTGATGTCTGCAGCACTGAGTCATGCCACGACGCCTGGAGCAAAGCCCAATGATCTTTTGTGCACAAGGGAAGCAGGACCCTGTGCTCTGGTGACCTGATTGCCTGACCATGCTTTGTTGAGAGTGTCACTACAGCAGCATCTGTGAGCAAAGGCATGAAGCCAGCAAAGAGCCTCCTTTGTGCTGGCTGATACTGAGAGATGATGGTGCAGGGTGATGAAACAGGCTGACTTGTGGTTTAGTTGGGAAAACTGACACTGTTCTTATTGCCCATCTCCACCTCTGCCTCCTATCTTGGATTTAAGCTCTCTAAGCCAAGGATAGATACTTAGACTGCTTCTTGCCCTGAAGAAATCTCTCAGGTGCAGCCCTTCTGCAGATACTCCTCTTGTGGTCTTGCCTTACTCAGGCAAGTGTAATGATCTCTGAGATTGGAGCCACTTCCTCCGCAGATGTGGCTTACTGTGTCTTCTGACTGAGGTTCCACCACTGGCTGGGGCTTTCAGCAGCCTGCGTGTGTGTTCTCTAATACCTAAAACACAGGACACTCTCTCTTTGTGTCCTTTCTTATATCCTCCTCACAGTAAAGTTCATAGGCACTTAATTGCATTACATTTTTGGCTGCCTTTGAATTTCCTTTGCAAATCAGCAGGTAGCACTACCCAAATTGTGAGAGATATGTGGCAGCCAGCCCAGAGAAGGTGGCTGTCACTGCCTCTGCTCTTCCAGCCTTAGTGTACAGTGATGTTCCCAAGCTATACCCTCTTGTTTCCTCAGCAGGGAGCTCTTGCAAGCTGGCTCTGTGGTGAGAATTGCCTGGATGATGGGAGAAATTAATTTCAGACTGAGCTATAAAAATGCTCAAAGCTAGGAGATTCCCAAATGAAGGCACAAAAAAATCAATGGAGGTACTAGGGAGTTATGAAATCCTGTCAGATGATAGATGCAACATTAGTCTCTGACCCAGTGAATTATTTGCTGAGCGTCTCTATTCCCTTGAACTGTGACACTTTCACAAAGAAGGTTTTATTTCTTCCCTCTCAGTGAATCTCCAGCACTCCTCATGTATCTTTTGAGGTTAATCCACAGTGACATCCTACATTATACAATTAAGCTGGAGCTTTCTGACCCTGGACTTTACAGTTGGGCATTTTTCCTGGCAGCTGCTCTTAGGTATCACAACAGCTTGTCATCTGGTTAAAGACACCAGTGCCATTTCTTTAACACCTCCTCATTAAGCCAATATGGCAAAAAGGTCTCACTTCAGAAAAGCTTCTCTCCTCTCTCTCTGGGATGGCAGCATTTCTATTGTAAACTAAAGATGTCCCTGTACCCAAACACAGGAGCTCACTGCATATGGACCATTCCTGCTCTTCCCCAAGGATGAGGAGAGAATAACCACATGGGATAAACTGGTGCTGTCTCAATCAGAGCAAGTGTTGGTGGCAGTTTCTAGTCTTCATGCCATAGACTTAGACGATTTTAGATATTTAGATGGTTGTATCTGCTCTGCCAGAGATGTTGCAGCAGGCCATGATTCCATCGCTTTTCTTAGGAAGACAAAGGTCCCTGTTCAGGTCCTCAGTGACCCACAGCTCAATCAGCAAACTGTATCCCTACTAAGGCACAAAGCAATCACTGGGAGCTTTATCCCCACTCTCATCTGCAATGAGGCCCAGGTCCACCTCCCAGTATGCAAGCCCCCTTCAGCTTCCTCGCTCATCACTCTGGACTGCCATTCCAAGTGCCAGCTCCATGTCACACTGTGGGTTGCTTCACGATGTGAAGCACAAGAACATCAACTTTCAGCAGGTGGTTTCCAGGAGTGCTCCTGCTATGCAGTCTTTCAAACAGTGGTGCTGCTCCTGTTTGCTGCTCGCTGGGGGGTCCTGGGGCCGTGGAAAATTGAACTCCCTGTGTTTGGAATGCTATTTTTAAAGCTGGGTGCAAGGGCCTCTATGGTATTTTTAAGGCTGCCCTTGTGGGAAAGTTTTTTCTAGCTCCAGAGCTGGCTTTTGCCTCTCAGGTTAATATTCAGCCAGCACAATCACCAAAGATCATAAGGCAGAGTCCTCAACCATAAGATTGGTTTTAAAATTACATTACTATTATTGTTGTTAGGCTTGCTAAATGACCTTACAGTACTGTATTTGCTTTCTAATTTTTTTTAACTCCAGGTATACTTCAAATCAAGGCTTGGAAATACTAGTTCCTTTCCCTTTAAGTGGAAAAAAAAATCAGTGTTTTTTTTATTCAATACCACATACTCCAAAGCTCAGAGAAAAACTGACTGATTTCCCACAAATGGGGCATAATACATATGCAGAAGGGACTAGGAGTACATTGCCAGTCTCCAGACTTAGCTTGTAGCCCAACAATTTGCCATCCAGTGTGGATGGAATTCCTATCTGTGGCAGGGGGGTTAGATCTAAATGATTTTTAAGCTCCCGTCCCACTGAAATCATTCTATGGTTCTGTGAATTCAATACCAAAAAACCTGTCAGTGACTACAACAGGCTTTTGGTTCCAGGGATAGCATGAGATGGTCCATACAAGAACCTCTCAAGGTAGCTGGACTCGATGTCCTGGGCCAATGCCAGTCTAATGCTTCACATCCACCCACAAAAAAAGTGTCACACAATGCACCAGTAGTTGTATACCACGTGTTTTAATAAACCGTATAGCTACCAGAAAAATAGGATTGCAGGTGTTTGTTCTCCCCATCCAAAACAAAAAAAGTCAAATTCAAACCAAAATAATGGAAACCTAAAACGAGAAAAAAACTGTCCCAGAGCAAAGATGACGCACAACACAGAGATGGAGGAAAACATCTTTGATGACATCCTTGTTTAAAGAAACCATGTTTGTAAAACACGAGGCAGTTAAATAATAAAATGGTCATTGATTTGATTGTTTTTCCCCTCTCTGTGTAGATATATATATATGTAACTACATATATACGTCTATGCTGATACACCCTGGGGTGGGACAAAATGGTAAGACAAAAAAATAGTTGAGTGCAGGGAAATCTGTAAGACAAAAAACCAGTTGAGAGTGGGGAGCAAGTAAAGAAGAAAAGAAATGTATCATTTCAGTCAGTGAAGGAAGGACAAGGCTCAATTCCCCTAAAATTTACCACTGCTGTGCTTATTGGGGAACAGTCTTGTCTCTCCATGGCTATGCATCACGTGTCCCTGATGCACAGCTGAGCTGTGAGCTTCTGATCTGAGTGGTATTCACTGGTCTGCATATGAGCAGGACCCCAGAAGTGTAT
The DNA here is from genome assembly GCA_013396995.1 of Dicaeum eximium. NCBI lineage: Eukaryota > Metazoa > Chordata > Aves > Passeriformes > Dicaeidae > Dicaeum > Dicaeum eximium. The sequence continues at coordinate 82,591 of VWZP01005306.1, read as the reverse complement.
GAAGCATTCCCTTCCCTGGTTAATTCCCATGCTTTACTTTGATTTTTTAAACTAAAAACTTATTAGTGTTTCAGTTTGCATTTTCCCCCAGGTTTCTTGCACTGACTGCTGTGCAGGTCTCCATGGCAAGGTGGAGCAGCCCAGATGAGCAATAATGCCACAATAAAGTGCTGTTATCACAATGTGACTGGATGGAGGAATTAATTTTACAACGGGTCTCATGTTACTTCAAAACTGCACTCTGTCTGCAGAGCCGAGTCATGCAGTTGTAACCTCAGCTGTTCTTCACTGAGTGGGCCTGTGGGGCACACCTTAATCTAAAAACGAGGAAAGGAAGTAAAAATGTTTTTAATTTCCTTCTCTCCTTCCATGGAAACCTACCCCCAACAAGAAGAGCAGGCAATACCACTCTACGCTGAGGTGTCTGATTCACTCTTGGGCAAATGAGTCCTGTGTTCGAAAGACAAAACAAGCTATGTTCTTCCTCTTGTTTTTCTATTGCTCTCTCAGTTGCTGTCTATGCTTTCCCAGATCTCAGTGCTGTGCTTAACAAGCAAATTAAGCACAAGCTCATGCTGGCTGCAAAGTTCAGGTGACCAAGAAGGTATTAAGAAAACAGGCCAGTTTGCCAGATGCTTGTAAACACCATATTGAAAAGAAGGCAAAGGCAAAACACCCTTCTCCACACATGCCCAACCTTCATTCCTTTTATTTTTTTCTTCTTTCCATTTTTTGTCTCTCTTTACTCTTTCTTTCCCTTTTTTTTGTACAGGGGTTGATGAAGATAAGCAAGATCTGTGCATCACAAATGGTGGAACTTCCCCCAGCCCCTCCAGCTTCCCACCCTACAACTATGCACAAGCCCATCTCATCCTGTACCTGCCCCCAGAAAGTGTTTGTCTCTTTTTGGAAAACCACGCAGTCTGATGTGCTGGGGACTTCTGCAGTGCAGGAGCCGGGTTGGCTGGTTCTTCCCCCTTTCCTGAGGCTCATAGATGGTTGTTTTTTGACAGGTAGGCAATAAGAGCCACAGCTACCCCAACGTAGATGCCAGTTCCAATTGTGATGGACAGGACAGCCAGGAAGAGAGCTCGCCGGGAGCTGGAGCTTGCGTGGTGGAAATCCCCCTTGGCTACTGCTTTGTTTGTCTGCAAGAGATACAATAACGCCATATATTTATTTGTTTTACCTGAAAATAAAGGTGTGACTCCAATTTCTTGGCTGAAACAGGATCCTGGGATGTGACAGGTTAAGGAGGTTGGCAATCAGACATTTTTTAGTCAAATGAGGTCATTTGCACAATTGAGATGGCAATGGAACTAGCAGCATCTCAAAGGAGGGTGTCATTTTTATACACCATGGTGTGGTATCAAGCTGGGACACCTGGCAGGCAGTAAAAGATCTGTCACTTATAAGACAGGTCTTGTATAAGCAAATGAGCACCTTAAGTTCCAAGAAAGTTTTTGTTCCCTCATTACAATGAGTGATGAAATTTCAACGCTTTAATTGTATGTGCCCACAAATGATCAATGTGCTGGGACACTTTCTTCTTCAGTGCCATCTACTACTCTACTTTTGTCTTTGTTCGGTTTTCTTTGTTTGATTTTTTTATTTTTGATTTTGTGTGGTTTTTTTTTTTGGGGGGGGGGGTGTTTGTTTGTTTGTTGTTGTTGTTTGTTTGCTTGAGTCTTTTTTGTTTTTTGCTACTCAGACCAATTTGCAGCAGCCAAATGACAAGCTTCCACACATTAAAAAAAAACCCCAAAAACTCTTCAGCCTTTCTGTCAATTACTTTATTAGGAGAACTGTCTCTTCTCATTCATCAACCTAATTTTTTAAGCATAACACTTTATGAATATTTCAGGCAGAAACAATATCAAACAATACAGGCTGCAGGCTGCAGGCTGGAATGAGCTGTTTCAAAACAACAAGACAGAAATAACACAGGTTTACACACCTGCTGTCCTGTGCTTTGGTTTAGGTGGGGAAGGCATCCTACTCACTTTGCAAAGCCTCTCAGCAGGGTAACCAAAAATTTCATGATCTTCTTGTCTGGAGCCACCAAAGACTCTAAAGAATATTCCTTCCAAAAATGCCAGGGCCTTTTGGGATCATGTTAGGGTCTCTTAAAAGTGTTGGCAAGGAAAGCAGAGAAAACTTTAGAAAGTGCTGGTCCTTCAGCTCCCCTCAAAGACTTTCCTAATGCACCTGCTGCCCACCACAGAATCAGTCTTGATCTGGAAGGTTCTGTTTACTGAAGTTGGACTGAGGTAAATGCCCAGCAATGAACACAACAGAACTTTTTGGATAAACCAAGGTTCAACCCCCTAAAATGAACAGAAAGTTTAAAAATGATAGAACATTTTCAAATTGGCATTTCTGAAATGTCTTTTTATGTAATGGAAAAATCTGCAACATTTGGGTTGATCTCTTTTAAATGAAACTTTGTAAAGTTTTAAACCAGCATTTCTTCAGCTAAAAATAGATGTGAAGTCAAAGGGAAAAGAAACCATTAGTCAAAATGTCAAATAGTCTGAAAACTTGACAATATATCTTGATTGCTTCAATAGAAGAGGTTGGATTTACCAAAAATAATGAGTTGAAAGACCCAAAAGTATTCAGAGAGCTGATTTTTCAAATAGTAGTACCATTTTTCCTGATAGGATCTTCAGCATAGCAACAATCCTACTCAAAAAGAACAGGGTTTTTTTCCTTGATGAACTCTTTGAGGACAGCCCTGACCTGTGTGAAAGGATTGGATCTACGGTGAAAATCCAGTTTCTTTTTAAAATGTTCACCCAGCCAAAACCAGATCTCTTGTATTAGTCATGTGCTGCCATGAAGTTTTTGAATTATGCAGCTCCAGACATTATGATATAGAGTGATTTTGCTTAGGGAACACACCCACTCCTTTACAGAAATTCTAGTTTCCAACAAATTACCTATCTGAGTGCATTATTTTCCTCTTAACTTAATACATATTTTGTAATATAGGAAAATTAAATCTCTCCTATATGGAATTTTAACTGTAGACTGTATTGGTAGGGGCATATGGGAAGGACAATCTTATAGTTATCTTTATTTCGGTAAAAAAAAAGATTTACACTGAGATGGAGAAACTAACCACACAGAAATCAGCTTTCATCTGTGAAAGAGTAAACTGAAAGAATTTGCTTAGTAATAAGAAAATTCTTTGGTGCTATTTCCTAATTAGCAAAACCCTGACATTACTACTCAATGTCATTATATGAAAATTACACCATTTCTGGAGGTTTAAGCTAAAAGGATCTGAAGATATTTACCAAACAAAATGCAACTGAGGCCAAAAGTAATAGTTTAGCGTCTAGCAAATAATGAACAGTTTTTCTTGATTTTTTTGTTTTTTTAACAGGGATTAGCTGTTCAGTGGTTTTGATCACTTTGAGAAAGTCCCTTGGTTTTGGGATGAATCCAACCATCCCATTTCATACCTGACACAAAGAAATGACATCCTGCTGAGTTTTCCATGAGAGATGTCTGTGCTTCGGCAAAATTCATGAGGTCAAGTAATGTCTTGTGTAGATCAGAGAGCCAAATCACACCCAGATACACCAGCTTACATCTTGTTCCTTTCTCTCACTCGAGGGAGGATTGAAGCACGGAAAGAGTTAACATCTCGCCTGGGGCCTGCTGATGGTCACCCGACCCGCCGGTAGGTTGTGGCAGGACCTGCGGCTGG
>VWZP01005306.1:50810-78856 GCA_013396995.1 Dicaeum eximium | reverse complement strand
GCAGGAACTGCGGCTGGGGCTGTGTCAGGATCGGCTGCCTGGCTGGTCTTTGCTTTTTGCTGCATTCCGTTCAAGCCGCAGGGCCCCTCTGCGCGGGCTGTAGGGCTGCCTCTGATCTCAGCCGCGCTGGGGGGAGGGGAAAAACCCGGCGGCAAGATGTGCACAGCCTCAGCCAGGGCTCCGCAGCCTCCCAACCCCCCTGCCTGGCTATGGCTGGTGCCCAGCCCGGCCCGGGACGGGGCCCGGCCCCGCAGCACTCCCTCTCCTGCCGGTGGGAGGCCGGCGGGCGCCCGGTCGAGACAGGGGCTGGGCCGGCCGTGTTACCTCTTTGCCGGCTGGAAGGGGAAAAAGAAGGAAACAATGGGGAGCCGGTGTCACCTGAAATACAGGTGCTTCCAAACAGGTCCAAACAGTTTAAGTCCCTCTGTAGTTTAATCTGGCCTTTCTTCATCCAGCCTTTCAAGTGGCATTTCCTGCTTTGTGAGCATCTCCTGCAATATCCTGTTAACTTCCAGCCTTTACAATTTCCTGCCAAGGTCCTGAACAGTGATGTGGCAGGTGAAAAGCAGTGGCCTGAGAAATGGTACTTCTACTGCCACTAAATTACATGATGCTGTGTTGGTAGAAGGAGATACACTGGGAACAATATTTATCTCTGGAAATCCATGGAAGGTTCAAGAGAATAGATAGTGAAGGGGGGGATGAGGGTGTAAATGAAGACCAGCATGTCTGTATCTTTTTCATGTTCAACTTCTATAAAATCTGTGTTTCAGTCATTGAACCATTTTGGTATCAAAGTATTCTGCTGGAATTTGAAAATACGGCATAGGCAAAGACGTGATTCAGCCCCTGGCTGGTGTTGCTTGTGGCATTTGATTGTGTCTTTGAGAAGAGATAAAACTATAAATGTCCAAGTGAAAATTCAACACTTGGAAAAAGAGCACAATAATGGGAACAGCAGGCATAAAAGACCTGAATGAGCAGAATGCAGAGAGATGTTTTTAGACAAGCTCCACAGCGACGGCTGTTCGTTTGATTGCACTGGAGAGAATGGATCTCAGCCTGAGATACAAAGGCAGTTCTATTTTCCTGGCATATACAGGAATTTAGATGTTTATGGTAAAGAAGATGATTTTGCTTTTCCACTTTGCTTCTAGCCCTCAAACAGATGTTTTGTGATGACAGAGAAGAAAACTTGGAAAACATGACAGGTGGGAAGCCCAATTCACACATACAAATTCAGAGACTTAGAAGTCCTTGCTGTTTTACAAAATTTTGCAAGGTGTTATTCACAATCTGCTGATCCACAAATATGCCTGGAGAAAGTCTCCTCTCTGTTTCACAAGGAAAAGCAGGGCTTTTAAAACCCTGTGATAACTTTGTTAGGGCCCTGCTGAAGTCCCTGCTAGAGGGAGGTTCCGGGGAAAGCTGCATTCATCTCTTTCTACCTCTTGTTATGTAAGGTTGGTGTAGAGAGCAGATTCTCTTTGTCCCGCTCCAAACCTACTGCTCCTCCCTGCAGTATGTCCACAGTACCAAATGAGAGGGAACCAGCCCTGTGGTTTTTGTGGGGTTTTTGTTTGCTTGGTTGGTTGGTTTTTTTGTTCAGTTGGTTGTTTTTGGTTTTTTTTTTTCCTGTGGTTCCTTCTATCTGTCTCTGGTCCTCTTCCTCATTTGTGATGGGAAGCAGTTCTTGTCAGTGTGTGCTTTACATTCATAACAATGTCTCTTCCCTCCAGCATGAGTCACACAGCACGGGAAAGGGTGGAGGATGTTGCTCAGTGCTGCCAGAGATCTCAGTCTCACCTCCCACCCTTGGAACAGCCAAGAATGATGGGAGTTTCTGCCTTGGGCACCCTGAGCCCCATTTTGGGGAAAAACAAGGGAAAGACAACAGGCACAGTTTTAAAACTGTCTCTGGGTGGTTTCCTGACAGGAAGAGATTTGATCATAGAATTAGTTCATCAGTTTCCTCACCCACAGATGTCCCTCCAGAGCTGAAACTGAATCTCGGGGAATTATAAAGTCCCCTATCATATTAATGATTTTTGAGATAAGACTAAGAACTCTTGAGGTAAGATTCACTTTTTCTTGATCACAGTAGTTTTCCCAGTACTTTTTTTGGTATTACAACCACCCATGATTTCCCTATGTGTAACCTGTGTCACAGTTTATCTACTCCCCATTTCATGTGTTGTGAACTTTCAGAACAGCACTTTCTGAATTGTTATTGGCAGTACCTGGTTTCCTTAGGAGAGTTTGTTTTTTCCCAGCACAAGTGGGGAGTACCACAGCAGTTATGTGGAATTGTCACTGGAGGGCTCTTCCTGGGACTACCATTTTCCAGACCAGCCTACAAAGTCTGCAGTTCCTCTGATCCTCACCGATGTGGTTTCATTTTTCTAGGAAGGAGATCCATCCTGAGCTATTTCCTGAGAAACATTTTGTAATTTGATATGTTAACTATAAGGGCAAGAAGTTTTCAGGCACTGTGGACTCTGCAGCATCTGACAGTGAATGTGAGGTAACTTATTAATTCTTCCTTTCTGTTTACCTTGTATGAACTCAGCTTTTCAAAAGAGTCACCAAAGATCAAATTATGAAGATTTCCTCATAAGAAAGCTTTTTTCCCCTTTCCATTCCTTTACTTTCTCAAAGTCCACAAAAAACCCCAACAATGGGGGGAGGGACCAATTTTTTTTTCTTACATTACGTTTGTGTTTTCTTTAAAACGTAATCCTCTTTTCTCCCTCTCTCCTGGAGACACAGCATAAGTGATGAAACTGGCTTTAGCAGGCAGGCGCAAGGAGCTTCATGACCAGAGGAGTGATTAACAGGGAACAATAACCACACTCCATAGATTGTGTTGAGTGGGATATGAGAAAAAATGCCTGACAAAAAATATTGAGAAAAAGTTGTTCTTGGGTTCCTAGCACTTCTAATCCATCAGAAAAAATTTCTAAGGGCAAGGAGAACCACAGGCTGTGAGTGTTTTAACCATCTCTTCACTAGCCCAGAATGTTTAGTCAATTTGCTTTATAACTGGAGAGAACACCAGATAATTAAGAGCCTGATGATCCTGCAGCACTCTTGCCAGGCAAACAACTTCAGCAGGGATGCATCCCACTTAGACTCCTGTCTGAATTAAGATTAGCAGGCTGCCTTCAATTTCCCTCTGGCCAGGTATAAGGACATAATACAGTTCTGTCTCCCAACACCATCAAGGCCATGGAAGATAATTGCCATAGGATAAGTCACCATAGTGGCAACTTGCAATAAGCACAGGGTACAGAAATTTGTCACAGAAAGATGCTAATTCCAGGCCTGAGGATGTATCTGATTAGGACAAAACTTGCCCCTGTGGCATGATGTCAGAAAGGAAACAACTGCTGATACACATCACCTTAAATGATGGGAGTAGCATCTATGGATACACAGAACTTGGACTGTACAAAGGTTGAATCCCAGGAAAAACAACTCTCTGGGGCCCTCCCCCCCACCAAGAAGGGTGAAGAAGGACCAACAGGATGCTTCTGGATCCAGGTGGTGATAACCTTTTGCTTGATCTCTCACCCCCTCATCTTTTCTATTTCTTTCTATCTTTCTGCCTCATATTTACTATTAATTAAAATCTGTATTATTGACTTTGGCATGTGATATTATCTGCATATTAACTCAAGCAGGGGCATCTCTCACCTACTGGATCACAGCACTAGGAAAAGCTGGAACTTTCTCCAAAGGTCTGAGACCAAATTCTCCTTTGGATACAATGGAAGAATCAATGTTTTTTCGAAGTGGCTACAAAATGGGGCTCAAAATCACATGGTTTCTGAGCTTTCAAGATCCTCTAGAGATAGATCTGTGTCTTTTACACACTTCTCATTGGAAAAATCATGCAAAGAAAGGTGGAGGCTTCAGCAAACTCAAGCTTCTGTAAGGTATGAAGTTTCACTAAACTTCTATTTTAACATCAATTAGAGAGAAATCTAACTAAATCACAGGGTCACTAGGATACAGAAAGTCTCTATACAGAATATTTGCTGGTTTAATTGTATTGCTTTAAGATGCAAATCAGTTTGCACTGAGCTTTTTGTATCTGCCTGCTCTGCAATACCTCACTTTGCAGGGTATGAACAAGGCTCTTTTTCCTGCAAAGAAAGACTTTGGTTTTGAAAAGATGCAAGGAGCTTTACCAATGTGTGTTAAGAAGAAAGTGACTCAGTTAATCTGGATCTGGTATTAGAAGGATGCATTTGACATAGTAGGAAACACTGAAAATAGATGATGATAGAGAGGAGACATAAATAGCAGGAAGCTCTAAATTCAACTTCAGAAAACTCCTGGTGGTCTAAAGTCCCCAGGGCAAGTAGGAAGCACGAAGCTTGGCACCACAAAGCCCAGCCCACAAAAATAAAGTAGGACCCCAGGAGCTTCTGTTCATATCCACAACCATTCCCTAGCAGGAGCAGCACCTGCCTGCTCTCAGAGACAGCATTTTCCTGCCTCCTGACTTTGGCTCCCAGCCAGACAACAGCAGCAAACCCAGCTGAGTGTCAGGAAATCCATGTTTCAGGTGTCTCAAAGCCCTGGGATTCCCTCTGAGCAGTGACAGAAAACAACCCTGGAAAAAACTGTCTCTTTCTTGCAGAAACTTAGGTGTTTTTTAATTTTGAAAATTTAATGTGCTATCTTTCTCTTCTGATTAAAATGATTAACACTTCCTTTCCATATTAAAAAAAAAAAAGTCTGGATTTTGTCAATTAATTTAATTGCATTAAAAATGTACACACAACTGTGACAAATGTGTCACAACAGTGACATTCCAGAAGATAAAAGTACAGAAGGAAAGTTTTAAAAGTTCTAGAGGAGAAGAAAAGAAGAAGAGGGAGATCTTTTAATAATTTTTTTAAAGTCTAACTCTATTGAAGATTATCAGAGATAAAGGCAAGGAACTGAGATGAAAACTTTCATTTCTTTCTGACCAAGAGCAGAAAACACTGTAAAAAAATATGTTGAACACAAATGTATGCCATCAGAATTCTTTTTTAATTATGGGAATTAATTTTAGTAGTTTCTATACATAATTTAGAACTATTTCTTGCTACTTCTGAGCTTTTCTGTGTGTTTATATATATATATATATATATACACATTAACTAAACCTTGGAGATGAAAAGTTTCTTTCCAATTGAAAAAAAGTGTTCATTTTCTTCTGCTTTAAAATACATTGATATAGTACGATAAAATATTTCAAAATAATTTAAGGATGCCTTCTGATACAATAAATTTCTCAAAGAAACTTTTCTGAAATGCTATATATATATATATACACACACACACACACACACACACACAAAGTTTTAAAAAATCAACAAAAATTTGGTGCATAAATTCCTATTTGGGTGTTTAAGCATTCAATTTTAATGGCTTTTCAGTAGTCAACACATGTTTCGTCTGCATAAATGTGATCCCACTGAGGAATCAATTCCTCTTGTTTAGGCTGGGAGGTTTAAGTGAATAAACTCCTGGGAAGAGGTGTGCTGGACCTAGGGGATATTTTGTCTCTGCTGCTGACTGCAGACTTGAGGATGTACTTTGGAAAACATGGAGCTGGGAAGGGAGACACTAAGGAAATTATTCCTGTCCAGGGTGCTCATTCTGTGGTGGAGACCTGGTAATTGCATTACTTAGTGTGATCACTGCAGTACAACAAAAATATCTGGCATCCTTCCTGCCTAGTCTCCAAAACCATCCTTGGATGAGGAAGGAAAGAAAAATTAGGAGAAAAAAATATTCCGTAAGACAGGCACCATACCCAGACACTCATTAGCATCTACCAGTGCCATTAGCACCAGCTGAAGAAACTGGAGCATGTGTTCTGGAATCTCTGGATTCACCTCCATACAGTACAGGGGGACTCAACAAGATCCCATTTTTCACACTAGGAAAACTTCACCAGCTGATCTGGAGCAATTAATTGCTATGCATCACCACCCCGTTGGCATGGAAATGGAAGGTCTAACCTTGTGTTAAGCTGTCAACACCCTGAAATTACTTCTCTGCCTTTTCTATGACTCAGCAAGACAAGAACTCTGTGTTCTCCAGCAGAAATACATCCCAGAGTTGTCATGCCAGAAAGATACTAGCCCCTAATCTCTTGTTAGCAAAAGCCCTCCCTCCTACAACTGCAGCACTTAGAGGCAGGCACTGCTGAGTTTCAACGGGCAGAGTTTGCATGAGCGTGGGTGTCATTCAACAAGATTTGTCTTCCCCCACAGAAGAGCTGAGTTGTACATGTGCAGAAGACAGTCAGGTGTGCAGCTGCAAGGAGCCCAGTAGTGCCAAGAGCCAGCCAGGAAGGCTTTGCTCATCCTTCCACTGCACAGTGAGCAGGGCAGAAAGCTGGGCAGTTCTCCAGAAATGATGCTGTTGAAGAGTGAGTCACCTGCCTGAGTACCAAGAATAGCTTCTCCCAACAGTTTGTCTGTCTGCATCACAGGGAGACCAGAGAGACCACCACCCACCCCCTGCAACTGCAGGGCAATAAGAAAAAGATTAAACAAGGGAGCCCTCTAGGCCTTGTAGCACAAAGCTGCTGGTTTAAGTTCCATAATTTCATGAACATCCTTCTATTCGTGCCTCCAGTCATGCCTGAGTCAGCTTCTATTCTTACCTCAGGAAGAAAGTAAACTGGCTTGGGGCATGGATCTCCAAGGGTTCTCTAACTCTGGTGCTCTTTCAGTCCAGCATCTCAGCAATGCCTGCTGTAACCACCTCATGATATTGTTTTCTCTATGCAGCCTTCCTCCCTGAATCTCCTGTTGCTGTACTAAGAGAAAGGAGTAGGATGAAGTAGTGCTGCAGCACTTCCTATGTTGGCACTCTGGGACCACTTCATTTTTGTTTCCCAGGGCCCCAAGTCAGAATATTTGCTGCTTTGGTCATTGCTGGGGGAAGAAAAAGGCCATCCCAGGGGTCTCTTCTCCCTTTAACGAACTGCTCCACAGGAGCAGGGTTTTTCCTCAGTGGAAACCCATTAGCACACAAACATAAGTCCTTATTGCCCAACAAGGAGAGAAGAGATTGCTAACAAGGGTCTTTCTTTGCGCTTCTCAGTAGTCATCAAAAACCTGTTCAAGTTTTTGAATATAAAATTATTCCAGTGTATACAAACAAAACCATGAAGTACACTTATTTTCTCTTTCCCTCTCATTCTTTTGCATACATATAGGAAGTGTCTCCTGTATCCTAAAAGAAATGAATAACAGGAATCAAGAGCTCTGCTCCAGCCTGTCAGCTTGTCTAGCAGCAGGTGGGTCAAGCCTGAGCAGCAGCTGCTGCAGCTCCCTGTGTGCAGAACTGTTTGCCTATGTCCCTGCCTGCACATCCTGCGCTGAGGGGATGGCTGGGGAGAGGCAGGAATGCACAAACAAATTCCCTGCAGGAGCAGCCTATCCATATGGTATGCTGTGTGAAGAGGGATAAAAGCCTCAGCAGGACACCCTGGTTGAACAGAGGACTCATCCTGTCAAATGCCAACCTCAGGAATCAGTGCAGTTCCCCTACTCATGTTGAAATGATTTTGCTTCTTGTTATCCGGTCCCTTTCTTTTAAGGTATGGGGAGCAGGGTGTACTACCTGTGGCATCTGGCAGGATGGCAGCATCTAGGAAGGAAATATCCTTCCATATGTAAGTAAGTCCCTTTATTTGGGCTGTTTCAAATCACATACAGGCAGGAAGAGGAGTGCTTCAAGTTTGCTTTTGCTTTTCCTGCAAAACCCAGCTGAAGACTGTCCTTTCTTGTTAAATACGGGATGTCACTTTTCCTGACAGTGATCACATGCCAGACTGCCACAGCAAAAGTATCTATCTCTCAGCTGAGACACTGAAAGTGCATGAATCATGGGCTTCATCTCAGCCTGGGGAAGGGTAGGAGACAGTATGCCTTAGGATCTGATGCTCACAGGATATATATCTTGGATTTGCTTGTGCCATAGTTTTCCCAAGACCTCAGCCAGCTGGGAACAGATGGAAAGTACAGTCAATGCCAAGCTGCTTTTAAAATCCACCTCCTTGGGTGGGTTCCTAAGTAAGAGCAGAGTAGTGAAGGAAGATCTGCTCTGCCTCTGGGGACCAAATTCTCAGGAATTGTTCAGAGTGATTCTTACTTCTTGGGAGATAAACAGACCCGTCTGATTCACTCAGTTGCAGTTTTACACAAAAGGCTACGGAATATGGTGGGCCCCTTCCACAGGTGGGAGCAAGTCGAGCAAGGTGAGAGTCTGGATACAAAGATATAAACTGTGGATGCTTAAGTATCTTCTACAGTGCAGATATGAAGCTACAAAAGGAGAACTAGTCAGTGAGGCCCAAAACCTGGTGTGATGTAACTGTTGCATTCTTCCATCAGAGGATTTCAGCAGGAAGTCATGCAAGTGGAAAAGGATTTGATTTCAGAGTTTGCTTGTTTGCTTCTCCTTCTCCTTCCCTGTGTCTTTCCCTGTCATGTCTTCACCTCGCTGGGCTAATACATGTTTCATGACTGAAATACATCCTCTCAGAGAATATTCCACTGAAATATTCATGAACAACAGTTTTAATTATTTGCTCAGTGCTTAATGACTTCATGGCAGCTATTCTGCCAGAGGCCTAAAACAACTGTCTGCCTTGATGACCAGCACTTTTCCATTGTCACCTTCTTCTCCCTCTCTGTGTCTCACTTTTTTTAAATTTTAAGTCCTCAAGGATGGGCTGAAGCATTTTTCTTAATATTTCCAAGGTCTTTGATTTGTAGAGGTCCTAGGAAAATAGGGACCCTGTTCCTGGACAAGTGCTGGTGGCAGTAAAAGAGACACAGATGTTATCAAGAGCATCTTAGTGACATGACAATATGTCCTGGATTGTAAAAATAAAATATTCTATTTGCCATCTGATAAAGATGGGGTTGTTATCTGGGCAGGTTTCCCTTATCTCTTCACAAACAATACCTCCCCTGGGAAGACATTTTTTGTTAATGGGCCATTAAGTGCCTCCACATGACTGATAAGATTACATTATTCCCATTGTGAGGTGCTCTGCCCAGGGGGAGGGGGCCAAGCATTTCTACTGGGATAAAAAGAGACACTTTTAGAAACGAAGACAGCCTGGATTCTCCACTGGATCTCCAGAGGAAAACCAGACTCATCTGCCTACACTCTTCTCTGCTGGACTGTTGTTTTGACAGAGCCGTGGCTCCCACTCTAAGAGAACTGCAGCCACTGCTCAACTGGACTGTTATCCACACCCTGCCCCAGGGTGGCAGGTCATATCTTGACTCTGTCAAGGTTTTTGTTTGTTTGTTTGTTTGTTTCTTTTATTGTTTGCTGGTACTAGTACCTTTGTTTCCTTTAGTTTTTTTCCTAGTAAAAACTGTTATTCCTATCCCCATATTTTTTTGCCTGAGAGCGTTTTAATTTCAAAAAATTGTGGTGATTTGGAGGGAGGGGGTTTGTGTTTTTTTCTTCCTTAGCAGACACCTGTCTTTTTAAACCAAGACACAATAACTGTCCACACTTCTCTCTTCCACTGGAAAATACCATAAGACCCCAAGACTTCTTGGAACAGGATGCAAATGTTATTACAGTGTGGCCCTTTGAGGCCCTCTGTTGCCCTTCAGTTCAGAGTAGAGGTTCTCACAGTGGCAAGGATGCCAACCCCCAAAACACTCTAAGGTAAAGATATATTGCACTTGTAATTACATTTCTGTCTCCTTCTACAGAAAAGCTGTCTGCTGCTGGAGGAGATATTTCCTTGTTGCAAAAGTAGTTATTCCAGCTCATTCAGAGTGACTTCCTGGTTTCTTGTGCCAACAGCAGCATCATAAGTAAAACGTGCAGAGATAGGAAATCATTCTCCCAGGGCACAGCTCTGCCACTCCTGATGGCAGCGGTACTGCAGGACTCTGTCCCTCACTCCCCCAGTAAATGTCTTGGTGACATTTCCAACCTGCTGCTGATACAGATTTAAGACGTGCTCTGGGATGTCTGCATGCTGGGGGCTGAAGAAAAGTATCCACTTGATGATACCCTTTCAGGGAATGTCAGCAAGTATGTCCCACAGGCAAGCACCAGCCAGAAAGAGAGCCTTCAAATGCCCAGAGACATCTGGGATGATGGGGAAGGAGTGGAATTCCAGGAAAGGGGAAGTTTTGAAACCAGGAGGCCTCTTGATATCCCTGGGAGGTGGTGTGGAACAGCCACAACTGCTGGTGATTTTGGCAGCCCTGGGCAGCAGGACAGATGGCGGTGGTGTGCACTGACATTCTGTGTGGGACTCCAGAGTGGGCTGGATGTGGTGCTTCATCTCTTCTCTGTGCCATCTCCCCTCTTGGCAGGACTGCAGACTGAAACTTTCTTCTCTAGCTCAGTATTAGGCAACATGCCAAAGAGCACTAGGAAGGGGAAAGGGGATGATAAAGAGAAAGGTAGGACACCCTGCTGTAATGAGGAGTCAAGAATAAAAAGTTGGAGAACTCAAGCAGCAATCTTTAGTGACCTTTAACTTCTCTGGAATTTAAAAATTTATTGCCATTTATATATTTTATTCAAAGATCTCCTCTTGGCAAATTCAACAGAATGTGAAGGTCTTCACAACACAGAGTGGGCTGGCAAGGGTGCTTTGATTCAGAAAAGCATTGAAAACTTGGTCAGATCTGACTTTTACCCCATTCTACAGCAACCTACCCTAACCCTTGAGAATGCCAGCACTGAGCCTTTCTCTGCAGCACTAGGGGCCACCTGTGGTAGGTGTGTTATCCTTACCTTGGCTTGGTCCTGATTAATTGACCTATGTTTTGAGCCAAATAATTTTTGTAAAGAACTGAAAAAATTGCAAGAGCAGTTGAAGAAGTGGCACTGTTCCTGCCAGTGTAAGCTGATCCCTGTGTGGAGTGGAGGTGGCATTTGTGTTTTGCAAATGGGCCTGAGCTGTAGCTCTTCTCACTGCTAAGATTCTTTTGAAACTTTCTGCAACAGTGTTTTTTACACACCCCCACACACAGAGAATGACAGCTCCCAGGGTTGCACGGGGAACTTAGCAACACTTTTCTGCTAGAAAAACACACAGGTAGCAACAGCAGCCAGATCCAAGGCACCTTTCAGTGCCTGCACCAGCTCTCCTCCCCACCTTCCGCTCCACAACTGCAAGAACACTTTTATGCCTTGTCAGGCATGAAAGTGATCAAAGAATGCGATCAGCCCTTTGCATCCATCATCTCAGAGTGCAAGCTCAGGGGCAAAGCAAGATCTCAGGTCACACAGCAGGGCCAAGGACAGCTTTGGGTGCCCCCAGCCCCAGACTCGAGCCTGGGTGACCTGCTCTTCCTGTGGTTGGTATTCCACCATAAATGGGTAGAAATTAAGCTCTTCAGAGCAAGGACACTTGGTGATGAGGCACAACTGCAGCTGGGAGAGGATACAGATGTGGTAAAGCACCAGCCTAACCTGCACTGGGGTTTGTCCATGTCCTTAGTGTGCAGCGGCATAGAGAGAGTTTCTCAAGTTCCTCCCATGAACACAGAGGTGAGGACATTTTCCCACAGCAGATAAAGGGAGAGGCAGAACCAATGTGTACCAACCCTTTAAGAGGTCTGGATAAGTGTGGCTCAGAAAACCCATAGAATTCCCCATTGTGGACCCTTCTGAGAGACAGCAGAAATGAGATATCTTTGTGGGATAACAAAAAAAATGGCAAGAAGTTTGAGGAAGAGGATGGGAAGGCAGACTTTGCATTTGTAGCAGATATTACACACCTCAATGGGACAGACCTGAGGTAGTCTAAGGACAGAACACCTCTAGAAAAGTTTGCTTCTGTGGTTCCATTTTATGAAACAAAATCCAGTGTTCACACTACTTCGTGGGTACTAAAGCAAGGAATGACTGGAGTATTCTCATGACAGATGTCTTGCTATGAATCCTTGGAAATCTCATCTCTAATGAGATTATTATTCTCCAAGCTGCCAAGCTTGGAGAAGAGACCACTCTTTGGGATGCAAAAAGACTGAAGATCACTGATTTCTCTATTAGCAGTACTGCTGTTCTTCAGCAAGTCTGAAGCTGGAAAAATGAGCTTGTATAACATCAAAGAATGGACACTTGAAGTTTTTGTCAGTGGGAAACATATCCTAGGAAGCGTAAAAAGGCTAGGAAAGTACACTAAGCTATTTCCTCTAGACAGCCTTCTAGTCTTCAAGAAAGATTGCTATGGAAAAAGAACAATTTAGAGGTCTCAGATCCCTTTTGTTTGTTTTGTTACTTTGTTCATTCCTTTGTGCAGTGAAGATCCCAGCAGAACCATCAGGCTGGCTGACATAGTCAGTGACAGATCTTAAATATTAATAAACACATCTGCCTTCTGTAGTTTGGAGCAAACTTCCAGATAGGGGTGCTCTGAAAGCAGCTGTTTGCTTGCATGATCTGGTTGAAGAGGATGTCAAAACAATGTGCAGGATCCAGAATTGGCAAAAGAGGGTGATTAAAATAGCTGTGACTGCTAGCAGAACACGGACTAAAAGTGGTCCTGTTCTAAGTGGGTAAGTTTCAATGGGGGAAATAGCTGTCAGCTGACATAAATATAGAGCCCCAGCATCCCAGGAATACTGAACCCAGGGGGAATTTTTCACAGCTCTTTCTTCACCAATAAACTTGCAAGGCAGAACCTGAGATTTACAGTAACAACGAGCAGGGCCTGGCTGGGAATTTCTTCTCCATGTGTTTTATATTTGTTTGCCTGTATTATGACATTTGACAGAATGGGACAGCTCCCTGTGAAAATTTTCTTGGGGATGCATAAAAATGTTCTGAAAAAAGATAAATATTTTGGTTCCAATTCTCTGCTGTACCGTGGCTCAAAGGCAGCTCCACCAGGATGCTCCATGGCAAGGAAGCTCCAGGATATTCCTGCAGGGACTCCTACCACCTCTAAAGAACACAAATAAAAATAAAAACCAGAGTAGCAATTCTATATGGAGACATGGAATCTTTTAGCTGCAAATCCGGGCATCCTTTTGTATTTCTTTGAATAGTGTGTTCTCATTGAGGTGTTGTTTGTTGGGTTTAAGTTCTTTTTTTTCTGAGGAAGGGGAAAAAAAAGAAACATTCTGCTTTTGGACCAGCTGTCAAACTCTTTTTGATGGCCAGAAATGTATCAACACAGGCTCTTAGAATGAATTTGTAACTATTCTTAGATATTCACTTTAGTTTTACTGTATATTAAGAAACCCCTGAAAGTCTTCTTCCTGCTGGAGGAGACTACTGATTAGTTTCAGAGTATAGGGTGATTAACAAAATAAAGCAGAAAATAACTAAATATTAGTCTAAAAATATGCAGACTTGATCTCTGCAATCCTAAAAAGCAGTAGGGTCACCATCTAGGAAACTCACCAAAATATTATAAACATGACATCAGACCAAGTGAACACAAACACAATACAAATTTTATGACAGAGATCTCATGTGACTCCACCAGTTGAAGGACATGAAAGTTGCGTGAAAAAGTGAGAAATCATACAAAATGGACATTATACCTGAAAGCAAAGGAAGCATACAGCATTTCATGGATATCAAGAATAATTCAGAAGGAACCAGCCTGGAATCTTGATCAGAAACATTACTCAGAAACAAAGTATAGAGCTTAAGTAGAAAATTAAATCCTAGAGCCTTAAATGCACTCATTTATGGGAAATGGAGACCTCTAATCTGATAATGCAGGTTTTCCAGAGCTGCAAAGTCATTTCTAATCATCAGTCCCACCTCTCTCCCATTTCTTCATAAAAAAGCACAGAAATGTCAGAACTGGAATTTGATCCTAAGGAAGATTTTTGAAGTCTGGAAAGACCTCTTAGGTTGAAAAATTAGTTGTTTTTTTTTTTTTCTCCTGTTGAAGGAGAAATTAATGGTGGGAGAAAAGAGGCTCCAGGTATTTGCTGCCAACACTTTTCTGCTCTTTGAAGAAATGAGCTACCTTTCAAGTCACAAAGGCAGGTCTACTCACCTGCCTCTGTGCCTTGAAAGAAAATTGCCATTACATTTTCTAATAAAGTTGGCTAGGAAACAGACAGGACAGCATTCACCAACCCTAAGATCTGTAAATCATTGGGAAAAGACTGCAAATGCACCAGATATCAAAGTAGCTGGTAGACTAATTTAAGAAGGAGATTGATTGCTGCTGTGTGAAATTAAAAATTACTATGCTTTTTTCCCCCACTGAAATTAATCACAGAGAAGTTGCATGTTAATAAATCAGTTCTGCTGTATAGCAAAGAGGCATAAGGAAAAGTAATTAAAAGCCTGTAGAGGTCTTCATATGTGTCTATAAAAGCTGCAAAACTATTCCTGGCTGTTCACCTAAACCTTTTGCCCATCTCTGCCCAGGTGAAGTGATACTGCATTTCACCCTCTTCACCTCTAGAAAGCTCTTTCTGAAATCAAACTCATCTCACTGGACTGAGGGTGTTTTAGTCATCCTGAAGTATGTGTGGAGGAGAACATAAATACTTCCTGCCTTTCCCATGCTTGGAGAGCATTCCTGAATTTCTCCCTGTTCAGCTCTTCTCCAGCCTTTTTCCCTCCTCTGCTCTGCAGCATTGAGGAGCCTTAGCTGGCCTTCAGACATTGAATTTAATGATCCTGGTAATTGTGCCAGGATCATTAGAAGTGACAACAATAGAAGTGCAGGCAGAAGAAATAAGGAAGACTTGGCACAGGCAGAGATGCATTGTGCTGAATTTTACGTCAGGACCAGAAGGCTTTTTAATACATGATTTTCTTCTTTATAGCTCCCAGCAGAGCAGCAAGTGCACAGATAGGCTGTAAACCCATACAATGCAGTCTGCATAAATCACAAATATAAAGCCATGCAATACTCCCTCATGGTGATCCAGCACCATCAGCCCTGTCAAAGCCTGGGGGGGCATTATTGCTTTTGGTGGCATATCTCTGTTTGCAGAGATAAGAGAAGAATGAAGAGTGGGCAAAGCTAGTGGAAGGGACCAAGGGTACCAGGGATTCCAAATACAAGACCAATATATCCCAATATGAGACTTACTCAAGAAATTTTATGAGGACATGACAAAATGGGTTTAAGACCTCAAGGCCTTAATTCCTAGCTGGGATTTTGCACCAGAAATGAGATCCCTGCTCCTAACTCTACAAAACAATATGCCCCTACAAAAATGCCCCTTCCACATACATCCTGACACTCGAGGAAGCAGATTCAATGGCTGTGAAAGATGCTGTTTGAAGATGTTTCACTAGGAAAAAAAAACAGTTTTGTGAACTAATGAGCAGCCCTGGCAGCTGAAATGATGAGTGGCACATAATTTCATGCCAAGAGACATTTGCCTCCTGACAGCCATATTAATGGAGTCCAACTGGGTGTTGATATGGTTATCCTTTGCTGGTAGGGGTAGAGATATTTTCCACAGGCAGACAGGTTGCAGGCTAATGATCCTTCCTTGCTGGGGCTCAGAGGCAGCAAGCTCTCCCAGAGATCCCTGTCACAGACAGCCAATCAGGGAAGTCAGGGAATACATGGCTGGAGGGGGAGCAGATGTCCCAGTCCCTTCTGCTCCAGAGGGAAGGATTGGCCCATGCCCACAAGCTGCTGAGGCCACAGTGGAAGTGTTCCTGGGAGCTGAGTGGGCAGATGTCATCAGAGATGGATTGGATTTTCATGTGCTGCCCTGTAGATAACAATTTCCAGGGGGTTCTCATGATGTTAGAGAACACATGCCATAAAACAAGTTGAAAAGTAGCTGTCCAGCAGCATAGGTGATGGTGTTTGCTTGTGCAAAGCTACACTGCCAGCTCTGAGAGAACTGCTCTAGGACAGCCAGAGCATGCAGGATTTTCAGTCAGCAGCAACAGCAGAGACGTCACAACAGCAGTAATGAATGTGCAAGGAGAGGCAGAGAGGATGGCTGGCTTGTATGTGACTGCAGCTCCCAAGAAGTCACTGATGTGTGTCTCAGGCTTTTCTTAGCATTTCAGGCTCAGAGGATGCCAGGTTCTGTAAAAGGGTGTGATAACAGACCCTTTCTCTTCACTAGCTTTTGTTCAAAGGCCTGCCTTTCATGCTCTGAATTTCCAGCAGATCACCTATATTTCCAGCAGCTCTATTTTTTAACTTTCAACCTGATGTCCCCAGTCACAGATGTCACCCATCAGGGATGCTCTAGGGTTTTATTGTTCACAGTGACTCATTAGCTATGAAAATAGCCCACTAAATGTAAAAGGAAATCAGCAAGACAACGCATGACAAAGCAGTTGTGAGAAGTGATGTAAGCCTTACTCAGTGCTACATGACATTGAATTCATTCACATCACCTTCATGGGCCCTGCTTTCACACACAGGGTGATGTACAAAAATGAGTAAAAAAATTTTTTGTGTTCCCTACTCTTTAAGAGGACACTGTGTCTGTCTCTAACATAGTTTCCCTGTTTACCATTCTGAATAAGAACATGGTGGTGACAGACAGATGGACAAGATGAACTTAAAAGTCCTTGCCATGTACACTGTCTATGATTTCATGAGTCATTTCAGTCAGAAAAAGAGGTGATGAAACATTTGAATGCAACTAAAAAGAGATGACATCATGGTTCTCTTTCCTCTCTTTGGAATTAGTAGTAAATTAAATTAAGCTCAGCCACTTATCATTAACAAAAAAATCTTTTAGTTTGCTTTCTACTACTTACATGTCCCCTCTGTCATAAATCAATTCACAAGAGAAAAGTGAGAGGCTTTCTCCTGCATAGGCAAAGCAGAACAATGTGGTCTTTGAGCCACTTATAGAATGAAAAACAAATCAGCAATATCTCCAAACTACATCCAAACATCAACTAAAATACTTAACTGAAGCCTTTAGCAGCAGTTCTTGTTCTGGCTGCTTAACTGAGCATCCCTTCCATCTGAGTTGGCTGAAATGCCCTGGTGAGATTCCCTGGGCATAGCTGTTTATGCCTTTCAGAGTACTGCTGTCTCTGGCTGGTTTCTTTTTACCGTGAAGTCAAGATTTTCCTTGAGACATTGTAACTCACAGTGACACAGTTTTACAGGATTTACCAAAGGGGCCTTGAGCTGATTAAAGGACTCACTATGATTTGGGAGGGTTTCACAGACAAGGTTCAAGCCCCCTCCCTGCAGGTCTCTCCTTTTTCCCCTTTTGATTTTTCTCCTCTCTTTTCTCCTAAAACAGACTCCATGATTCTGCTATGCATGTAGTGAAGCAAATAAATAGAAAGTCACTTTGCCAGAGTTTAGAAAAGGTATTTCTATATATTACCATTGATCCTCATGAGGTTGCAAATTGCTAGGAAGAACGATCTTACTTGACACAATTAGAATCACAGTATCTGAAGCTTTGAAACAAGGTTGAGTGAGGAAAAATTTCTTAAGTTTCAACAGAACAAAGTCAGATATGGTAAAAAATAAGAGACAATGCCCTTGGGATTTAAATATAGATTTTGACTGTGGGTGATACTGAATGTGCTGGGAAACAAGAAATTTGTGCTCTCAACTACATAGAGAGAGCCACTGAATGTCACAGAATAACGTGGTCTGTACCACATTTAACAAAGTGAATCTTTCAAATATGTGTGACATCCTGAGGACACGCATCAGGAAATGCCCAGGTAATGCTCAGGTCAGTCAAACAGACTGGGTGAACACGCTGAATCTTTAGTACAGATAATTTGGGCAGTCTTCGGACCAACACTTTGACAAGGTCCCAGGAGGTCACAGAAGTTCTTATTTTACAATAGCTTCTGTTTAAACCAGGGCTCCTAACTAATTGCTTAATTAGTTACAGCCTGTAGAAACCTGCTCAGAACAATGCCATCTGTGTGACCAGGTCAAGGAATGAGGACACTTTTGGAACAATGACTGAGTGTGATGTCCTGAATTAAATGCAGAAATCTCAGGCTGGGACAGTTACTATTTAAATTAGTACAAAATCCCGCATGTCTCTGGACCAAATCCCACTTCTGGGTTATCGCACCTGTGAGGATTTGGAGTGTACTGTCTGCCATTATCAGCCAAAGGACCACTGCCAGCTTTTGCAGCATGTCCTTGTCAGAGCAAAGGGAAGTGCCTGGGAGAAGCTTCTTGGTTTGGATCTGTGCAAAATGAATTCTCCACAATTCCTTCTACAGATTCCCCATCAGATGAATGAGCCACAAAAAGTCCAAATGCAAGCCAGACAAGGCTCTCTGAACAGAACTGGGAAGAAAAATTGCCTTTCTTGCTCCCACCACTACATTTCTATCCCTCTTGGTAGAGACAACAGCTGTAAGTAAAGACCCCTCATGGTCATACACCTCATAATTCTGGGACACACAGAAACATTCACTGGCCACCACTGGGAATGGGAATTCCGGGTAACATCCGGTTAGAATTGCACCTTTTCTCCTGGATTTCATGATGATAGCAGGATGAAGAATAGGGTCAAGCAGAGACTGCCAAGCCCATCTTCCCCAAAGAATGCTGTGAGATCTCTTCTTTTGCCTCTGGTCTTTCCCATCCTCTTGGAGGAAGCTGAGTCCTCATGCAGATACATGTGGACTGGCAGGAGCAACCCTGACTCTTCCACACTACTCAGAAATCATGCAAGAAATGGCAATAATGCAACATGTGGAAATGTCATTGATAACTTCTTGTTCATCACAACCCATAATGAGTGTATTTATGGGGGAAGGTGCACCCAACATGAAAAAGCTGACTTTTTTTCACCCCAAGCAGATAAAATTGTAGACTGCTTTTATTACCAAGAGTAACAATTTTATTACCAACATGACAAAAATGTCTTGATAGGTATATTTGAATACTTCAGATGCAAACTGCACCGATGCAGGTAGATCCTAGTCTATTTCTTTTTAGCTGGTTCTTGTAGCTTGTCCCAAAATAACTGTATAAAAACTTGATCTCTTTCCTACTGCTGGGAAGTCAGTCAATTCAATGAACAATTACCATTGTCTGGGAGGTGTCTTTGGGTGCCTAACTTACTAGATGCAAATCTTCAGAGAGATACTCTGCAGCCTGTTTGAAAGAGATGTGTAGATTGAAATCAGAAGTGATGAATTTCCTTTGCTGTGCACTCAAAGTAGTAATTCAGAAGCCCTCACCAAAAGAGATGCTGAGAGATAGCAAGCTGTATATTCAAGATTAGAATATAGCCCTGAGTCTCTGGTACATTATATTAATCTTTGATAAGAATATCTGTGTATGTTGCAGACTGATAAAATATTAACCTTAAGCCTTGAAAACATCCTTATCCATTTACTGCTGCATACATTGAAATTCAAGTGAGAGGGGCCTCCTTTCACTAATCTTGCTTTTTAAAGGATGTTGCCACAGCATGAGATGAAAAAATTCTATAAACACCACCCAATGAACTGTTCTATATGAACATGCTGTTCTCCTTGCCACGGCAGACTTCAAAGCAGATCATTCACCACGTTGCATATGAAGACCTTCAGCACATCACAAAGCATCCAAAACCTTTTGGCCTTCCTTGACAATGGAAACAGACATTGGGATGGCCAGAAGGAAGGGACCATGCTCCATTCCCAGACCTGCAAAAAGGTCTCTTCTTTTTTTTTCTCATGCCTCTTTCAGCAGGGCAGGCATTGGGAACTGCAAAATAATGTCCCCTGTTTCTGCCCTCTGACTGTGAACATGCTCCTTCTGTTTCCTCTCCTGAAATACAATTCTTCCTGGAAAATCTACCTTTGCANAAAAAAAAAAAGTATTTAGCTGAGACAAGTGAGTATTACTAACAAAAGCCCCAAGTCCATTTCCATAATCCTGCTAACAGCATCCCTGCTCTCTAAATTAAAAAAAGAAGCAAAACACTCAAACCCCACTGCCTAAGACTAAAAAGTTCCTTAAACTTAGTCAGAATTGCCTAAATGTTGGGGAAACTGAACCTCTGATCAACTCCTGTGGAATATTTATTACCCTACTCTTCAGATGACTCCACCAGATAGGCCTCTGAGTGAATTTGTGAATATTACAGGCACTTCCAGCTTAGTGGCAGCTGTGGACTGAAACAATCCTCACATTCTCAAAAAACTGTGACATAACAGTCAATCGCAAAGTATAAAAGTCAATCTCAAAGCAACAAAAAGTAACAGGAGGATGAAGAGGGTGCCCTCCTGGCATCAGGATATTTTAAACCCTTGCAGTATGACTATATTGACAAGTCTCTGGAGCTGTAGCTGGCTTAGCAAAATATGTGAGGCATAAATAACTGGCAAAGAAAAGTTCATGTACAATACTTGCTATTGTGCAGAGTGCTCTTGAAAAAAAAAAAAGATCCCTCATCTCCGTGAATACTTCAAGTTGGTCTCTCTCCTATCTCAAAACTTCCTTGTAATTAAACACCTGCATAATGAATTAAACTCTCCAGGGAATGTTATTTGCCAGCTACTTTTTCAATTATTTAAAATTAGCTTAAGGGATAAAGCAATCAGGTCATTCATTAATTTAATTCCTTTTTGTAGCTGTACTTTGTGACTAGAAAATAAAACTACAAGATCAAAAGGACAAAGAGGAATGAAGAGGAAATTATACAAGACACTTTGAAAGTTCCCTAGCGCATGACCTCACCCAGGATGCACAGTTTCTGCTGATACACAACACACTCTAAATGGCCATTTTCTCATGAAGACAAACACTTCTCTGGAGACATCTACCCAAAGGGAAAAGTTGGCAGGAGCAACGTCCATGCACATGCAAAGCACTGGCTGGCAGCCAGCTCCCACTTGGAAAGGTGAGAATTGGAGATGCTGATAATTCACCAGACCCACTTCAGAGTGGCTATCTTTGTCTGCAGAATTGCCTGGGGGAAGAGGGGAAGAGATCCTCTTCTATCCAGTCCAGGATGAAGCTTTTCTCTCTTCTCCCAAAGGACCAGAAGTTGCAAAATTCTTGAATGTATTAAACCACACCATAAGCTTTTTGCAGAGGCAAAGGATGTCATCCAAATGCCCCTAACCGGGGACCAGGGTCATCTATTTCTGAGCTGCTTCTCCAAGTACAGGAAAGCCAGCAGTCTCCGACAGTGACATATGTACCTGGCTCCTTCAGCAGGCAGCTTCTCTCTGTGTTGGGGCTGGGAACAGAAGCCTTGCTATTTTATTCCCCTCTGCCTGGCAAATCTGTCACCTGCCTGATGGAGTAAGGAGAGGAGTGTGGGCCAGCAGCCAGCTGTCACCTTCTGCAAGAAGTCCATGGCCTGGTGACCACAGGACCAGGGTTCTCATGTGAGTACAGTGGCCACACCATCAACACTGTGTCATCTTAGCAAGACAGTGGCACAGAGTTCTTCTAGGACAATTTCTGCCACAAAAGACCTTTGCAGGTTCTTGTGAGGAGGAACTAATTTTAACCTATTTTCACTCATTCCTAGCACCAGTGAGTTTAATTATTTTACACATCACCTTTTGCAGCAGAGAAACTACAACAGTTCAGAAGGGTGCAAAGGCACCTGGGTGCGCCTGTACTCACATGCACAGAGGTGGACAAAGAACTGAGGGATTTACTTTCTGAGTAAGCAGCACAGAGAGCTCAAACCTTTGTGTGACAGTCAGCAGAGACTGGGCTGGGCAGCCCCAGAGTACACCCAGTGCCCTTTACCCAGTCTGTGTGACTCAAAGAAAAAGCCCTGCTTAAGCAAAAGAATTGTGTGACTTGGTATCTGGTCCAAGACAAAGGCCTTTAATTTCCATTAAAGCTCATCATCTTTAGACAGTTCTTTGTCCAAGCATTACTTGGAGCAAGAAATAATTCAGTGTTGAAAAATCTCTTGAAAATGCAAAAGCCTCCTGTCTGCTTTGCTAGCATTGCTACAAGCAATGCTGATCAGCATATCCTGCAGGTATAGATCTTGGCATGTCACTGCCAAGTAAAGAAAAATGCCACATTTTTTGTTTTTCTTTTGCCTTTTCTTCTTTGATATAAGAGGTTGCTGCATCATCTGTACAAACACACTCTCCTGGCTGTGTGTCAAGGTCTTTATAATAGACCATATTCATTTTTTTAGTGGAGTAAAGTGGGACAGATAGAAAAAAAAGCAGGGTGAACGGATAAGAGCAGGACATCACCAGCCAGTCTGGTGGAGTGTGGCACATCATACTGCTGTTCTGTCTCATTGTTTTTCCTGTTGATATGGGGACTACGAGCCACCTTTCTAAGGAATAAACAGCAGATAACACCTGGCTGTTATTTCTCTGTCCTCTTCTTTTGAATTTGGATGTCAAAACCTTATGCCAGAAAAGCAAGGACAGTGAAATCCATACATGTATGCTGAGCACTGAAACTCTGAAAAAAGCTAGAATTCATATTGTTTGCTACCTTCCAGTGGGAACATGAACATTCTTTCCTTCTCCTCAGTGACTACTTAAATACGTCAAAATATAGATATTTTTCTAAAGCCCCTGTCTCTGAAAACTGGATGAAGTAACCAAATGTTTCAGAAGTTATCACAATGAAAGACAAGCTACTCTTTTTTTCTGGTCACATATGCCTAGTTTCCTTGTGAAAACTGTAGAAAATCCTTTACCCAGTGAGACAATGTGAGCAAACAATTACAAAGCTTTGCAGCCCTGCATCCGCCTGCGAGGGAGGTAGTTACAGCAGGGAGTCAGCTCAGCAGACAGGAAGGGAAGTGATTGCTCCTTTGTGCTCCGAGTGCTGTCTGCTGCCTGGCAGGTCTCACGTGCTGCTGGGAAGGAGGGAGGGTGTGGAGGCTATTTGGAACCTAAGTACGTGGAAAAGTGTGCAGAGGGATTTTTTCAGGTGTGTATCTAGGTCAGTGACACAGGTCCTTGGAAGGTTCATGGGAGCTGGGTGGAGGTGTTGTGCAAGCTCTTCTTTCTGCCTGTAAGGGAGAAGCTCATTCATACCATCAAAGGCTCAGCTCCTTCATAATGAATTTCTGTTTACAGTAGGGAGGGAAATGTGTGACATGGTATTGCTGTCTTTCCTAAAAATAAAAGCAGGGAGAAAAAGAGGATTCATGCAAAAATACCTTTCAAGATTGTTACCACCACCCCCCAGCTGAAGCAGAAAGCCTGACAGCCCCTGAGAAATCATCTGACAAGTTCAATGATACACTTGACAATACAAAAAAGATATATTTTTTAAGTACTTTTTTTTGCTTTATGAGGCTTCACACTTGCCTACAATCTACAACGCTAAAAACAGATTTGGAAATAAAAACTGAGGAACCCACCAGACTACAGAACGTGGAGATTTATGAAAAAAATAAACATAATGAGGTGGGGTTTTTTTATCACACACTGTGGGGAAGAGTTTTTGGTGAAAGACATAATTTACTTTCCTCTTTCCAAAAGTTTCCTTGCAAAATGCACAAAAACTCCTTTGATTGAGCTCTTCAACTGTTAACTAATGAGACAATCCAAAAAATGGCAAGCCTAAAAACTCACATGCCTCATTCTGGAGAAGCAAACATGAGAGAAGACAGGACACAGGGCCCCATCCTGAGAGTGGAGCTGAGAAGAGCACAGGACTGGGCAGCTACAGGAAGTGGGGCAAGACTCTTGGGAGAGTATCCTGGATTGTATTCTATTTGCCATCTGTTAAAGGTGGGGCAGTTATCTTCTGTTAATTGGGCAGTTTTTCTTATCTCTTCCACAACCAATCTTTCCCTCGGGGAGATATCTTCTGTTAATGGACTATTGAGCCTCACTGCATGACTGATAAAATTACATTATTCCATTGTGAAACTCTCCACCCAGGGGGAGCAGCCAAGCATTCCTACCTGCATATACTCAGAGATTTTGGGACACTTCGAGAGCCTCTTCTCCACTGGATTCCCAGAGGAAGACCAGGCCCATCTACACCACTACCTGACCTTCAGAGAAAACTACACCCTTCTACAGGATCACTGCTTCAGCAGAACTACATCTGCCACTCCAGGAGGAGCAGCCACCATTCAGCTGGACTGTTACCAACACCCTGACCCACAGGGTGTCAGTTCGTATTCTGACTCTGTTGGTAGTTTTGTTTGTTCTCATTACATTTGTATTTTCAATTTTCCTAGTAAAGAACTGTTATTCCTATTCCCATGTCTTTGCCTGAGAGCCTTTTTATTTCAAAATTGTGGTAATTCGGAGGGAGGGGGTTCACCTTTTCCATTTCAGGGGAGGCTGCTGCCTTCCTTAGTAGACACCTGTCTTTTCAAACCAAGACAGGAAGAAAAACCCAAATAAAACCAGAAGGAAATAACTGAACAAGTGGACAGCACAGTGATGGCCTCAAAGCTCTCTGTTTTTCTGAAGAAAGAGGAAAAGCGGCAAGTCTCAGCATTGCTTGGAATAAGATCACCAGGTGACATCCTGCTTGGAAAACTGGATATCCCAACAGGAAAAAACATGTTGAGCTTTCATAAAGTGCACTTCTGAATCCACTGCTCCTCCCTGCTGGCTCACCTGTGGATGCACATACTCACTGCCACCACAGAGGCAGACCCTACACAGCTGGATCCCTTGATACAGAGGCTCTGCGAGAAGCCCCAAGTCAGCAGCACACTGGCAAGAGCCTTGGTGGAGACAGTAAGTCCCACACAGAGCATAAACATCACCTGCAGGAAAAACTAGGCTGTCACGGAGCAACCCCCCCCCCCAAAATTCAATCATTCTGTTGGTAAAGAACACCTCTGCTGTCTTACATCATCCAACCTTGTGTAATTATTTTGCAGCATGACACAGGCATATGCGTCATAAATGTGCTGGCAGGTGATGCAGGAATAAACAGAGCACCTATGCCTTTGGAATGAGCTGTACTGCAGATACATCTTCTACAAATAAAGGCTTCATCTTCAAATGCATCCCACATCTAGAGCAGACCAGATTTTTTAAAACAAAATTCACTGCCAGTGCTGTATACTGCATCAAAGAATCCATCGCCCATCTCTGAATTTCCTATGTTATGATTTATTCCCAGATGGTCTTTTTGGTACAACTGCTCAGAAGACTTTAGAAAACACAAAATTTTCAAGAGCTCAAGCAACTGCGAAAAAAAAGGTTTGATTGTGAGTACCAAGAGTTGATTTTTAGCTATACCTCTGGCTTGTGATAAAGAAGGGGGAATGTTAGATTATTCTTTTGAATTAACAAGTGATCTCAAATGTTATCAAAGAGTTTAAGTTGAACAACCTGTATAAACAGAAATCACATGATGTGTTGAAATATGAGTTGAAATCACTGTCAATATTAGCGTAGCAAGGTGCAGGGTTTTGATGGTTTGTACCAACTATCTCATCAAGTTCTTAGCCATAGGAGGTTTGGGTTTAATATTGGTTATATTTTTCCCCTGGAAAATGCCAGTTTGTTGGATGTGCGGTTTTGCAGAAGAACCACTTTTTCCACATCTTTTCTCAGGGCTGTGATGGACCTGCTGAATGGGAAGGCAGGGAGAGAAAGGAGCTCCCTGGGAGCCCAGGGAGAGGACAAAGAGATGTGTCTCTGCTGGACTGGAACAAGCTGGATCATCTTACTACAAGAGATTTGAAAATTGAAATTTAGGCAGCCACATTCAGCTATTCTTCATCATTATACTAAACCAAAAAACATCCAAGTTTTCATTTTCAAATGCCAAAATCCTTCAGCATAGTACCAACATTCTTCCCTGTATTCATGCTTTTTCCACCTTCTGTATTCTCCCATGGAAGTCAGAGGTTCCTACAGACTGATGCTGGCCCCTGGTATCTGTTCACAGCTGGATGCCCTGGCCTTTGTTTACTGGTTCTCAGCACATTTAGCTTCTCAGCCATATTGCTTTTTAGTATTAATTACATTGGGGGTTTTGTATTTATTGGACTGTGCTGTGCTTTCTTTGCTCAGATAAAACTATCTCACAAACAATCAAAAGTTGAACAATCAAAACTTGTTATTTTCCACTGGACAAACACTAATTGTCTCAGATGCTTCCCAGAGCAAAGACAGACTGTTCATTTCAAGTAAATAAATTTTTTTTAAAAAGTAGTTCTCTGTCTCTTTTTGGGTTTTTTTGATCTTGAAGAGTAAGATTCTTCAGATCTGAAAAGCTTGCTCTGGTTTGACAAATCAGCAGGGCTGGTAGATGTTTAGTGCAGGCAGATTAGAAAAACAGCTGAGAGGGTGAATGTGAAGGGTGCTATGGAGCAGAGACTGTAGTTTGCAAGAGGCACTAGAGGGAAATATAATCAAATGTTTCCTCGCAGTCACTGATGAGGCTGCCAGTGTGATGCCTTCTCTGTCACCTTGCATTATCTGCCATGCTGGGAAACTCCGTAATTACATTGCAGACACTTATGAAGACGTACTTGTCTAAACAAATGATGGGCATGATATGATTGCGAGTTAAGCAATGTTAAGACTGTCTCATGAAGGAAACAAACCAAAACACAGTCACTTCTTTAGTAAAAAGACATTTGCATATTACAATTTGAAAGGAAGAACTGACTGAGCAATTTTTTCCATGGGAAAGGAAATGGTTTCTGAAAAGCAAATTCACATGTGCAGAACAGAAATTATTTTTCTACTCCTGGAAGGATATTTTAGATTATCAGCTTGGGAGAAGTAGATATGTTTTCCTGATGGGAAAGCCAAGCGTTTGAGCTATCAAGGATGTTTTCTATTCACAAGCGATATCCACAGAGGATTCTTAGCTGGACATATAACCTCACATGGAACGTGACCATTGCCAAATAAAAGCTAAAATATTTTGTAGATGCCTCCCTCAGCTAAGTATCTCAAAAGGTAGCCACCACTACCACAGAGACATACCCAGGTGGGGGAGATGCCATCACTTTGAACTACCTTCCACTGTCCTTGAGAATGTCTGGCAGAAGATGTTTTAGCATTACCTCATGGGACAGGTAAAAGGCAGCAATTCCCAGTGGCCAGAAGCAGCAGAGCATGGAGAACACAGTAAGGCCAAGATGATCCCTTGGTGGCATCATCAGGAAGTTGTCTTCACTCTCACTGTCACTCGAGTAATCACTCTGGAACAGCAAAAGAGAGAAACGTAGATGCGCTGGTTAATGACATTATTGCTTTTCCTCTGCCATGAGCCAATTCCCTGATTATTTGCCCATTTCTCCTACTCCACCACAGCAATGGCCAGCAGGTCTCCTCTTCCTCCTTACCCACTGTGTCACAGACTCCATCACTGTTGCACGAGCTTGAGAGCAAGAAAAGACAAATGTAAATATACCACTGCAGGGAGCTGAAAAGGAAGCCCATTAAAGGAAGAGGGTCTCTAGTCACATGAACCAGGGTGAATATTTCCTTTCAAAAATAAAGGAGGAAAAGGAGAGAGAGAAAATCCACAGTATTACTGAAACCACCCCTTGAAATTTTGGACTCATCTGAACAGGTGAGATACAAAATCAAAAAATGCTTTTGATTTTCCAGGTGTTTGATTTTCAGGTTTGTGTGCTGGCATGTGGAGACCACCTTTCTGATATTTCAAATTGACTTTTCTTTCACATAAAGGTGAAATGGGGAAAAGATTTCTCAAGTAACTTTGGCCATGTGCTGAATCACAAAATTATCAGTTATGTTGCTTCCCAAAGGCCAAATCGACCTGCCTATGAGCTACCAAGAGTGAGAGAATAACTCTAATAATGAATTCCTGACCATGCAGATCAACTGTGAACCAGAAAGGTGAAAGAAAAGGTCAAAAATCACAGAAACAAATACAACAGCAAATGGTACCTCTTAATTCTTCCAGCTAAACCCTCCTTTCTCCAAGCAAAACTTCCTTCCTAACATTCTCTCTTAAAACAGGGCACCTGATCCTGAGCTTACCAAGAAATATTCTCCATTCAGAACCCCCCTGACATTAGGATGATTGATAATTTGGCTACCTAGCTCTCTGTCTTCACTTATTCCTGGATCTGCAAGAGCTGCACCCCGACACTGAAGAAGCTGGATATTAGTGTTGAGAAGTCAGAATCATATTCATCAGTTATCCTTCCCTTCCCTTCCCTTCCCTTCCCTTCCCT
>VWZP01005306.1:31650-50358 GCA_013396995.1 Dicaeum eximium | reverse complement strand
AACTTCCCTTCCCTTCCCTTCCCAGAACTTGCCTTCCTGGAACTTCCCAGAACTTCGCTTCCCAGAACTTCCTTTCCCGGAACTTCTCTTCCCAGAACTTCCTTTCCCAGAGCTTCCCAGAACTTAACTTCCCCTCCCTTCCCAGAATTTCCCTTCCCAGAACTTCCCGGAATTTCCCAGAACTTCCCTTCTTGGAACTTCCCTTCCCGGAACTTCCCTTCCTTTCCCTTCCCTTTCTGGAACTTCCCGGAACTTCCCTTCCCAGAACTTCCCTTCCCGGAACTTCCCTTCCTGGAACTTCCCTTCCCGGAACTTCCCAGAACTTCCCGGAACTTCCCTTCCTGGAACTTCCCTTCCTTTCCCAGAACTTTCCTTCCCGGAACTTCCCTTCCCGGAACTTCCCTTCCTTTCTCTTCCCTTCCTTTCCCTTCCCATCAGTTCTTGGGCACCATTTGCCAAGTTTGTTGGAAAAATCAAGCATTGGAAGGCATAATGCTACAGGAAAACATCTACACAGGAAGAAAGAAGAGAAGCCAACTCCACTTTGTAAGATGCATTTAAGATGCAGATTCATCACAGCCTCTAAGTGCCTGAGTAGATAATTTCTGATCAGAGGCAGCTCTTTCATTCTGTAGAAAAGCTGAAGTGACTGAATGAAGAATAGAGGAAGGGCAGACACAAGGTGAAGATTTTTAACAGAGACGGTGATCACTTTTCTGCAGTTGTAATGGATTTTCTATTAAAGAAAGCCTTTTCTTAAATCAAGGCTGGCTATCCCTAAAAGCGATGTGCTTTACCTCAACCAAGACATTACAACTGCTCTGCAGATAGCCTGCCTAGCACACTGGAGATGTCAGACAACAGGATCTGCTCTGAACTACAGCTGCCAGAAACCTCTGATGGATATTCAGGAAACAGCCTTTTCCTTTTTTCCTTCAAACCCACCAATTCAGCGACATGCACACACTGCATACAAAACTAATTCCTCATATGGCCCTGTGGGATCTACCTTCAAATCCAGATGGTCCAGTGGTCTGGTTTGACAAAGACCAACACAACGCTGCTCGAAGTTAATATGTGCTGCGTTTCCCTCCAGTCAATGCCTGTTCCAGTAACATAGTTAAACATGATGACCTGTTCTGACCAGCACTCTCCATCCTTCTGTTCTCCTGCAAGTGTTTTGAGCTCACCTCCATGCAGTAGATGCTGAAGGCAGCAGCTGGATGGAGGCTCTTCCACGAAAGGCTGTAGTTTATCACTGCTCTGCCTCTACACACTCACTCATCCCTGAGCAGCATCTTTCTGATCATTTCTGAAGAGGTGATGTCTCTAAAGCCTGTTATTTATTTAATTTTGCCTGTCTATTTATTTCTTTATACAACTTTGAGTTTTGCAGTTGATTACCTTTCAGGTTTAAAGGCATTTAAAGGAGCCATAATCTCCTAACACTGACCTGCTGCAGCTCCTCTTGTTTCCCCAGCTCCCAGTCTAAAAATTGCCCTGTCAGTCTGGCAGCCAGTCTTGCCGAATGGACTCACAGAGGTCTCTCCTTGCATGGAAAACTTTTCACGTGTAACTTTGCAACACCAAAATACAATGGGCAATACCCCCTAGATGCAGTTGCCCACGCCTATTCTTCCTTCTTGAGTCCTGGACTTTGATCATCTCCCTTGTGATGTTTTCTGGACACCCACAGCCATCCTGCCTGTAGCTCCTCAGGAACTGGCATCCAGCACATTGCCACTGAAAGGAGATCACTGCAGACAGCAATGAACGGATCTGCACTAAAACAAGCTGGGGCAAGTGATGTGACCTTTCATGATTGTCCCCTTTTTGCTTCTCAGCTGACACAGCAATCCTCAAAGAAGTGTACCAAATATCCACCCTCTACAAATGACAGCATGCAGCTCATCCAGAGTTCCTGCCACTCACAGGCTGGATCCCAGAGACATCACTGCAGAGCTTTGGTCTGAAAATTCAGGGAAGTGATGATGAGAAAGGGAATTGCTACTATTAACAAGATTCATAGGAGGGCACTTGGACACTGCTGAAGGTGAATTCTCAGCCACACTCCTTTCACCTGGACCTGGCTAATGGAGGTTAATATCCCTTGGCAGGGCTCAGTATCTCCAGACTTGAGTAGCTTCTCCTTCAAAGGAGAAATGTAAGTCAAATGCAAAGTGTAATCACTCTTGTAATCTGTTAATAATGTGCCTTTGAAGGAACTCAGAGATATAAACTGTGTCCTATGGGTAGGATGACTCACTGCTGTGACTCCATATCTGAGTGCCACACCTCTTAGGAGCTCATATCTGGGCACCACACCTTTGACAGCACACATGTGCTCTTCTGAGCACATGCCATGGGACAAAACCACTGAAAATTACATTCCCATATTCTAAACACAGCCCTAGATGAGCTTGGGCAAGGTATTTATGGCGCTGTCTTCCTCCATTGCCCAGGTGCAGAACAGGAAAAATACTGTACACCCAATTCAGGAGGAGAGCTGTGATGGCCAGTGAATTCATCAGTAAAACCAGGTTGCAAGACCCTGTCCTTGCCCATGTTGCAGAGCTCTCTGAAAAGGGAACTCTGCCATACACAGCCCCCCAAGGGGTGTTTAAACGCGCTTTCTGGATACCTACAGCCAGGGGAGGCTGAGGACACAGCCCAGTGCAGGACCACAGGCTGGAAGCATTGACAGAAAGCATATGTGATATCATGGGGCTTGATGGGCATAAATCGCCTCAGGGTCTTCTCTTCATGTTGTGGAAAAAACGTGCAAGGAGGTGCTTGGGAATGTTGAGAAGAGTGGTTGAATGGAACAGAATCTAAATTCTATCTCTACGATTTCATGCTCAGGTCCAAAGGATGAGTTTTCACAACAGGATCCAGCAGCTTCAAGTAGAAAAAAAAAAAGTATACCTTGAAAGCAAAGAAATTTATACCTTGAAAGCACTACATTTCTTTTTTTCTTTCACTCTCAGAACATTCTATTTATTTTGCATTTAGAGATTGTTTCAGACATTGCTGGGTGCTGGGAAAAAGTAAGAGGATTTTAAGAGAGAGCTCCAAGCTATTCTTTTATGTGACATATTTGAGTAATTTAATTTGCTGCCATGAATAGCTTGGGTTTCTCTAAATAAGCAATCTACCTAGTGGCTAGGAGGGAAACTAGCAGGAGTATAATATGACAAATGTTATTTTTGTATAAAAGATGGCACATGAACTCTAACAGGAGGGTATTTCATCTTGTAACTAATTTCATATTTCACTGCTGCCACATTTGACAAATTGTCTGTCGATTAATTGTGGCGTAAAGACCTCATAAGATATTTATAAATTTTCCAGAGATACCTAAATAGGGAATCATTTGATTTCAGGGATAGGCTTCAAAGAGAGGAGTTTAAAGCCCTGACAGAATGTGCAGCCTTCTGTTTTCATGCCTGGTAATTGGTGGAGCAAAGTGGGGCTCCATATGCTAATGAGAACTGTTTCTGAGATGTTTTTGCCTCCAGACAATTATGATTCTCTTACCGAGACTGAACAGCACTCCATTAGGACCTGAGAAGCACTGCTAGTAAAAAATTCCTACAAATAAGTTGGTTAAACATTGCTACAGGGTGCGACCCATGATCAGGATGTCTCCTGATCTGTTGACGACTCCTGCTCCTCTGCCACATCTCCCATGTTCTTCAGAGTCCCCAGGCTTGGGAAGGGAAGAAGGTATCTCCTTCCCAGCAACTTGTCCTAGACATGTTGAGCTGGATAGGCCCATCCTGAGGGGGATGACAGCCAACAGAGAAGCAAAGCCTGCAGCTTGGCTTGGTCAATTCTTCAAACCAAAACCAAATTTATCAAAATGGTATTTTCCAGAACCTTTCTCTACTGCAAAGTTTTCTGCCAAAGAACAGCAACCTTTCTGGTTATCAAGAGCCCAACTCTTTTCAAAAAGCTCCCCTCTTTGCCCATGTTTTCAAAAGGAGGCTAGTTTATAGAGTTTTCTCCCAGAACGAAGTGCCAAAGCAGACATGAGCCCTGGTCTGCTCTGACACTCCGCAGCTTCCATGTCTTGATGAGCAGTGGCTTGACAGTCAACGTGACAAGATACACAGCAATGACCTGTGCCACCCTCAGTGGCAGACTCAAACCCTTTAGGACTCTCACAGTGGGGAAGCAAAATTTGCGCCTCTTTTGTGTCACCCTCTCCCCTCTAACTTCTGCTCCCAGTCCTGGTACTCACTCTTTCCCTTCCCATCGCATCTATTAGTAACCTAAAAAGGCATTTGCTTCTTGCCAGTAACTGGCAGGGAAAAAGTTCTTCCTAGTGTGACACACTTGTGCTGTGTGGTTCAGGTGCTGTTTTTATGTAGTTAACAATCTGGCATGGTTCATCACCTACTCAGTGACTGCTTATCCCTAAATAGTGTTCTTCCATTCCCAGAGTCTCCACACAGGAATTTAGGTCTCTGATGAAGCTGTGCTCTAGACAAGCCCAGGAGGCCCTCACACATCTGTGGCCACACAGACACAGCCTCTGTGAACCAGAAGAGCACAACACAGCAGACACATTTTTTTCTGGTCTGGTGCTGTCAAAATTATCTCTCCTCTCTTGCATGACCAGCTGCATCTGCAGAATTTAGACCTTCCTGCAATGGAAGATACTTGCCATGCTGAGCTACTTCTTGCTGCAAACAGTTGCTCAGCAGGTTGATCCTTTTCAAGGATCATGGAAAAGTTCATGTAAGAGAGTTAAAATCTCAGTGCTGCACAGGGTTGGTCAGGGAGCACAGCAATGGAGACAGACCCTGGTCTCAAAGCAGAGGTGCTGCATCCCATGGGGACATGGAGATGGTACGTCCCTGGGATGCCAATCTCTGAGTCACCGCCCAGTTACCGTGGAGATGGCATGTCTGTCATCTTGAGTCCACACCTGTGTCTCTTCCCCCATTCTAGCAGTTTCTGTTGCATTCGGTTCGTGATTTGTTACTCGTGTTGCCATTCATTCCCCTTTTTCCCATCATTGGTTATGCCACTTTCTTCCCTCCTTTCTCCGCCCCTTCACCCTATTCCCATTGGCTATCTGTTCCCTTTAAAACCCTGTGTTTCCTCAGATCCTCTGACTGTTTTTCCCTAGACCCTCCAGTGAATAAATCATCTGGAATCTATACAGCAGTCCCTCTGTTTCCTGTGAAGTGATTTGTCACCTAGCATCCACAGCGTGGAAGGGTGAAGGAGGCTTACTTAGCTGACCCCATTGGAGATGTCTGGGGGAAGGCGGTGGCCGGATACCGGACCCCGGACTGCCGCACAGACGCTTCTAGCAAAGCATTTCCAGCTAACCAGGTCCTTATCCAAACCATGCTTGGCTTTCTCCTTCCCTGTTCCTAGTGGAGGAGAAATGCTGATGGAGAGGACAATCCATGGGTGGTGTGTATTTTGTGAACGTCTTCTTATTCTGAGCACTTTGTACTCATAGGTCAAGATGGTTGTCCGTATACCTGTGTTTGTTGGCACAGTGTCACACCAAAGGGTCAAACGAGACAGAGAATCTGTGATTCCAGATGCTTTATACCCATTCAAGAATTGCCACGTTTCACCTCAGGAGGTCTGTTTCCAGAGAAACAGCTCAGAAAGAAAAAGGAGACAGGGAAAAGGATACCCACACTGTCAGAGCACGTTACCAGAATTTACTCTCTCATTTCTCTCTTTAAGATCAGGGTAGGATGAAGTTCTATAGCTGTTTTCCAAGACACAAATATTCTCTGTGAAAAGCTCATCAAGTTTGTCCAGCACCACTTTGAAGAGGTTTTTTCCTTATGCTGCTGATTTTCCCAGCCTTTTTAATCTCATTCTCCAAAACTTGACTTAAGAATTTCTTCTCGACTTGAATTGACAAGAGGGAGATAAATTTTTTGCTGCCTGAATGTCAGGCCAGATGTGCCAATAACACTGTGTGTGCTGCAGTCACTTCTGTCACTACTGCATGAGAGAAACTGGGGCAAAAATACAGCAACCAGGAATTTTGTTTTGATTAAGGAAATTATACTTCCCACGGTCAATTCTGAAGTTCTGTGGAAGGATGTGATTTGAGCTAATACTCTCACATGCTTCAGAGAGAAACCTTCTGTCTCCCTGTGGAGGCATTGAATACTGCATTAATGGCACGCACTGAGAAAAACATTTCCCTCTTCCCAGCTTATCAATACAGAGAGAAAAGAGAACAAAAGGGAAATCAGGCTCTTGCTGGATTTCCCCTGTGCTGATCACAGGGTGAGACACTGGTATTACAGGAGGTGAAAATAGAAATTTTAGGGCTTGTTAGGTCTCAGTCCTAATCGAAAATCACAGCAACAGAGAAGCACAACCAGTGTCCCTATCTCAGCTGTGACATTCATGTTTGGAGGTATGGCTTTGCTCTAGACAGCCAGAGGGTCTTTGCTAGGTTATGAGTCTCTGACCAGTGGTGGAGGAAGTTTTCAGATCACCAGCGTTACCTTCACCCTCCATTCCCACAAACACTGGCAAACACAAATCCCTGCTACACTTGGGCCTCTGCACTTGGTTAAAATTTTTTTTATATGTATCATTTAAGAAAGAATGAAGTTGTTTCCATAGTCTTCTCTGTTACTTTACAGTGAGCAATCAATAAGGCATGGGACTCCAGAAGAAAGCATTGGTTTTGTGTCTACAAAGTGTTTCGCTCCATCAGAAAAATATCATTTATTTCAGAGACATGGATTCACTGCCGCTTGAAACCCAAAGACTTCTGTTTCTGCATTCACTCTGAGGCAGAAATGTGTTGTGCCTGAGCCAGTAATTTAAAACATTCTGCTCAAGTCAAGTGAAGGCAAGAGATGATGTTGGCCTGCTGAGTAAGATGGGCTCCATGCAGATAGACAGATGCTCCCAGCCCCAACCTTACAAAGCATTTAAGCACATGGGTCTTCTTCAGTTTCTGACTAGCCCCTTCAGAGGCAGCAGGGAAATGCTGATCTCCATTAGGGCCAGTGGGAATTTTGCCATTGGTATCCAGAGATCTGGGACCTTACCCAACAAACAAAGATGAGCAATCAATCATTGTCCTAGTTGGAGGAGAAAGTGATACAGCTGACCCAAAAAGCAGCTGATCCCCTGCTGTTCAGCTCTCGGGGGTTGTACACTTAATTTCAAACAAGCCCTCCTCCTCCCAGCTTTCCCCACATTTCCCAAGTGACATCTGACCTCTAGTTCCTGGAAATCGTCCTCTTCCTCCACCTCATAGGAGAGGGTGTGGATCTTGATGTCATCGGCAGAGAGGTCAATGAATCTGCTGTCAGGGTACTCCAGGCTGTCTTTGGTGGGCGAGGGCTCCTCAATGAAGGTCGTCTCACAGCACTCCGAGCCCAGGCTCTCGCCCCACGAGCGCAGCACATTCTCGGAGTAGAGGATGATGTTGGGCTTGTAGTGAGACTCCACTGTCTGCTGCAGCATGCTGGGGTCCAGGAGCTGCTGCACAGGGTCACTCCTGCCGTTCTCCGGGCGTCTCGGAGAGGACAGGCTGCCTGCTCTGTGGCTCTGGTACTGAGGGGTAGGGTACACAGAGACCAGACCATCTCGGCTCTCTGCCACTAAGTTCCTTGTGTTAATTAAACCATTCCTTTTCCCAGCCTCTGTGATCTTACTGTGCATCAGCACACTGTTCTGCTCAACCAAGCCATCCATACTGGGAGGTGTCCGAGGCAGCGGGACCGGTGGCCTTTATTTTGCTGTGCCTTAGAGCTCACGCTGGGTGAGTGGCTCCCATTTTCCTGATGAACAAAGGAAACAGAAACGAAGGTGAGGACAAAGGCAATAAATTGAGGGACTCAAGGCAACTTGTCTTCCATTTAGTCTCAAAAGAAAATAGAGCCTCATATATGTTCACACCCTGAGTTCTCCAAATATACCCCTACTCAGAGGGACAAAGAACACCTACCCCACATCCATGGGATGTAGAGAAGCAGATGAGGTGAAATGTCTTGGTAGTCTTGGACCCCACCAAAGAATGGCTTTGGTGCCTGCTCCAGCCTCCCACAGGTAAACAGCTGTCATCCTGGGGACAACATCCCTTTCTTCTAAATACNAAAGCAAAGCAAAGCAAACCAAAAAATCTCCTAAAAGAACCATTTTCAGTTCCCAGAAATCTGCAACTGCCAAAGAAGGGTAGGTGCTGTGTCCACCTGTTGGTGTCTGCAGCCACCCTTTGCCCTTGGCAAGTGCTTTACTATCCTTTGAAAACCCATTTTTTCCATCCCAAACACTTTCTCACCAGGCTGCGTGTTTTTCCCAGGCGTAGCCAAAGGAAAATGCCTTTTGAAATACTGATGTATTGGCCACAGGAACAGTAAATTCAGGGGTTTGTTTCTGGGCATGAGCATAAATAATCACAGACATGCTACTGGCTTCAAAGTTCTTAATATTAGATCCTCTAAGACCAAGTTATTAATGTAGGATTACCTGTCCCCATTGTGCTGTCTGGAGGAAACCAAGAATGAAATACACAAACGTATAAATATATGTAATTTTTTTACTCAATGCTTTTTCTCTATTTCCCTTTTATGTCAGACAACCTCTAACAGAGCAATATCCATCAAAAGCCCAGTATTATTTTCTCTTAACTCTAGACTTCAGATACCTTCAGTGTCGCTTTTGGATGCAAGAGGTATTTAAACCACTGCTAAGAGCTGTTCTAACACTACCAATTAAACAAGAAACTTTTTTAACAAACAAGAGAGCTTGACCGAAAGTGCTGACATGTTTACATTCACAGCACTTGGTTTAACATGCAGAAGCCCCATTTT
Source organism: Dicaeum eximium (assembly GCA_013396995.1). NCBI lineage: Eukaryota > Metazoa > Chordata > Aves > Passeriformes > Dicaeidae > Dicaeum > Dicaeum eximium. The sequence continues at coordinate 41,536 of VWZP01005306.1, read as the reverse complement.
ATTGTGTTGTCAAGTAGTTCAGTACTTCTCTTAAGTGAACCAGCAGGAAAGCTACAGAAGAGAAAATCCACCATGGTGAGATCCCATGGAAGTTACATGTGCAATCCAGGTAGCAGGAGCATCTTGCTGGGCCTCCAGCTGCTTGACCACAAACCTTCCACTTCCTCCTCCCACCTCCCCCAAAGAAACTATGTGAAAGTACATCCCCACAGGCAGAAGATGAGAAACACTCATCAACTAAAGAGTAAATTCTCAGACTCAGTTTCTCCCAGGCTGTCTTGGAAAATGTAAGAGGCCCCTCAATGTGTAACAGCAACCATCAATCCCACTGAAGCCAGAGAGACTTCACCCAAAAGCTGCAAACCCTCTCACAAACATTCTTATCCCTGCCACCTGTCAAGCAAAGTGAAATGGGCAGGAGGAATATGCCACAGATGTAGGGAAAATTGGAGGAAGACTCACAAATCGAACAAATGCTCTCTTAGAGAAATGTATGAAGAGGTCAACATTTAGTCACTGCATCAATGCCTAGAAAACTTGGGTCAGGCCTTGCACCACCCTGTGGTCACATCATTTCAGCAAAGTCTGGCTTAAGTAGCACTCAGGAAAATGCCATTTTAGGGCAGTTTTATTGCATGCCTTGGAGCTGCATTGTTGCTCAGACCTGCCATGGATCTAAACATATATATGGCAGGTCCTTACCTTCTGTAAGGTAAGCATTTAAACCAGTGTAAACCAATATTGTAGATTCTGAGTCACACTTTCCCCTTGTGTCGTAGTTTGAGGCTGAACCGGAAGTGGAGTTGGATTTGTGGGTGCGACTTTCTGAAAATACACACGTTAAGAAGGTGAGGAAGAGGCCGGGGAACTTCCTTTTCGGGCAGGAGCAGAGAGAGAGAGGTAGGAGTGCCTGGGTTTCTCTCAGCCAGGGCCCCCCAGGCCGGGGGGCCGGGCCCCCTCCTCTCCCACACCTGGGCTCAGCAGCTGCCCCTCTCACACCCCCCCCCTCCATTGGCGGTGGGCAGGAAGGCAGAGGGAAGGGTGGCCGAAGAGCCAGAGCCTTGTGAACATGGGCCGCCTGCCACTCCTCCCTTGCCCCCCTATCAGGAGCAGGACGGTGCAGGAATTTTTTTCCCGCAGGGAAAGAAAAAAACTGCAGAAAAAAATCTTTGCAGCCGCCTGCTCCGAGGCAGGGGGTCACCTGACCTCGGCATGCTCTGGTTGAATTGTTAACCCCTTCAGAGCTCCTATCCTCCTTCCGATTGAGAGAAAAGGAACCAGATGAGAGACAATGTAAAGAATGACATTGAAACATCAAAGTCAGTGAGGAAGAAGTCAAAACCAGATAGGAGGGAAAGCAGAATGTTTTGGAAACCTGTTTGAGTTATGGAGAAAAAGACTCTTTCCTATTGTAACACACAAAAAGCTGTTGGGGACATGGAAGTTCAAATTTGAGCAAAGGAGAGTCTCCAAAGGAGAAGTGAAGTGAGCAGTTGAGGCAGTTGTTGTGATCCCATGAGAACTTGAACAGAGGAGAGGAAATTTTGTGCCTCAAGAAGAAGAAGAAGAACTTTGCTGCTTTTGCTGCCTGAGATGATCCAGTGAGAGAAGAGAAGGAGAACCTTTGTTTTCTTTTGTGCAGTTTCATCTGTAAAGCAGGAAAACCTGACCCCCAAGTTTTGTGGCCCCTTCCCAGCTTTGGGAAGGCTTTGGAGGTAGGAAGAACCTCATGAAGCAAGTTTCCCCGGGCGGGTGCTAAGTGAGGACATTGAGAGCCACAAGAGAACTGTTTTCTTTCCTCTTGTGGAGAAGTTTTCCATAACATGAACAAGAGGGACTCCTCTCCCTGAGAGAGAGTTGAGGAAAGACTATTTTATAAGAGGTGGACTGACTGGAATTTTGAGTCTTATTTCTTTCCATTTACAGTGGGAAAAGAATGTTTGTGGGGGGAGGAGAAGTACCTGAAGGGTTTTGGTTTGTTTTCCTTTTTCTTTTTAGTTACTGTTAATGAAACTGTCTTTATACTCTCTTAAAGTTTTGAGCCTGCTTTGCCCTTCTCCTGGTCCTATCTCTCAGCAAGAAAGTGCTCTGGTGATTGACCAGCATGAGAAACCCACCACATTTAGTGGTGCGTTGGCCGGGAAAATTTTAAACTGGGAAAATTTCAGAATTGGTGAACCAAAACTGTTACACCTTGGTAATGGGAAAATAATGGGAAAAAACATCCAAAATGCAGTGAGGACAAGACAGGGAGCATCCTTCCCTCACCAATAATAGGGAGGGTGTATTGGTCAGGATATCTTCCCTCAAGTCCCACATAGCAGTGCAGGCAGCATGCCTCAGGGAAGGCCAGCAGGGAGATGTGGATGGCAGCATGCAGTCAAGGTAAATGGTTTAACCCCAGGTGCTTGTTAATCTGTAGCTGTCTGCCTTACCAGAGCCTGACCCGATGTTCTCGGCCCTGCAAGAGTATTGCTTAATGGGAAAAGGCTGATGAGACTCAGGCCTTTTCAGTATAATAGATTAAGAGAGGGGGAAAAAAGAAATAATTATATTAGTATTACTCCTGAAATGAAATCCCCCAGGTTGAGGTGGAGGTGTGACAGAAAGTGGCACATGGTCATGAGTGATGATTAGGGGCAAAAGGCACCTGTGCTTCTGCAGTGGCTCAGAGCCTTTGTCCTGCCTGCAGGGACCCCTTGGACATGGCTCCAGCCACTCCACTTTCACAAGGGTCTTTCACGGACATGGCCTGGGCCAGGCTCACATGCCTGTGACACACAGGCATGTCCTAAAATTAAGATTGCTCCAATTGCCAGGTTTCCTGGATGGTGGTGCCAGAGCAGGTAACCTCTGACAGACCACCTGAGGAAACTGGAGGGTGCCTTCTCTGCAGGGAGCCAACATCCAAAGCAGAAAAAAAGCTCTCATTGCCTATGATCACAGTGAAGTTTCAGTATCATGTTGACAGGAAAATGAAATTCATCAGAGCTCTTGAAACAAGAAAGCTTTTCAGTCTGCTCCAAGATGCAGAATTAATTTTAATTGGTTGGATTCAGGTTTCTTCTGTCTTTGCACGGTTTTAATTGTCCCACAAATCTCTCACTGGCACTGAGGCCAACCAGAAATAATTCTGCATTTTCACACTTGAGACTGGAACCAGAAGGAAAAGCCAAGTTCAAGTTAGTAACATATATATATATATAATCAATATATCAACCTTCAATCTAATGTTTACCTTGTGGTAAGACATTTTTTCCCCAGTCTACTATAACAAGTGAGTCCATTAATTATTTTAACCTTCACTCTTTCCAATTTCTTGGATTCCCCCCTCCCCCTTCTTTATTTTAATAAGCAGCTGGAAGCAGTGCCAAGATCTTTCGTCTGCAATGCTGTGGTTTATTAAGCTATCACTCATGTTACAGCAGAGCCCAGCTACAATGAGGAGCTGCACTGAGAGCCACGCTCTGCTGGGTGTTCTGCAGCCTCCTGCTATGATGACAGTGCCTGACAAACTAATTAAACAGAGGGTGTGAGACAGAGAAATGCCAGTCACAGGGAGGGCAAGGAGAGAACAGCTTAATGCTGTGCCCCAGGCTCTAGCAGACAAGGAGCAGAAGCCAGTTCTGTTACTGCCCACCATCCCAAAACTCCTTTGCTCTCTTGGGACCTGACAGGATGCCATTTGCCTTCTCTCTCCATGGGACTTTGCACAGATTAAGGGCTTTTCAGCCTTCTGGAGACCCTTGCCAGGCACCCAATGTCCTGTGTGAATAAGCAGTTGGGAAATTCTGAACACAAACCTCCTGCATTCTGAACAATCCATACAGTTGAAACATTGGGCTATGGCTGAAAAGCTCCAGCTGCCTCCTCACAGCAGACCAGAAGGACATTCGTCCACACAGACCAAGCACCGGCCCAGCAGACTGGTTTCTTGGCAAGAAAACTGGAAGATGAAGGCAAGTGAGGCTGAAGGCAGAGTCTTCATCTGCTGTCAAAATCTGAGGCTGTAGCCTCTGCCATTCCCTGAAGATCTGGCAGATCATCAGCCAGGAAAAAAGGCTTAAAAACTCATGTGCTTGTGCATGGGAGTGCTGGATATCAGCAGAAATCTTTTCCCCATGAAGACAGTCAAGCACAGGAAAAAACTGTCCAAGGAGGTTTTGCAGTCTCCATCCTTGGAGGTTTTGAAGACCCAACTGAATGAAGCTCTGAGGATCATAGTGTTATCCCAGAGCTGACCTCTCTGAGCATGAAATAGAACTGCAGACCTCCTGAGATTCCTGCAACTTGATTATCCCATTATTTGAATTCCTCTGATCCTTACAGATTCCCATCTGTCTCCCATGCTCCCCAAAAGCAGTGCTCCCAAATCTCTCAGTCATTCTAAATCACCAGAATAGCAAGAAGTGGCAGTAGTGACCCTTTGCGGCATCAGCAGAAGATGATTCAGCCCCAGGATTATCAGATTCAACAAAATGCCCCGGGTTTGAAGCTGGTTTCCCCTTTGCCAGTGCAGAGAAAGCAGAGGGAGAAAGCTCTCTTGAAGAGCAGTCAAGCCCCACATAAGTTGCGGATTTCCTGGCATGAGCTCTCAGGTAAGAGGGAGTTTCTAAAGCACAATGCAATAAGCTTCAGCATGGTTTGAGGCATTCCAGACATTTAGAAACTGCATGAGAGAAATCACAGGCAATGTATGGATCTGGAGTGCTGATTACAAAATGAAATATTTAACAAAATGAAGGAAAAAAACCCTTTCCCACTTGTATTTTTCTTCTTTGATTTAGCTGGACTTATTAAAGTAGGTTTTGTTTCAAGGGAATGCTGTATTTCAGCAGCTGGAATTCCTTTTACTCTATTAAGTAAACTACAGGGAGTTTCATAAGGCAGTGCAACTAACTCACACTGGGAAAATTAGGAATGCATGCATTAGTGATAGCTAAATGTTTCATTGCTAACAGTGGAATTAAAAAGACCTCCATGCTATTTTATTTTTATCCATATGCAGCAAATCTGCTGTGGGATGTGATCTGTCCTCCTAAAAATGAAGAACTTGGAGAATGGTGAAATGCCCAAGGTCATGTTAAGACAGAGCTGGAAATAAAATCCAGGTCTCTTGATTGCCTGTGCAAAGATATATGTTAAAGCAATTACCATCTGCATATCTGCCCGAATAATTGATTGCTTAATTCAGTATTTGAGCTAAAGAATGGAGTGGGGAAGAAAGGAGGCATTACCTTCCATTGACCTAATATATAATAATGTTATTCCTGCAACCAAGTATTTCCTTTTGAGCAGATGGAAGCATTTTGCCTGAGCTAAAATGAAATGAAATGTTTCATGTATTTCTTTTTAATTGAACAAGCTGGCTTTTAATTCACTATGCCTTAAGTTTCCTCCAATAAAAAAAAAAAAAACCACATTCAGACTTTTCTAGCAATTCTCCTTCACAACTCAAATTTTTCAGCCTTAATTCTTAGTGGGGTTCAGTCTGAACTCACAACTGTTTTCATTCACTGCACTTTCCAGATAATAAATAACTGGCCTGACTAACAGCAGGCCAATGCTCTGGTATAAATAACCCTGGCTGTGGTGGAAGGCACCAGTGCAAAAACACCTTGACACCTGTACCACTTCTGGTTGCAGAGTGAAAGCAGTCAGGAAGTCTGACTGTTTTTTCTGCTCTGTTTTCAAGAGGCTACCCAATACTGCAGACCAGGAGCATCATACAACCCCAAATGTATCCAGCATCACCTGTGAGCTCCCCAGAACCATTTCAAACTGGGGAGATTGAGCCATGAGGAGTGATTCTTACTTTAAGAGCTTCCAAAAGAGACGTTGGAAGTCTCTCCCACAAATACCAACATCACAGCATCCCCTGGCCCTCTTGGTCTGCCTGCTGGTTGAATCTCGTTCCTTCCCTTGGACCTAAAATCCCTGTTTAACTATGTTTGTAACCAGGCTGGCCCACAGACAGGAGCACCCAAATATGGATCCAGGACTGGCCCTACTAACCCACTCCAGTCGCATTCCTGATGGGTAGCCAAACCCCCAGAGAACCCAGTTCTTGCATGCACCCTGCTCATCTGGCTCTGCTTGCTTTCCCACACTGCATGCAGGAAGCAAACCAGGACAGGACACTGCCTCACACTTGCTCTGCATGTAAACCCCCAGTGCTATGCTCCAGGCTAGACTTGAGGTACTCCTGAAGCACAGATGGAAAATAAAGAGATGACAGAACAGGAGGACAGTGTGGTGGTGCAGATTTGGTGCAAAATGGAAGTTTCTGTATCTCCTGCCCCAAGCAGAGCACCCCAGGGGTGTAAGTCACTTTGCTAGAAAAACACTGTAAAATTACTAGAGTTAGTTCATTTGGGCAAAGATGATTAGAGTAAACAGATGCTTCTGGGGCCATAAAATTAGCTGTGCTCCATAAGACAGAAAAACTGCAGAGCCAGAACTATACCCTGGGACAAAAGCTTTACAGAGTAAGTGATTTAGCCATGTCGAGAGTGGTAGCTGCAGGGAGACAGGGCAGGCAGGGGAAAACGAAGCGGTAGCATCAGTGGGGCATAGTTTGACCTTTACAGACCTTTCTTAACCCAACACTCACCCCTCCCTGCAGAAACAAAAATGGAAATGAGTAATGCTGATGCCTATCAAACTCGGGGCATTGTCTGAACATGAAGAAAAATCCTATCTTCTCTGTTCTCTGGGAGGGGAAGGGATATAGGACCTCAGGGACTTCTGTATGGAAGGCACAGACTTTGGGCTGGCAGCATATCCACATCATAACTTTGCCTCCCAGATCTTGTGAGCCACATGCAGCTGGAAGAAGGGAGATTGTTCTGGTGCAAAGAGCACAAGGATAGGAGCTGGAAGCTGGGTGGGTGACGTGGGGACACCGCCCACTGGGAGAGGACTGGATATTGCAGTCTGACTGGAGTCATTGCATGTAGTGGGCAGCTGCTGTGAGAGATGTCCTAAAGCAGCACACTGAGCACAGATGTCCTGCAGGACTGACAGGCTGGATGCCTTTCCTAGGTTCTTCCTCTAGAAGCTGAACTCTTTGATTATGCCCCATCCCTGGAAGTTTTCAGGTTGGATGGGCCCTGAACAACCTGAGCTAGTGGAATGTATCCCTGTCCATGGCAGGGGATTTGAAACTACATGATCTTAATATCCCTTGCAACCCAAACCATTTTATGATTCTGTCCTTTAGCAAATACCATTTCAGAGTTCTTTGTTTTCCCTGGAGTTTTTAAGGTATCTGAGCAGTCAATCAAAGCACACAAACCCCATCAAAATTCTGCTAGAATTATGCCAACTTGGTGTGAATAGTCAGTTCATTCTTCTTGTGCCTCGGTGAAGCCTCAAAGCGTAAGGACAGAAATACAGCACAGATTTGGAGAGTTATTGGTAAATGAGGGAACTTTGCACATTCAGGTTTTATAGAGACACACATACAAATACACATCCATAGTGGGATGCCAGGTATAAAACTGTCACTGCTAAAGGCATGCATAGACTCACACCACTCATGCACTGCACGACTGCTTCAAAATGCAGCCTTTGCTTGTGCAGTGAAAACAACCAGTTTGTTACTCTTCTGATTTTACAGCACCAAATTCAATTCACAGAATCTTTTGATTCTTTGGTGCTACAGGTTAGACCAGCTCCATGTGAATTCTCAGGGTCACAGGCATCTTACATCTGAAGAGAAGCATTTTGCTGTGACCCTATTACTCAAAGTAGTTTCCAGCTTTTTTCCAGAGAAAGATACTCGGAAACAATTGACATGATAGCTGAAGGATATGTATTCAGACACTTACACATAGCCATTATTCATGTTTGTCAAAGTAAAGCCAATGAACACGCAGAGTATTTTTCTCCTGTGCACACCTCTGCAGTTATTTTCCATCTTTTTCCCCAATTGTACGGCACAAACTATAGCCTGTAAAAATTCAAGTCTTTAAAGTGAAGATGACAAAATTCGGACTCTTAATAACCACATATGTAATCTGCAATCTTAATAACCACACAGATAATATTAAAAAACTACTTGAAGCATTTTACAACTGTCTGCAGATATGAATTTGCCGTAGAGAGAAAGAAAGACAAAAAAACCTTATCCAAACACATTTTCTCTAATACTCTCCTCAGAAGCAAAAGCATTTTAAATACTGAGAGCATCCTTCCTCAAGTTTAATGTGTTGTGGTGGTGCCTGTGTACACCAGTACTGCATTACATCTGCATTTGTACAAGGAAGAGCCCTTCTATGTGTGAGAGATTTATTCCAGAGTGTGTGGCACCAGTGGTGTAAGACATCTACCTGCCCAGTTAATGAGAAGAGACCTTATTTAATTCCTACAAATTAATTTATCCTACACACATCCTGGCATGACCTGTAGTTACCAAAACTGCCAATAAAATGTCACCTTGTCCAGTAAAATCAGTCTTTGTCTTAGGGCCGAGGTAATTTGAAATTTATACAGACCATCTACTTGCAGCTACTTGAAAGATGACAGTTAATTAACTACAATTAAAACTAAGACATTTAAATACATGAATGTAGAGAACTGTTCTGACTGCCTTTTAGAATACACAAATATCCCCCTCTATGTGCCAGTTAATGCATTATCTTGAGTTTAAGACCATCAAAGCATCTTTTAATTGTTGCTAATGCTCTGTTTACACCAGATTAATATCTAATTAATTTTAATTTTAATAGTTAAGCTATCTGGAAAGTTTAGGGATTTTTTTTGTTTGTTTGGGTTTTTTTTTTTTTTTTGCTGTCTCCTTTTCTTTTCTTTTCTTTTCTTTTCTTTTCTTTTCTTTTCTTTTCTTTTTTTCTTCCTTCTCTTTCATTACACTCAGAGGCTACAGCTTCCTTCCAGTGATTTTAAAGACACAGTTCAACAGACTGCTCTCTGAAGCAACTCCTGCCACTCCTGCTCCATGTTCTATCCGGTGGGGAGGGGGGGGGCGGAGGTTATATCCCACCACTACCGCCAATTCCACACAGACCCTTGCACCTCTCCCCCTGCAGCACACACTCCTGACTGGGGAGCGCTACCAATTCTGCAGCGGGAAGGTTTGTACTCCTGGAGTGTCAATTCCAGAAAGGTCTCAGTGTATTGCCAGTCTCTCCCTACTGAAGAACTGGCCCCTTGCGGAATGCTTTAGTGATACCCGGATACCCCATCCAGAAGGACGTGGCAGGTACGGGGGACTTCCCCAATGTCACCCCACTGCCACCCATAGTAGGGACCACTGCTCTCTCCTTGCCTCAGCCATCCCTTTCTCCAACTTAGGTGTCACTGCTCTCAAACTGGATGGTGGGAAGGAAAAGAAATTCAGTCCGGCGCCTCTCCGGAGCAGGATAGCGAGGGGAATGAGCAGCTGCAGCTGTCAGGAGCTCAGCATCTCCGCTGCCTTTCCCGGGCTCGGGCTCTACCCCCGCAGACCCCTGCACAGCCCCTCTCCATATTCCCTGGGCTGGCACGGCGGACGGGAGCCGGGAGGAAAAGCTGTTCTGCCACAGTGCGCTAGATGGGATTCCTCACGGGGGAGAAGACAGAGGGGAAAAGGAGAACCCCGCGCGCACTTTCCCTTCCAATGTTCCCAATCTCGCCGCGGCACTGGAAAAGCCTCTTCTCCCCCCAGACACCGCCGGGCAAGACCGGGCATGGCAATTTGGGCTCTCCGCAGGGCATCGGTGAAGCACCTCTGCGGGCGGCCCCGCTCAGCCCCCGCGCTTCCTGCGCTCCCCCCGGAGTCCCTCCGCCGCGGTGGCTGCGGGAGCAGCGGTGCCCCCGCCTCCTCTCCGTGCTCCGGAGGACGCGGCGGAGCGGGTATTTGGTGCATCGCTGCCCGGAGGGGATC